>OY776281.1:35419028-35456528 GCA_963675445.1 Linnaemya vulpina
TTTGGCTACATCTTATGACATTAAAAACATGCAATACAGTGTAAATTTTCCAACGGCAGAAATTGGCGATTATTATGCATATGGGGCCGCTACAGAATCATTAAATGCATTCAGCACGCAATTAGCTTAGAAGAGTAAGACGTGCGTATAAAAATAGTTACATTCCCAGAAGGTTATTATTCCCCTTGGTTGCAATTACTTTGAGAATTTTTTAGTAAATATGTAAAATTTTTGTGGTTTCAAATAAGAATACGAATTTAAAAACTATTTAGGTATATGGGCGTTTTTAATTTATTTCAAAATTTCAATTTACTGCAGCAGGCTTGCGTTTTCACAAAAACCTGACTTAATCACAAGAGTGGTATTTAAATCAATTTAAAAGAATGTTGGTTTTAAAGTAACCGGTACCCTCATCCCTTACGGGATTTGAAAATTTATGCTGCAAGGAACCACAACGAATGAGAAAATTATAAATAGATATTGAAAAATTATATCTTATTTGTTTGCTTATACTGTTCCTATTGATCTTTGTGTTGAAACTTTTAAGGTAAGTCAAGGAATTGTGAAGAAAAGTGCTTCTCGGCAACAATATCAGCTTGTGGGAAGTTGTAAGACAGAGATCATAAAACTAGCATTACTTATGTCTACAGAAGATAGGCCAAAAACAGCCAAGCTTTATAGTTCTCTCATACACGAGACTGAATACAATCAGCATTACGATTTCCTTCACCTACGTGGTGCCATAACCATGGTCCATAATATAAAAATAAATCAGAATTAAAAATATCCTTTTGGATTTATTTTTGACTAAACATACTCAGAAATTAGACCAGTGTTTATTACATGTACGTATGTAGCAAAAAGACTCAAAGTTAAACCGTTGAATTTCCAAGTTAGTAAAGTTCGAATATTATTTTAATTAGACATCATTTGCATTTGATATTAATAACTCGTATATTACAGTTCGAATACCTTCATGCGTTAATAAAGAAAATCATTACTCATACTCGTTAAATACTACTCTGTTTGTCAAAAGAATGAAAGAATGACATACATAAATCATTTTTATTCCGCTATTGATTTGTAATATATAATTACAGCTTACAGATTTCGAGTTGGCGTGCTCATTATCATTTCTCTTTTTTCTTGCCCAGATTGAAATTCTAAAACAGTAAAGGGTATCTTTACATCGCAAACAGTTTTTGTAATGAAGAAAACTCAATCAGATCTTGTAAACAATTGGATAATCTAATAACCATAGGTAGAATTGTCAAATAAAACTACGAAATGATATAAAACAGATAGTTATATTTTTAGTATAAACTTGATAGCGTTCTGTAAACACATGAACCTTAATTAATGATTTAGGAAATTTAAAGGTGAAGACTTAATTACGTTTTAAAGTTAAATTCCACATACATGCACTGTTGAAGTAACTTTAGTAACAACAGAAAATTTTGTGGAAATAAAATATTAAATGTCATGAAATAGTTATGTTAGATTACAAACACACTTTTCTGACTTCATTACAGCAAATCCGCCGTAAAAGTAATATAATCAGGTATGTGATATAAAAAGATTTAAACAAGAAATTATTCCAAAACGATAAAGGATATGCTATATTTGCTCTTTTCAAATTTATTTCTAATAATTTTTTATATATTTTTACTTAATTAAGATTAATTATTCCTTATCTTCTAGTGCGGTTTTTAAAAGTCAGTAACTTGAAGAATAGATCAAACTAAATGTCAAAATCGGTAGGAATTCATCACAGCTCTTCAAAACAATCGTGTTGAAGTCATTTTAAAAGCGATAATTTTCCATCACATACCTGAAAGAATAAAATGTGTACCACAAATTCTATACGTCTGACACAATGCATTATATGAGTATGGTAATTCAACAAACTTTAAATAAAAATTATCTTAAAGCTATTTCTTTCGGATATACCATCAGAAATGACACTGAAACCAAAAAGCAGTAAGCTGCGAGCTGACATAGGAAGTTAACCATTTTTTATTTATGGGAGAAGGCAGTTTAACTACGTGGGCTCCTTAAACAGTACAGAGATTATATATAACATCTTTCTAAGCAAGAGTACAATTTGACGATGTACTATTGAAATTAATATGTTTTATAAAGCGGCACTGGTATGCGCATAAAATATGTGGATTAATGCTTGAAGACACTGATTTTTATTTATTGGTTTTCAACATTGCCAACTGCAAACTTATTCAAATTGTACTGATCACAAACACCTTTAAGTTCAATTTCGGTTCAATATTATAAGAAGTATTATATTTGTTTAGCAAAAATTGTTTAAATCTTAAAACGATCAATGTGATTGGATTACATCGGCATTTTTAGTAGAAATTATCAAAATTCATTTACAAAGTGATTTTCATTAAATTTTTTTTTACGCTTTCACATATCTAAATTGTCACAAATGTCAATTGAATACGCTACATCGGATATATGTAAACACCAATTCCGATAAGTTAATTTATCATAGATTATGGTGCACGTATGAATACAATATTACTATATTATAGTTTTATTTACACTAAAGCCACCTGGTATGTATGAAAATATGACGAATAATTAGTTGTTAGACTTCCCCTCCGAGTCAGTATTGTGTTAGATTTTTTACATTTACATTTCTTTAGTTTTCTTTATTTATTGTCCATTACAAAAAATTCCACAATAATAAACATGTATGGAGCATATATTTTAGTATTTGTGCAAAGTTTTAAGAGGTTTCATTCAAACGAAATTGAACATATTCCTTTCCCTAAACCATTTTCAATCGAAGAGGAAGTCTATGACAGTGTCACATTTTAGCTGCGCAGATTAATCTATTTGGCGTTGTATATCAAAATATAACTAAATTTACATTTAATATAAAATAACAATGAAAATTTAACACAAAATCTAAATTAGTGTTTAAATGATAATAGTTCGCCTTAATTTATATATCGCATATATGTAAATATATAAAATAACTTTAACAATGTTATTAAAATAAACATTGTATATATATATATATATATATATATATATATATATATATATAATATATATATATATATATATATATATATATATATATATATATATACATATATGCATATATAAATATATATATATATATATATATATATATATATATATACATATATGCATATATATATATATATATATATATATATATACATATATGCATATATATATATATATATATATATATATATATATATATATATATGTTAATATTCATTAAATAAAATCTTAATACATTAAGATCTAAAAATATCTTCAAATTGTTTTGAGAGAAAATATAAATAATACAGAATAATAAATAAAAATTATAGCTTGAAATGTTTACTTCTACGTACGTATTTATGTACATTCAAGTACACCACAAACGCGACTGGTTTAAATGCTTTTGTCTCATTATCGATGGAGAATACATAGCCTACTGTAAAAATTTGTTTATAATATTTAATGAACTTTTATCGCTTGATATATTTGTGTGGAGCAAACTGGACAACTAGCGTCATTCTGTTGACTTAAACGATTTGCACACAGGAAACAAAATATTGTGTGGCCACATGGTATTAAAGTGGCAACAATATCTTTTTCGTGGCACATCCAACAATTTTTACGTTTGAGTTTTTCTAATAATTTAGTTTTTGAGGAAATTTTGAGCTGCTGCTGTTGTAGTATTGTTGTTTTGTTATTACCATGTTCTCCAAAAAGAGAATCAGTAGGACTTATTGATGTTGATGTTGGAGAGCAATACGAATTAGTTAGGGCTGCGAAGTAATTAGGTAAGCCCCAACTATATAAAGGAGATTCACCAATACCTTCATCTATATCAACATTATCGTTATTAACGGTACCTGCTACTAATGATGACGAGCCACCATGCAACGATTTCCAAAATAGTGTATTACTGCTGTTAACGCTGTTATTGAAACTTTTTGATGATGAAGCTGTAGAAGAGGCTGAAGAACAGGAACGTGTAAATAAAGCATTTGTAGTCAAATTACTTTGCTGTTGCAAGAGCCCGTTTGAGCAAGTGTTTGGGTTCTCTATCAGATTAATAGAACTCATCACCGATTTTAGATTTCTTATAGCATTAGTACCGTTTGATATTTGGGAAAAATTTGTGTTTTGTTCATTACCAAGCTGCGTTGCTGTAGTGGCATTATTAGACTCCAAAATGTTGTTAATAAAATCATTGCAGTTGAGATGCATATTACCATTAGTTGTGTTGCCGGAGCTTATTGTCACTTGTCGTTGTATGTCGTTTACAGATGATTCCCTTGCGTTCATCTCACC
This sequence comes from Linnaemya vulpina, assembly GCA_963675445.1. Classification (NCBI taxonomy): domain Eukaryota; kingdom Metazoa; phylum Arthropoda; class Insecta; order Diptera; family Tachinidae; genus Linnaemya; species Linnaemya vulpina. The sequence continues at coordinate 35,423,373 of OY776281.1, forward strand.
GTTAATAAAACCATTATATAAATTGGAAGTGTTGCATTTGTTTGCTGAATTCAATATGCTGCTACTGCCAATTTGATTGTATTCCAATGCTGAACCTATTCCGTTTTTGTAAATTGACGATAGAATTTCCGAATGTAAATCATCATTTAGCATTTGATTTAAAGAATTTAATGAGTGAAGAGTAGAAGTTTGATTTGTGGATAAAGTCTCATTTAATCGGTCAATGTTACCAGCTGGTGCTGGATGTGGTGGTGGCGGTGGAGGTGGTGCTGGTACTGCCAACGAATTTCCTGTCCGCGTAGCTATGTGTGCCTCAATATGCTTTCTGGCCAATTGCACGTTATCTGACAATCCGGTTACCTCAAAAATTGGCTCTTTGTCACGTGATGGTGTCACTATATAAGTTTGAGTCTCGTGTTGTATGTGCTTGATAGTATTGCCTTTTGGTCCCACCACCAAACCAACTACTCGATATGGTACGCGAACTTGAATTGTTATTTGACCTGGTAATGGCGTTGTTGAAGACAATGAGCTCTTATTTAATGATACTAAATGTCCACTATTAGTAGCCCCACCACCCACACCTGCTAAGCAACTATTCATGCTGTCATTTGTACGACGTGTTGCTCTTATAAGTGTAAAATGCTCAGCAGCTGATAGTATTTCACGTTTAGCTTTAGCAACATCTTCTTTACGACCAGTTACAACGAATACGGGCTCTTCATTTCGCACTGGGGTCTTAATATATGTATTTGTTTTTGCTCGAAGCGCTTTTATTTTGCAACCTAAAATTAAATTTTAAATTGTATAATATTATTATTTTATTTCAATTGCATTTATAAAAAGTATATTGAAATTCATTTACTCCCAAAATAATCGGTATAATCAAGAAATATGCTTTATTCCAATTTATATTTCTTTGTTAATGAAATTGTTCGTTTTCGCCACTAATTGTATTAAAGGACAGTAAATATTTTAATATTCGCTTTCAATTAAAAAATATGTATAGTACGGCCCACCTTGACTAAGTAGCAAGTTTTCAAATTCCGTTTGCGTTTATAGTAGTTATGGTATAGTAGTTATATATAGAAATATATGTATAAATTTATAGATTTTATGGACTATATACTACAAACAATTAAAATGTCTGGTAACACGGTAGGCCAGTAGCTAACAAATTACTTCCAAGAAAATGTTCTTAATTTTCTGTGCTCAAAGCATAATCGGACATCAATGCTCTAAATTTTGAAAAGAAACAATTAATATTTCGTAGCATATGCTTTATTTTCCAGAACGGCCTTTAAGCGTTTGGAGACTGATTTTACCAAGCTTAGGCATACTTCAGGTTCTATAGAGTTCCATGCTTCCAGTAAAGCCAGCTGTAAGCTCTTTTAGCCAGTTCCTCCTGTTACCGCCGCCACTGTATTATTTATTACATTTATATATTTTTCATTGCACTTAGTCCGTTTTATTATGTACAAGCCCAGGTATGCAATGATACATATGTATGTATAAGCATATATATAATAATTCGTGAATACGTTAATAACATTGCTCTGCAAGTAAAAACTTTTTGTCGCGCCTTTAAATAAAACTATGTGCACTATATGGATTTTGATGCGATAAACTCGAATCCGTTTTCGGTTTTTTTCCATCAGGTCCAGATTTTTTTTTATGGGCGTGGCAATTTTTTGCCCCTAAATTAGCCAGGTACGTAGACATATTTCACCCTAAGTCGGCAACGAGTCATCCGATTTTAAAAAGTAAAACACCAAAAGATATGTAACAAAATTTCCATCAATTTCCACATACACTGCTGCAATAAATATTAGAATCTACTCTAATTTTCTCGATTTAGAATTACAGGTTAGTGAAAAATACTATATTATAACTCTTAAATACAAGATCCATGCAAAATACCGTTGTACTTTAGTTTCTTTACCTGTTCACCTAACGAAATACTATCGTCACGCATATGAAAGGTTGGTAGCATTACAGCATTGGGTACCTGCGGTAAATTGAAAATAAAATCTAAATTTTGTAACCGATTTTTATGGTTTATAGCTTTCTTTGTTTCTAAGATCTGCAACTATTAGATAAAGCTGCAAAATGTTTAATATTAGCTTTAAATTTTTTTTATTTCATTTTTAATCTGAAAAAAATTAAGAATTTTCCACGAAAAAAATTTTTCTCGATTAATATCTGAATATTTCCAAAACGATAAGAGATAACGAAAAACTGTATTTGACTAAAATAAAAACAATTTTGTTACACATCTTTTGGCGTTCCCGAGTTAGGGTGAAACATGTCTACGTACCTGGCTGATTTAGGGGCAAAAACTTGCCACGCCCATAAAAAAATCCGGACCTGATGGAAAAAAACCGAAAACGGATTCGAGTTTAGCGCATGAAAATCCTTATAGTCGTCCACATAGTTTAATTCAAAGGCGGATTTGGCTGCTGAGCAGTGTAATCGATAAATGCGTTGCTCTTTTCTCTTATTGTTGAATTGCTTAATAACGGTTTAATTGATAACCGTATGATCTTTAAATATTATAACCCGTGATATTCTGGGTTTTTTTGACATCAAGTTGTGATACAGTTTGAAACAAAGTTTTTTAAAGCGTGCAAACGGACAAAGTGCACTAAATAGTGATGAAATATTATTACCTTAAAAATTGTTTTAAGTAAAGAAAATGAAATAAATTTAAGTCTGTCGCTCTTAAAAGTTGTTTTGTAACCAACTTAAAACCAACAGTTCTTTAAAAAACTTTTTGAAAAGAAATATATAACAATAAAAGCTAATAGAGGCTAAATAAAAGAAATTCTTTTGAGTGTATCGTTGGACAAATAAATAAATTTAATTGTGGAAAGCAGAAACTTGCAATAAATTAAAATCAAAGTTTCACATATAAATATTCGAAATAATGTCGGAAACAGATTTTAATTGCAACAAATGCAAAGCAAGAGACACAGATGAAATGGTGCAATGCGACTCATGTGATAAGTGGTATCATTTTGGATGCGTTGGAGTGGATAATAGTATTGCAAATGAAAGCTTTTATTTGTTTGAGGTCACCAATAGAAATGGTGCCTCCAACATAAACCCAAAAACGCAGGTGCCTGTAAAGGCTACAGCAGAGTTTACCGCAGGCTTAAAAGCATTTTCAACTTCTACGAGCCACATACAAGAACCCCTTTCAGATGTGCCTGGTTCATCGTTAGGGGGAAAACTCCTCAGCCATCCAAGTTATATAATGATGGATATGAAAAGAGAAATCCAATGATGGTTTCGAGAAATGTTTTGCCAACAATTGTGGCAACAGTCGACAAATATGCAAAGCAAAATTGTAGTTCTCATTGTGGTCCAAGTACGTCGTCAGCTTCCTTTTCATCCCACACACATTTGAAGCTTCATATGCTGGAAGAAGAAAAAGAGCTTCACAGGCAATATTTGGAGAAGATATATAGTATCCTCACGCAAGGTGATGTTTCCCAAAGTTGAAATTCCTCTTTTAATATATCTTGCTTCTAGCCTAACACAGCTCAAATAGCAGCGAGACAGGTGATCCCTAAAGAATTGCCAACTTTCGATGGGAACCCAGAAGACTGACCTCTTTTTATAAGAAATTATAAAAATAGTACAGAGATAGCAGGTTACACAGATGGGGAAATCTAATGCGATTGCAGTCGTGTCTGCGGGGTCGTGCCAAAGAGCTAGTCAAAAGCAAATTACTAATGCCGTCCATGGTAAATGAAATTATACAAACTCTTGCAATGTGCTGCGGTCGACCAGAGTATATATTAGAAAGCATGATAGCTAAAGCTACAAAAATATCTCCGCTTAAAGACAGGCTCGACAGTCTCATCGAATATGCGCTCACCATAAAAAACATTTGTTCTACAATGGAAGCGTGTAATTTAACAGCTCATTTAAATAATCCATTGCTCGTGAAAACGCTGCTTGATAAATTGCCTGACAATCAAAAATTGAATTGGGCAATGCAAGTTAAAGATGATAAAATCCCAGTGGTAAGAGCGTTCAGTGATTGGATTTTCAACATAGCAAGCGCAGCAAGCCAGGTCGTGTCCCCATTAGGCACCAAAAAATGTGGTTCAGTAAATACTCATTCTGAGCCAGTATACCATAATAATGTATATTGCTACTTCTGCCAAAGTCAACAACATAAAATATAGCACTGTGGTAAATTTCAAGCACTAAGTCTAGATGAAAAGTGGAATGTTGTGAAGCAGAACAAGTTGTGTCGTCAGTGTTTAAATGCTCACAAACGCAAATGTTTCTCAAAAAAGGTATGTGATATTAGTGACTGCTCATTAAAGCATCACCCCTTGTTTCGCAGGTATACAATACCGACCAATCAAAATCCAGAGGTAATAGCACCAAGGCGTATTGGTAACTTAAACGCTCATAATGATAACAGTAAGGTGAAACAATGGTTCAGAATATTACCAATTCGCATACATTGCAATGGTACTTCCACAGACACATATGCATTTTTAGACGAAGGTTCGTCCGTTACGCTAATGGAGCAAAGTCTTTTTGAAGAGTTGGGCCTCCGGAGTAAAAAAGAACGATACAACTCGGTCCGAACAAAATTCAGTAAAAATCAACATAGAAGTTTCTGAAGTAAAAAGTGACAGCAGATTCACACTTCATGATGTCCGAACGGTGAACAACCTGGGCCTGCCTATACAGAAAATTAAATTTAATGACATCGTAAAGGATTGCTCACATTTAAAAGGTTTGCCGATACTGTCGTATACAAATGTCTCAACAATTAGAGGCTAGCCGTCCCCTTGAAAATAAAAGAAGGTAAAAGGTTTCAACCGATTGCATCCAAAAGGCGGCTCGGATGGACTCTTCAAGGCAGTGGCACTGACTCAAGTCAAATCTCTTCGCTCAATAAACATACATGTGAATGCGAACAACGATATAAAGTTCTACACGAAGAAGTAAAGGAGCATTTCGCCCTAGAAGTGCCAAAAGAGAAAAATATTTTATCACCCGAAAACAGCAGGGCTATAGAAATACTCGAAAGCTCAACGCTGAAGAAAAAACAACAATATGAAGTGGCCCTTCTATGGAAAGAAGATGACCTCCAACTGCCTGCAAGTTATGATACTGAATATCATCGACTGAAATGTCTTCAGAAAAAGTTTAAAAGAGATCCCCAGTTACAACAGATAATGCAAGCCGAAATCGACAAGCTGCTTTTGAAAGGTATCTCCCTTGCACTTGGTATCTCCCAATTTTCGTTGCTCTCAATCCAAATAAACCTGAAAAGGTTCGTCTGGTTCCAAATAAACCTGAAAAGGTTCGTCAATGACTTTTTGCATAGTGGCCCAGATTTATTGAACCCACTATTTACAATATTAATAGAGTTTCGCGTGGGACAAATAGCTATTTGTGGTGACATAGCTGAAATATTTCACCGCATAAACGTAAGAGAGAAAGACATGCATGCCCAACGATTTCTATGGTTGGAAAATGACAACAATAGATCGAAGCCGTCCGTATACGTGATGAAGGCCCTTACTTTTGGTATGAGCTGTGCGCCCTGCATTGCCCACTTTGTCAGAAATAAGAATGCAGAAGAATTTCGTAATGCGTATCCTCGTGCCGTCAAATCAATTGAGAGCTACCACTAATATGGATGATTTCATCGACAGCGTGGATTCCGAAAAAGAGGCGGTGGAACTGGCGACAATGGTGAAAAAAATTCACGCTTCTGGCGGGTTTAATATGACAAACTGGGCTACAAATTCTCCTATTGTGAGACAAAAGCTATGTGATGGTGGGTCAGCAGCAAGAAACTCCTTTAAATCATTAGAAAAAATTCTCGGTATGTATTGGGAAGCGAACGATGACGTATTTCAATATAAGTCGATCTTCTAGAGGCTCCGAAGGGATGTTTTACAGCCAGATGTGGTTCCCACTAAAAGAGAAGTGCTTCAGGTTCTAATGTCTATTTTCGATCCATTGGGATTTGTTTCTCACTACACAATTGGTCTCAAAATTTTGCTTCAAGAGATTTGGCGCTCAGGCATAAAATGGGATGATGAACTACATGAGGAGCTTTGTAAAATATGGCATATTTGGCTTTACAACCTACCTAAAATATCTTCCATCGCCATCCCCAGATGTTACTCAAAGTTGCTCAAAATAACGTGCCAAGTTGAGCTACATACGTTTGTCGATGCGGGGGAAAGTGGATACGCTTCTGTATGCTATTTTCGTATAAAAGACAAGAACCAAATTGATGTGTCGATTGTGGCAGCTAAATCCAAAGTCACCCCTTTAAAACCAATATCAATACCTCGATTGGAGCTTCAGGCGGCATTGCTGGGTGCTCGTTTAGCAGCTAAAATTAAAACCGCAACACATCTTTGTAGCACAGACTGTTTTTACTGGTCCGACTCTAAAACCGTCCTCGAATGGTTAACAATGGACCCAAAGAACTTTAAGAGGTTCGTGATGTATCGAGTTGGAGAAATTCTGGAAATTACGAATTTAAACCAGTGGAATTGGGTACCCTCTAAGTACAATCCTGCGGATCTTGCTACCAAAATCGGTCTCGTCGAGGACAATTTGTTGCTCCACAGTCCAGACTTTCTTAAATATAATGAAAATATGTGGCCTAAATGTGCAGACTTAGGTGACACAAATAGAGAAGAAATTCGAAATCACTTGCTGATTATCGATAAAATTACAACATTTTCTCTCAATATTGAATATTTTTCCGACTGGAAATTACTTTACATGGCACTTGCGAATGTTGTATTTTATTTAACAAAATTAAGAGCTATCGTACGTGGAGACAAAATGACGGCAGGTATGTGCTTTGAAAATATACTAAAAGCAAAAAATATTTTGTTCAGGTATGCCCAAGCTTCTGAGTTCTCTGAGGAGATATATTGTTTGAAAAATAAAAAGGAAATACACCCTAGCAGCACACTGAAACAACTGAACGTATTTCTCGATGATGATGAAATCCCACGTATTAACGGCAGAGTTGAGTCTCTAAACTGCAATAATGCTATCATCTTGCCAAAGGTCATTATGCAACGTTCCTGTTGGTCCGTAGCTATCACGAAAATTTTCATCATTGCCTGCACGAGGCTACTTACATACCTAAGTTAAGAGTAGTTTACAAAAATTTTCGATCAAAATGTCAACGATGTAAAAACCAAGCTGCTGCACCTCAACCACCATTGATGGCATCGCTGCCACCAGCAAAGCTCGCTAGCTTTGAACGCTCCTTTACCTATGTTGGTATTGACTTCTTTGGCCCATTATTTGTAGCCGTAGCAAGACACAAAGAAAAAAGATGGGGAGTATTATTTACCTGTCTGACAGTTCGAGCAATTCATATTGAGATAGCTCATAGTCTTGATACCAGCTCGTGTATAATGTGTATTCAAAACTTTATAAGTCGTCGTGGTTCTCTGAAAGAAATATACACGGACAATGGCACAAACTTCAAATCCGTAGAAAGAATTCTCCGCGAAGAAAAGCAGAATATCACCATGCATCAAGTTTTTTCTAAATATGATGAAATCAAATGGAGATTCAATCCTCCTGCCGCACCACATATGGGAGGCGCATGGGAAAGAATGGTGCGTACCGTAAAATCTACACTTTACGTCATGCTCCCTGCATATAAATTTAATGACGAGACATTGAGAAGCGCTCTGTGGGAAACTGAATTTATAATAAATTGTGGACCATTAACGTTTGTTGCTCTAGACTCAGCTGAAGACGATGCTCTTACGCCAAACCATTTACTTCTCGGATCTGCTGATGGACATAAACCCTTATGTGAAGTTAACTACGACCTTCGTCAACGATGGCACCAAACACAGCAGTTCGCAATTCTAACTCGGCGTAGCAAGTGGTTCGAAAAGGTGAAACCACAATCGGTTGGTGACATTGTCGTAATAGTAGACGACACGCTGACCCGCAATAGCTGGCCCAAGGGCGTAATAGTTGAAACAGTCACCGCGAAAGATGGGCATGTTCGACGCGCAAAGGTTAAAACGAGCTCCGGTACGTTCGAGAGACCAGTAACCAAAATAGCAGTACTAGACGTCGGTAACAAACACGATGGCAAGCTCACGAGCCCCTAGCTCGCTTACAAGGGGGGGAATGTTACCGCCGCCACTGTATTGTTTATTACATTTATATATTTTTCATTGCACTTAGTCTTCTGCAATTCCCAATTCCTCCGCACTTTGTTTTACATTTTCCTTCAAAATGTTGAGGTAGCCAAATTTTTCCATTTTACTATTGATGGTAATTTTTACCATCATCCTACCCCAGCTCTCGACATACAGCCCCAAACCATGACAGAGCCTCCTCCATAAATTCTGTATTTGGTTTAGGCCACAAAAACATCTTGCCATCTGAACCGTGCAAATTAAATTTGCTCTCCTCAGTGAACAGAACTTTAAAATGAATAAAAACTATGAATCAAAATGTATTTAACACATATTTATACCAGATTACCTTATTCCAAAAATCTTCTCCTTTTAGCAAGTACTCTTAGCAAAATTTACCCTAATTTTTTTATTTTTCGGGCTTATAAATAGCTTTTTTCTAGCAATTCTGCCATGGTAATTATATTTGCGCAATGTATTACGAACTGTGTTAAGGCAAAAATTTTTTCCACTGTGTTTTTTTAACAATATATTTAAATCTTTTGCAGTTTTAAAAGGATCTTGTTTAATTTCCTGCACTAAAAAGCGCTCTTCTTCTCTGCCTTTACTTACTAACCTACCCTCATTACGGAACCTCTTGATGATGTCTTGGACAGTAGACTTGCCTCTTCCTACCAATTCAGCAATTTCTCGCACTGTTTTCTCTTCAAAATTCAATTTTACTATTGATAGCCTTATTTCAACAGAAGATTGTTTTTCTTTCGGAGCCATTTTAAAAAGAATTTATAAAGCACTAGAACTGTCTGTCAATATATGCAAATTATGACTAAATGTGATAAAATATGACGGCAATTTAATGATTTGCTGTTTTTATTAGTCCGATTGTTGACTTGAATAGCCAAATAATCACGTATATATTGCAAATGTGGCTCCAAATGGGCCCGATAAAAATTTGTGTATGAGTTATGAAAAATAGTTTCCCAATGAAACCAAATAAAACTGTTGAAATTTGTCTGCACAACTTAACAAGAAATCAAGTATGTACGTCTTGCTTGAGATATACAACACAACAAGTTATTTTATTGAGCTAACGTTTTTTAAGTTCACAATGCAAAACTTGAAATATGTATATATATATATATATATATATATATATATATATTGCTTTACAAATTCTTTTAGGCCAAAATAACAATAAAACGCATCTGCCGTTGGCTTTTCTGCTAATTTGCAAAAATTAAGCATTAAATACAATGTCTGTTTAGCTCTGATCGAAACATCCTGCCCCCGTTGAATCCCTTGGGGATTCAACTTCCTTGCTAAGTAGACAGCAAATTTTTGACACTGCCCGTCGAACCATACCATATGCAGTTTTTATAACACCTACCCTCACAAAACAATCAGCACCTTTTATAACCTCTGTTATACGCCCCATTTGCCATTTAAGTGGTGGTTGATTCTCGTCCTTTAGGAGCACCATTGTTCCAATTTGTATATTATTTTTGGCAATCTGCCATTTAGTTCTCTGTTGAAGAATTGTTAAGTACTCACTACTCCATTTTTTCCAAAACATTTGCTTTATAAAGCACACCTGCTACCAACGATCTAAATGATGAATATTGATCATTGATAAATCTGGCTCTACAACTGCAGTCAATGATGCACCAATTAAAAAATAAGCTGGCGTTAAGATATTTAAATCATCAGGATCTTCAGAAAGTGGGCACAGTGGACGAGAACTCATAATAGCTGAAATTTGATATGTAATGGTTCAAAATTCATCAAAGTCTAAAATGGATTGCCCGAGTGTTCGTAAGAGACGAAGCCTCCCAGAGGCCTCCGAAGTGGGGTGATCTTGGTGGGATAAGCTTCCAATTTATGGAATCTTCCAAGCATTGTTCATGCACTGCCTTTAGATGCTGATGACTCAAAAATAACCTTTTAAGTTCGGCCATTTCATTTTTTGAGCCTACGAAATTTGTTGCATTATCAGACCAGATGGTCTTGGGCCTCCCTCGGATACTGATGAACCTTTCGAGCGCTCCTTGACAAGCTCAAGGTGAACAGCCTTCGTGCTGAAACAAATAAAAAGGCAAATATATCATTTAATTGGAGCTCTTGTGCGAATTTCTGAACGGTATAGAATTGGGCCACAAAAATCAACACCGGTTACCAAGAATGCTCGATGACTTTGAAATCTGTCTTTAGGAAGATTGCCCATTATCTCAACTACACGCGGGCGTAAGCATAGACAACGAATACATTTGTTAATAATGCGACTGATCTCCTTTCTGCCTCCAATGGGCTAAAACTGCAACCCTATGATTGCTAATAAAGACTGCCTGAAGATTCTTTTGATGAAAATATGTGATCATTGAGTTTGTTAGAGGATGTTGTTTAGGCAAAAGTATGGGATGTCGAGCATCAAAATTGAGTTGCGAATTTCCAAGACGGCCGCCTACTCTTAATAGGCCAGAATTATCAATAAAGGGGTTTAATGTTTTGAGCGGACTTATCGATGGAATTGCCTTAGCTTGACTTAACGCTTTGTATTCACATGAAAAATTACTTTTTTGCACCATACGAATTAGTAACGTGCTACTTCTATGGACGTCTGATGTGGACAATGGACCATGAAACGCCTGCACCTCCAAACCTATATGTAAGCGACGTAATAAATCCAAACGACGTAATAAATTTACAGTATGTTGGCAAATCGATTGGTGATGTTGAGCAAACCAAAACTGATTTGCATTTTTCTGGCAAATTTTGTATTGCTGAAGGTTGAGACGGCTACAATTGCTGACCTTGTCTGAGAAAATTAATTAGGGCCAGATATCCAAAGTTCCGACGATGATAATTCTGCAGGTGTTGTACCTCTTGACAAAACTGCTGGGTTCATGGCTGTCGGAACATAAAGCTATTTCATACTTGATGTTAATGATTGTATTCGACTTATGCGATTTGAAGTGAAAACTTGATAGTTTGATGACTCTTCTTGAATCCACGATAGGACAATTGTTGAGTCCGACCAGCAGAATATATTACCAACAAATATATTTCAACGTGATATTGAGGGCACTAGTTCCGCTAGCAAAAGTCCTGCGGACAATTCTAGCTTCGGAATAGTTAAAGTTTTTGCAAGCGCAACACGAGACTTAGAGCATAGAACATTTGAGGCATCGTTTTCACTTTGAATATAAACACAAACACCATAGGCAAAGAGACTTGCATCACAGAATGCATGTGTTTGATGTTGACCTCCAGGCTTTAATACCTTTCTAGGAAATTCGCATCTATTTATCTCTAAGAATTCGGATTATAATTTGAACCACGTAGAACGGTTAGTTTATCATCCCACTAAATTTTTTGTTTCCATAAATGCTGTAGGAAAATCTTTGCCTTTACAATAATTGGACCAATAAGCCCAAGAGGATCGTAGCATCCTGCGATGGTTGACAAAACTATTCTCTTTGTTATTTCTTTCGATGAATTGGAGTGTATATATGAAAATAAAAATTTGTCGCTGATTGGCTCCCATGCCAGTCCCAACGTTTTGGTTACCTCACTTCCATCTCGAAATTTTAGAAGCTTTTCTTTGTCTTCATTATTTATTAATTTAAGAACCCGAGGGTGGTTTGAACACCATTTACAAATTTTAAAGCTTCCTTTACTAAGCAATTGTGTTGTTTGCTCAAGAATTTCATTGACGTCTCTTAATGAGTCTCCTCCTGACATCATATCATCGACATAAAAACCACGAAGCACAATCTTTGATCCCAAAGGGTAAGACTCATACTCATCCTTTGCTAATTGATGCATTGTCCGAACTACAAGAAACGAGGCAGACTTAGTGCCATAAGTAACTGTTTCTAATTTATAAATTTGTAGTGGCTCACTGGCATTATTTTGCCACAAAATACACTTCAGAAGATTGTCAGGATGGGAAATGCCAACGCATCTGTACATTTTACATATATCTCCTGTTAGAGCAATATTAAAGGAGCGAAAACGTAGTAAAATATCGAAGAGATTGGGCTGAATTGTTGCGCCACACATAAGTATATCAGCGAAAACCCTGTAGACGTTTTTGCTGATCCGTCGAATACAACGCGCAATTTTGTGGTTGAGCTATGTAATTTAGTTACACAATGGTGAGGTAAAAAATTTACCTTTACATTTTCTGATATTTTTTCAACTAGGGACATATGATTAAGATCGATATACTCTTTAATAAAGGAGCTGTACTGATTTTTTAAATCTTGAGACTGATTTAGCCTTTTTTCTAAATTTTTAAACCGACGAAGTGCGTGATGATATGACTCACCAAGTACGGTGGGGCTTGTCTTAAATGGCAAACGAACAGTATACTGGCCACAACTTAAACGCTTGACTGTTTTTGTTTTCGAACCAACATCAAGATGATTTTCAACTTCTCAAGATCGACGTATGAGTTTATCCAAGTATTTTCATGCAATACCTTTTCATTTGTTTGAATGTTTAAAATACAGCTGTTCCTTTTTCATACCGCCGCCAGCAACAACCCAACCGAATTCAGTATTTTGTAGGAGCGGCAACTCTGGGCCAATTCGAATTTTTCCACTGCACAGTTATTCATAAAATAGGTCTCCGCCTAACAATAAGTCAATTTGTTGTAATTGGAAAAATAAAGGGTCGGCGAGTTGTATATTGTCTGGTATGCCCCATTTCGATACATCTATTGAAGCCGACATATTTGAGATTCGAGATTGAATGATTATATTAACAGCTTTGCCAGAGGAGAAATTTGATTGGCCGATGCCAGATATGTGCGTAGTTGTTCGAATGGGCTTAAGCCGTAGTTTGTTTACAAGATTGAATGTTATGAAATGAGCTTGAGAGGCTGAGTCAAGAATAGCCAGCACTATTTTTAACTAGCACTATTGCAGTAGCTAGTATTGTTGTTTAAGTATCATGCTCCTTATCAAATTGATTGCTTGAAGCTACCAGAGACGATTGTTGTGATGAGTTTTATCATGCTCGAAATTTTTGAGAAAGTTGAAGCTTCAAAATTTAAGATTTTGTCAGATTTCTTATCTTTACCACTATCTACTGCGTAAGGCATTTGTTGTTTTGGAATTGGGTGTGTCTTCCAAATGAAGTAAACTGTTATGTTTCAATGCGCAATGCCGGCAACCGTTTGAAACACATGCCCTAACAGCATGCCCTTTTCTAAGACAATTTAAACGTTTAGCTTCTTTAAATCTTCCAAAGGGTGCTTGCATCAGAAATTGAGGGAAACTATAAATAGCACTATCAGAATTGCAAATAGGGCACATCCTTTGATCATTAGTTGAGACAATTAGAGACCTTTTACTTTTGTTAACATGATAATTTTGTTTAGAGCCCACCTGTTTATTCGATAACTCTTTTACCACAGCATTCTCCACATTTTCCACCGTTTGACATCTATTTTGCAAAAACTTTGCCATTTGTTCCCATGTTGGTATTTCATTCACAGGTGTAGACTCTTCCCACTTTGTTTGTGATGCAATGTCGAGTTTGCGCCCAATTATATGAATCAGTAAACAATCAGATATTTGCTCCTTAGTCCCCATTGTCAGCAGAGCTCTTCAATGTAAATTTACACTATCACCGACCGAACCAGCTTCAACCTTGACCATTGCAACAATGTCTCTGATATGTGCCTGAAAATTTAAACGTTTATTATCAAATATATTTCTTAATAACTCGATAGCTTTATCAAAGTTAATTTCGCTGAATTCTAATGAACGAATAGCCGCCAATGGAGGGCCAGCTAAGCATGTCTTGAGGTGCTGAAATTTCTCTATTTTCGACAGGTCCCCATCGCCACTAATAACTGTTTCAAACATTGAAAAGAAATCCGGCCATTCCGTATATACTCCATTGAATGTTGGGATTTGTATGATTGGCAAACTGGTAACAAAAATGATGGATGCGATTCATTCATTGTTGATTGTCTTACTGTTGCTTGCGGATTTTTGTTAGAGTGAAGCTCCAAAATTCGTCGAGTAAGGATTGTTTTTGTTGTTGTATATATGGCGGATACTTCCTCGGGCAGTGTGCTTTCCATTTCCGAAAAGTCCTCCCTTTCCAGCCTATCATGAACCACTTCGAAATCAGCATACGATTTTTCCAGCAATTCTTTTTTCACGCATAAGGCGGCCTCATCTAGGGAATCTATGTCACCATTTTGTACATCATCTTGAATACTCAGCAACCGATTTTTGAGTAATGTTGCTTTGCATTTATTAAAGGATTCTCCTTTTTGATCAACACTCGTTTTATATATGCGTCGATCAAGTAGGGGTCACCAAAAATGTAGACTCGAAATGTGGCTTCAAATAAGCCCGATAAAAATTTGTGTATGATTTATGAAAAATAGTTTCCCAATGAAACCAAATAAAACTGTTGACATTTGTCTGCACATCTTAACAAGAAATCAAGTATGTACGTCTTGCTAGAGAATTACAACACAACAAGTTCTTATATTGAGCTAACGTTTTTTAAGTTCACAATACAAAACATGAAATATGTATATATGTATATATATATATATATATATATATATATATATATATTGCTTTACAAACTATTTTAGGCAAAAACAACAATAAAACGCATCTGCCGTTGGCTTTTCTGCTAATTTGCAAAATTATAAGATTCAATATAAATTAGGGCGCGATCAATTTACATGAAGCATAGTATACACGGAGAAAAATAATCTTACATTAAATACAATGTTTGTTTTGCTCTGATCGAAACACCGATTATGAATTGAGCACAAAAGATGAAGTTAATTTTGTTTTTCTTTGCAAATTTACCGTCCTCGTGAAAAATTTATTTTGTTAGATTAGAGTTCAGTCTATAAAGCAAAAAAATGAAAACATTTGGTATTTTTATTTAGTTTAGAGCACGTACATTTAAAAAATTGCTGATTCGATTATGCGATAGTCACATTATATATATTATATATATATATATATATATATATATATATATATATACATATATATATATATATATATATATATATATATATATACATATATATATATATATATATATATATATATATATATACATATATATATATATATATATATATATATATGTGGGTGGTATTATTGATTCTACACGGAAAGGAAATTTCAACGGAAAGATATATCAACCGATACGCAAATTAAAGTTATTCATTCCTGCGGTATACATATGCTCTCCGCGAAACAGATTTAAACATCCCTGTTTTTATTAATGCTCAAATGGTATAGTGTATAGGTGTTCCTAAAAAATAAAACATTTAACAGTTTTAAATTTCTTGAACGTACAAACAAAAGAATATTTAAAAGGTAAAAACATTGTTTTAGTAAAATTAATAATAATAATAATAATAAAAATAAAAATAATAATAATAATAATAATAATAATAATAATAATAATAATAACATGGATACAATAGGTGTGATCCCGTACTCAACTTTGGGTGCCCGCGGATGCCCAAACTTACCCAAAACTGTTCCCGTACTCAAAGTTTGGGCAAGTGAGAGAGATTGTGAGTGAACAAATTTCTTCTTCTTCTTGCCCGAAACAGCCCGCAAAATTTTTTCGGTCAGATTGGGAAAACAGACAAACGATCAGCTATTTTAAAAAGATAAACAATTAAAGACTGCAAAAAGCTATTATTAAAAGATTTTAAATAAAGATTGTAATAAAATAAGAGTAAACGGCGAATAAACTAAATACTGCTTGAGTTTAACTTGCATGCAGGCACCATATACCATGTATTAAAATTCAAAACACTTCGATGTTGTATTTTGGTAAAGAAATTTAGTTTTTTCTGTTCCTGTACTTTTGTACATTTTTAAAAATATGTGAGAGAATTTTTTGCTTACTCTCACTTTACCAAACTTTACCCAAAAAGTACTAGATCACACCTAATATGATAATTGTTCGTTTAGAAAGGATTTTGCTGGACATATCAGAAAAAATCTTACAGACGAACGACAGAGAGTAAGTTGAAATAAAAAGATTTTATTACATGTTTAATGCTTAAATATTTCATATTAATTATTAATTTTGTCGCTTCCGAAAAATCTTTGTTTAAATAAGGCAGCATTTAAACATATTTTGTCCGAACTAGAGTCTGCGAACTCAGGAAGCATTCAAGGAGCACTTGCTGAAATTGATGAACTTTCTGCTTTTTTGAAATTTTTTACAGAAGACAGCACAGTGTAAGTAAGGATTTTATCGTTAATTTAGCTTAAACAACGTACTGGCTGAAATATTAAACATATTAGAATATTTGTTGTGCTGCAAATGGACACCAATGGGCACGCAATGCAATCATTACACTCATCATTGCTCCAATTTCCAATTTGCTTGTATATTTCTCCTTGCTATTTATACAAGAATATTTTTTTTTTTAATAAAACATGGAACATAACTTGAAAAAAATTTTATTATTGCAAATTTTTACTTTTTTATATTTTCTTATCTTTACGCAAGCATTGTTATTAAACTTACGCGTAAACAAAATGGAGAAATATATCTACACTGCGGAATCAATAATATAAGAAAACAAAACAACTTATGTTGTCAACACTCTAAATAAATTGATTTTATATTAAAACAATTATTAGTTGTTTTTGTTCTTTATTTCACTTACAAGTACAACTTGAGTCGGAAAAAAGCCAACCAGTTATAGAATAAAACGTAAGAAAGTAAAAAAGGAAAATTGATCAGTGAGTTCTTGTTGTGACTTTGATATTTGTTTTCAAAGCTTGTCACTTGGGTAAAGGTTCCCTGATGATCTACATTAGCCCCAGTGAAATGCGCATAGGAACTAGCTAAAACCCCTCAATTGATCACTTTGAATTTTTAGCACGACTCTGGGAAAAAAAGAATCAACACATAATTAAATTTGATATTGTAACGACACGAGTTTCCACTCTGATGGTGAGGTAGCTCAGCGGAGTCCAGTGTCTCAAATAAAAGTCGGTGGCTTGAGAGATGTACAAGTT
Source organism: Linnaemya vulpina (assembly GCA_963675445.1). NCBI lineage: Eukaryota > Metazoa > Arthropoda > Insecta > Diptera > Tachinidae > Linnaemya > Linnaemya vulpina. The sequence goes on from OY776281.1 coordinate 35,440,591, forward strand.
TTATTCACGTAAATTACATAAAACTAACTAGGTCGCGTTTGCGTCTTGGTAATGTGGCAGTTCGTCTTGAGGCTGGGCCCACTGCTTCCGCGTAGAGCGCCTCTCCGCACCAGTGACGCCTCACACCGGTAGTACCTCTGTCGGATGGAAATTCACCTATCCGCGGGAAATCACTACCGCTTGCCCGCGGATACATTCCATAAGTCATTATACTATTATTATATTATGCACAAAGCAATGACCTGTACTTACTCGGCAATACCTAAGCAGTGCGTTTGAGTGACGAATTTAATATGGAGATGTCATTGGAAGTATACAATCGCCACCCTCTCGCTTACATTCCGTTGACGAAAACAGTGACGACTATTCATCATAGTTTTCATTCGCAAAAATACTATGATAAAAAGAACACTGATCACTTATCATTGTTTGATAATGAACTACTTCGTATATGCTCAGTAATGATATATTAAAAACGTCTTTAATGGTTTATGGTTTTACATAATATTGTATTTTTTTAATTCACAGCGCTTATAATCTTTTAAATCTTACAAAACCTAACATTAAAAACAAAGCAAAAACTTTAATTCACATAAAAGAAACAAAAAAAAAAAACAATATCGTAGTGCTAAATGTAAAAAACAAAGCAAAAGAAAAAATAAATTTATATGAAAACAAAAAAGAACATATCAATTCAAATATACATTTAACAAACAAAAAGCTAAAAATTATGTATCATTCTTCCTCTTAGCTTTCCTCTCCAGCGATATGTTTTTGAACATGCGCCACTTCCCCATTGCTGGCCCCACACTGTTATTATTGGTCATTGAGACCGCTTCTGATATTGTTAAAATTTTATTGTCAATTTATATTCAGTCAAAATATTAAAAGTTTTTACCTAAAAGTACTGAAATAAATTTTTTGTGTTCTTTAAACTTCTTCTAGACCATAATGACATCGTCACCCAAAATAAGTCTTAATTTTTTTGAACACCGGCAGGTTCAAGTATGCACCTCATTGCTTTAATCTAAAATATGTAATTGGAAACATTATCCATATTTACTTTAATAAAAAAAGAACAAATAATTTTACAAATTGTTTTTCGTTACCTTTATTTTATAAAACAAAAAGACTACTGATATATTTAAAAATTCACTTTTCTCCACGGAAAACTAAACAAACGCCGTTTTTTATTTCACAATTTCCAACTTCACACTTGTTGAGCACACCACTGAATAACAATTTGTCAACCCCCGAATGATGCCAACGCTTCAATGTGGTTAGCGTTAAGCGAGAAGCACAAATAATTGGTCGTGTTTGGCGTCGGCTGTGCTTCGGCTAGAAAATTATTGTACACATTTTATTTTTTAAACTTCAACAATAGAATATGATAGAAAAAGAATTTTGCTCGCTGGCTTACATACGATCAACAAATTCATGCAATATATTGGTATACCAAGTAGGTACTGGCAATTGTGAGTGACGAATTCATTACAGAAAAACCGTCAATAGCAGTCTTGCCGAACAAGCGGGTAGTTATAAAAAACCATACAATGTACAAACACACATAATTATCGTAAAAACTGCACACAAGTCAACAGTCTCATATACATTCTTACATACATAGTTACCTTAACAAACCAACAAAAATACAATGACCAGATGTTAACGAAGTTACCAGAATACGTCATTATACCTATATAAAGGTTATGCCACACAGCATCTGATATAGTGTTTTTAAACTTGTGTAAACATCGCCAAGTGTTTGGTAGGTACGAAAGTATGGCGCATTTATTTTTATATTGAAAAACACAGGGTTTTATTATTATTACAAACAAACGAATCCTAGATAGATAATAAAAAACGCTTTTCTACGAAAAGATATAGAAAAACATAACAAGATATATATATATATATATATATATATATATATATACATATGTATATATATATATATATATATATATATATATATATATACATATATATATATATATATATATATATATATATGTATATATATATATATATATATATATATATATATGTGTGTATGTATATTTATTTATGTGATAAAGTAATTTGGTAATAAAGTTTGCAGTAAGTTCATTAAATCTGTTTTCGATTGTGGGTTGACCCGATTGGGTCATCAGGTTTTTGATGGGTGCTGTTCTTAGTGCCTTAAGTGCGACTCTGATAGACGAATTATAGATTGGAGTAATTTATTTAAGTTGAGATTTTGAAGTTTAACCGTAGATTATTAGGCCATAATATATTTTCGATAGGATGGTGCTGCGTACGATATTGATAATAATGTTTGGATGAGCGTTACTGTTTTTAGCAGCAAGACATTTTATTAAGTTAAGTCGTGAGGCTAGAGATTTCTTTAAAGTGTGAAGACCATTTAAAATTATTGTTAAAAACTACGCCTAATATCTTTAAACTATTGACTGACTAAATTTGATGATCTGGAGTACTAACAGCACCATGATTGCAGAAAATTTTTTTGCACATGTAAAGGGATTTTGTTTTGGTAGAAGATATTTTGGACCCCGTGGAATTACACCAGGTTGAAATGGATGAAATTAGAATATAAATTTTTTCTTGTACATCAACGTTTTGTTTGTGGTTATATAAGTCGTCAGCACACAAAACATTTTTGAAGAACAGTAGTTGCTATTTGGAATAATACCACAGATAAAGGAGACCTTTGCGGAATTCCGTTGTACAATGGTTTGGAGCAAGAACGGGAATCGTTAGCCTTAATTATTATTTTTCTGTTTGAGAAGAACGAATAAATATATTTTATTATTTTAGTCCCTATTTTCCGTTCTTTCAGGTGGGAGATTATTGTGTGTGTACCAATTCTGTCGAAGGCGTTTTCAAAATCGATGGATAGAATTGTGGTCTATAAAGGCAAGAGCGTACATAGTGCCCTTTTTATACCCTTCACAAAAATGTGAAAGGGTATATTTAGGTTTGTCATTCCGTGTGTAATTTCTTCGATATCAATATGCGACGCCATAAAGTATATATATTCTGGATCCTTATGAATAGCGATGACGATTGAGCGATGTCCGTCTGTCCGTCTAACTGTACGTGAAATCGCAAAATTAACACTAAAAACCGATTATTTTTTTGCTTATTTGAAAATTGAACCTATTTCATGTTTTGGGACTCCTCAATTGTCCATTTAAAACTTAAAAAAAAAAAAATTTCCAGGGATGGGAAATTAAAAATTTTTTTTTTTTGGTACATTCGGTATTTTGTGGTACATATCATAACTAAAATGTTTAAAAATTTAAAGTTTTTCTTAAATAAAACCGTTTTTGGTGTAATGAAGATTTGCATCGATGAAAAAAAAAATTTTTTAATTTAAAGTTCCCATCCAGGGTTAGGAAATTTAAATTTTTTTATACAATAAACTACCTACCAAAAATCAACTGACGTCGTTTTTCCAGGTTAAAATTACTTTTTATTTCGGCAAAACAATTGATATCAAAAATTAAAAAAAAAATCAAAATTTCGATTCCAGGGTTCGGTACTGCAATATTTTGTAGTACATGAAAGTAACGAAAGTGGTAACGAATTTGTAGTTTTTCTTAAATAAAACCGCTTTATACATCATGAAGACTTCCATCGATGATTCCAGGGATCGGAAATTGAATTCTTTTTTTTTGACATTCGGTATTTCGTGGTACATATAATAATTAAAATGTTGAAAAATTTTAGGTTTTTCTTAAATAAAACCGTTTTATACATCAGGAAAGTTTGCATAGATGGAAAAAAAATTTAAAAAATTAAAATTTCGTTTCCAAGGGTGGGAAATTTGGAATATTTTTTTTAAGTAACCAAAAAACGCAACTGAAGTTGTTTTTATTTTTTGCTAACTGAAACTATTTTATAAGTTAGAAAGCAGACGTACGTTAGTGAAGGGTATATAAGATTCGGCACAGCCGAATATAGCACTTTTACTTGTTAAGTTTATGAAAGTTCATGAAGCAGGCAAGTTTTACAGCAATAATTTTTTCAAGAACTTTAGATGTGCATGGAATAAGTGAGATTGGGCAGTAACCATCTATTGTGGTGAGATCTTTGTTTGATTTCGACATAGGGATGATTGCTGATGTTTTCCATTGTTGTGGGATAACACCGGCAGAAAATATTTGGCTGTAAAGTTGGAGAAGATGAGTTAACGTGTTGTTGGCTAGATTCTTTAGTATAGGGTAAGAAATTCTGTCCAATCTAAGTGTTTTGCCTCTTAGGGTTTTTAATGTCGTTGTAAGCTCGAAAAAAGTTATGTCTTCTTCAACGATTGTGGCGGAGTTGCTTAGAAAGTAATTTATATTTAGGTTAGTATTTCGTTTACCCTGTATAAATGTGGTATTAAAATATACATCACTAGACTGTTGAGACCAAACATTGGCAAAGGTATTAGCTATATCAGTGGAGTTTATTACTGTCTCCTTATTATGTACAATAAGTCGAATTTGATTGTGTGTAATAATTCCATGTAATTTTGGTTCCAAATTTTAGATATAGGGGTGCTTGGATTTATTTGGTGTGAGAAATTTTAAAAGGATTCCCATTTAGGATTTTTGCATTTTTGTTTAAATAATGCATTGGCTTTTTTGTAAGCAACGAGGTGGTGGGATGTCTTTTGAAAATTTGAAATAGCTGTTGTTTATTATCACGTATTAGTCTGAGATCATTATTCCAACAATAGGAAAATTTTTTTAAATTATAGTTTCTGTAATATGGGATTGATGAGTTAGCAGCAGCTGTTATGACTTTTTGCAGTTTCGCAGCTTCCATGTTGACATTACTAGTTAGGGTTCTATGCGGAGTTTTAGATAAAAAATTCTTACAATTTTCCTAGTTTGCTTTGCTGGTGTTAAAACGTATATCCCTGACGTTGCTTTGTGCACACGTTTTAGTATTGAGTTTTAAATGTATGAGGAAGTGGTCGCTACCGTGCAGATCTATGTCGATATTCCAAGATAGGATAGGGGCAATATCAGCTGACGCAAAAGACAAATCAATGTGGGTGAAAGTGGACCTGATTGAAAAGTGAGTAGGAGAGCCGTTGTTGAAAAGGATCATGTTTGAATGGTTTAATATATCCTCTATGCTCTGATCTCTGTCGTTTGATCCAAATAAAGGTGAGTGCCCATTGAAATCATCCAAAATTAGAGTCATTTATTGCGAAAAGATTTTGCAATTCCATCGTTGGCATTGCATGCCTTGGGTTGAGATATACTGATATAATTTTTAGATTGAAGCCAATAAAGATCGCCACCTCCGATGAGAAATTGTTACTTGTGTTTAGAGTTGTAAATTTCATATTATTTTTTATAAACAAGGCTGTGTTTGAGTTGTCTAAGCTTTTGTTTGTGCTATATCGTGTAAGTTTTATGTGTTTAAATGAATGAGTTTCCTAAAGTGCTATGTATTCACGTATTAAGAGTTGAAGTTCGGTGAGGTTATTGTAGAAGCCGTTCAGGTTCCACTGCAAAATGTTTAGATCTATGGTTATTAATTGAGAGGGGGTGCGGAGGCTGTTTGGCTTGTTAGTGGTCCATTCGGGCATCAGGTGTGACGATATCATTTCTTTTGTGTATTTCTATGATAGATTTATGTTGAGATAGAGTGGGGATATTAGCGTCAAATTTTATATTAGCTTTAGTAAGGGATAACTCTTTGGGTATTGTTTTATCTAGTAAATTGGTTTTTGATGTTGATCTAGTGTAGTATGGTGGGGTGATGGTAGGGGTAGTTTGGTTTTGAGTTGTGGTTAAATTGTTGTTAGCTGATGAATTTTTTTCTGAAATTGTTTTTTTCTTTAAAGGCTACGGTGCTGTGTTTAATTCAGTCCGTTTTGTTATGCTAAATTTAATGCTTGGAGATGTTGAGGGCTTTTCTGTTTCGGTGTTGTTTACTATAGGGCTACCGTTATTAGTGTTTATTTTGTTGATTTTGTTCTTTCTTTCATTTATTGCAGTTTGTAAATCTTCTGTTGGTATTTCGAATGTTTGTTGGTTTAAGTGAAGCTTCCTTATACGAGCAATTATTTACCGTTTTAATTTTTAAAATTTCTTTGCATTGTTTGTATACTGGGCAATTTTTGTTGGTAGATCTGTGTGGATGGTTGCACTTTATACACTGAATTTTTGTACATGGAACAGGGTCATGTATAGTGAATGCGCAGACTTCGCAATTTTCGGTGGTTTTACAATACTTTTTAGTATGTCCAAGTATTAGGCAGTTTTTGCATTGAATGAGATTAGGAATGTAGGGTTCGACTTTACAATTTAAAAAACCTTTTTTTATTTCTTTTGGGAGTTGGTAGAGATTGAAATGTAGGATATGTAGTGGACTGTTAATGTTTTTATTTTCTACATACTTTGTTATCTTCGTACACTCAACTACACCCTCGTTTTTAAAACCATCTTTAATTTCCTCTGCATTTAGACCCTTTAAGCTTAGAGCGAATATGACACCTCTGATTATATAGAGAATAGGATGTAGGATGCATTCAATTGGATAAATTCCTGTTAGGAAAGTCGCTTTCAAAAAGCGGTTTGCCTGTGCTTCATTTTTTGTCAATATCAGCAGGTTACCGTTTCTAGTAAAAGTTAATTTTTGCGTGAGATCTGATGATATGCCTTCTATAGCTTTTGCTACTAGAAAGATGTTAAATTGTTGAATTGGCTTGTCTGGAATTTTGCTTCTTAAGACGACAAATTTAGGACATTGGTTTTTGTTTGGATTTATTTGTTTATTTGCATTTATTTTCGGAAAGCATGATTATTATTTATATTAAATTGCGTGTTGTTGTTTTTTTACGTTTAGGCGATGGATCTAGAATATCATAGTAATTGCCCCCCGAAGAGGATGCCATTATGATCAGAAACAAGAACAAATGCAGTTAATGTAAGAGATTCTATGCAGTAACAAGCAAAAGAAAAGGTAGAATAAAGAAAAAAGGAGAAATAAACAAAACAAAATGACCGAGATTTAATAGCACAACCGTATTCAAAGAGAGCTCGAATAGCACTTCTTACAATTCATCCTAGTTTACGGTTTTGGTCAAGAAAACATATTTACCCAGTCTAGTATATATACCATTGATGCTTGACTCTTTTTTAACTTAAAAACGTAATAGATTTTTTATACTTTTATTTATTTCAGCTTATGTTCTGTTTATTCGGATAATTTGCCATTATCGGAAATTAAAAAGGGAGATATGGGAGATCTGGTAAAAAAAATATTCCAAAAAATTATTACGAGACATACTATAAATACTTAATTTAAAAACATTTCATTGTCAATTTTTTTTTTAATTGCAATAATTTATGAAGTAATATGTAAAATATGAATGTACATATAACTTTCTTTTCTCAATAAATTGAAATTTTTGTGTTTTATTAACATGTTTATGTAATCCAGAGTGAGTTTTCAGATAAATTAGGTCAGCTCGAAATAACACTACTAGTTAAAAAAAAAATCTTAGAAAAAGAATAACAACTCAAAGAGTAACAACAATAAAAAGAGTAACAATAAAAAGAAACAGAACGTTATATTCTTTTTTAATGGTATTTTAATTTTTTGCTGTAATATATCGTTAGAATTAATGGAAACAGTTTTTGTCCTCTACTGAAAATTAATGAAATTTGAGTTATGTTTTTGAGGAACAAGTGCGATATGTATATATGACTAATGAGGCCTGTGTTCAGTTCACACAGAAAACACTTCTTAGAAGGTTCCAACCCTCCTCATTGGGTACGCTGCAAATAAAAAGTTGAACATACAAATAAAGCAAAGTTAGTAGTTATAATTTATAGATAACCAAAAGCAAAGTTTACTCACACAAACATGTAACCGACCAATGACAGTTATGCTGAAGAGGTTTAGTTCTTCTGGACCATTTCGTGATATAACACGTAATCAAAACTAGGTTTCCAATAAATTGATTGTGACATTCGCTGTGTAGCTTGTGGCGCCGCACGGTGGCACATTTGAAGAGATGGCGGCCAAACCTCTTAAAAAAAATTTTTTTTTGTCATCGATTTAATTTTTTTTTAATGTAAAAGTAAACCCATAAGAACCTCGAAATCCAGAAATGTAAGTTTTTATTTCGATTATTTCTCTTCGAATAGGGTGATCAAGAACGCGCTTTTTTTAAGAGAAGCTGAAATTCAAAATTTTTGAACTTCAAGTGGGCATAACTTTTTTGGTTTTATATATTTTTGGAACACTTTTTTTCTTCACATAATATTATTTCTTAACTTATAAAATAGTTTAAAAAATCGTGCCCTACTTTGCTCGAGATCCACATTTGGGCATTGCAATAAAGGTCCAAAATGTACCCAAATCTCGATGTTCAGTGGAACGCAACTTTTTTTCTGCCAACAACTTCGTAAAATGACTTATAACGTGTTATAGTACGTACTTTGAGCTGTTGTTATATGCTCATTTTTTAAATTATATTTGCGTCTCTAGGAACTACAATGATTTTACTGCTTGCATGTCGGATATTTTAGTTATGGGAGTGCGGTATATCCGTGTTTGTGTGTGTATTGCGTGTGTTTTCCTTTTTTTCGAAGAAGTTTTATTAATGAAAAGGGTATAATAAAATACTGTTATTATTTTTGTAATTTAGGCCATAAAAAATGTATAGTTACGTATAAGCGGGGGTAGGTACATGAGTTGTTATATTTAGACTGATATATTCGACCTTTTGTTATAACTTTATTGTGTACCCAGGTAGCTGCTGCTCATATAAAGGTTAAAATACGATAGACGCGTCAGGTTTTCTTGAATATGAGAATGAAATAACAAAAGAAAATTGAAGTAAATTGTCGGTACAAGCATGTTTGTACTCCTCTTCTTTCTTCTTTCCTCTCTCTCTATTAAACACATACATGCTTCAAGAAAATTTGATGTGTATAAAAACAGACAAAATTAATAAAGATGATCAGTATAGTCAAAACGATGGCTAAGTTCAGTTATAATGATCTTGCTAAAATTTATTTTGAACAAAAAAACAAAAACGATGTTATATTACACATTTAAAAAAAATTTATAATTTTTGAACGCGATTAAATAAACGGTATAATGAATGTTATAGAAATAAGGGAAAGATGTTTAACTGCAACAAACAGTGGCTTACAAGCGAACTTGTATTTGAAAGCCAACCAAAACCAGCAAATGTGGGCCGACCTGCCAGACCAGTTGAGGAGTGCAGTGAAAGGTCCCGAAGGCGAAAGCTGCAAAGCATTAATGAAGAATTTTCTGAAGAAATAATTAAAGATACGTTTTCCCATCAAGTAGGACCAACAAAAAATAAAACTAAAAAATTGATATAATAGAAAATGTAATGAAAGCGAGCCCCAAGCGTGTAAAAAGGATTTTAAAGAGCATTCCAACACCAACCGATGATAAAAAAATTTACATCTGAAGAAGCGTTTTCAATATTTCTGGACTTAAAGCTAACAAAACATCAGTATATGGAATTGCGAAAGCGGGCAGTTGGAAAACATCGCTCCATATATCCAGAATATAGAGATTTGGTTTTAATTAAAAAAGATTGTTTACCACCACAAAATTCTATAAACATTACAGAAAGTTCAGCAGAGGTGGTATTGCAAGACATACTAAATCATACTGCGGAAAGATTGTTGAATACATTGGACGCAGATAATATTAAAAAGCTTAGTGACTGTAGCCTAACACTAATTTCTAAATGGGGATGCGATGGATCTTCTGGACAAAAGCGATATAAGCAGTATAATGCAGAAAATATATGAGATTCTGACTTATTTATGATATCTTTTGTTCCGTTAAGACTAAAAACAAATAACATTAATTTTGAGGCAGCTACTAGCAAAGAAACCGATATTGACATATGGAAAAACGAAATACATTCCTCAACAAAATATTTCAGACCAATTAAATTTGCTTTTAAGAAGGAAACGAAGGATGTAATATTAGAAGAAGTATCTAAACTTAAACAAAAAATAGATAAACTTCAACCGATAACTTTGCTACTTAACAATCAAGAGATTGAAATAAATTACCAAATGTTACTTACAATGATTGATGGAAAAGTTGCACAGGCCATAACTGAAAGAAAATCATCTTCAAGCTGTGTTATTTGGAAAAAAAAACTGCAAGCCAATTAAGTCAACTTCCAACAGAAGATACTACTTTCCAAGAAGCCTATGAGTTTGGCTTGTCCCCACTCCATGCTAAAATTCGATTTATGGAACACATATTAAAGCTAAGCTATGATTTATATTTTAAAGGAACAGTACGAAATAGTGACGAAAGTAAAGCCAAAAGAGAGGCAAAAAATAAACACGTACAAGAAAAATATTTAGAATTGGGTTTACTGATCGATCAGCCAAAGCAAGGAGAAGGAAACACAAATGATGGCAACATAGCAAGAAAATTTTTTCCTGATCCTGAAACTGCTGCATCTATTACAGGAGTAGATTAATAAAACGCTACAAAATCATACTGCAAGTAATATCATGCAATAAAAAGGTAAATGCAAGAAAATTTGGTCAGTATCCTAATGAAACAGCGAAACTATACAACGAAAAATATGATTGGAGGAATATGCCATCGACAATCCATAAAATACTATATCATGGGGAAAACATTATTCAACACAATATGCTGCCGATTGGAGATATTTCTGAAGAAGCGCAAGAAAAAAGGAACAAAGATTATAGATATTTTCGCGAGAACAACACAAGAAAGATATCTAGATATAGTACCAATAAAGACCTCTTTAATATTTTACTGTGCACTTCTGATCCATATATCTCCAGCATTCGAGAAAAATGGAATTCCACCCCCATGGAATTGGACAAAGACGCCAAACAGCTCCTTGAAGATGAACAGGAGAAATACTTAGATGAAATTTTCACTAAGATGGTTAAATGAAAAATGTATTCTATGCAAATTAACATAAAAATTAGAGCAAAAAAGCACAATAAATATTGAAAATTTATAAAAGAAATTTTATTTTATTTGTAATAAAAAGATTTCCTTAGAATTTATGGTAAAACATTTTTTCGGATATGGATCTCCTACATATCTGTTATGGATTCACGTTTAAAATATATTTAAATTGTTCATATAATAATAACATATAAAGCTGTCGAACTTACATTTGTTAGTGAATTATGATCACCAAGGCTATTTTTCGAAATTTGACTTACAAGGGCCCCATGAGTAAATGTGGACCGATTGCCCTTAAATTTCACAGGGATATCAACGACTAAAATAAAATTAGTTTTTCTAAATATTATATCAATATTTTGAGTTTCAAACCCGTATTCTAAGTGGTGCATTGGAGAAGAGGGCTAAATATCAAAATAAAATGGACCCGGGTGGACGGCTTAATTAAGTACGTAATTTTTTATTTCAGTTAACGTTACTATTTATAAGATGCAATCTTAAATCACTACATTCACAAATTTATTTTTTAAGGCCGATAATACCTGTATTTTTAAAAAGGTAATTTTTCAATCATATATAAGTGTGCTTTAATAAGGCCCAATTTTAAAGTTAATACATTGAAGCTTAAGATATCTTCTATCCAACAAAAAAAATTTCATTAAAAAATTTCAACCCAGTCAAAAGTTATAGAATTTTGACCGCCAACTCACAAAATGTGCCACTGTGCGCCGCCAATAAAGCAAAGTCTTTTATGAATCTTCTATAATAGTTTGAAAATGCCACAAATCTTCTAACTGCGTCTTTGTTATTAGATACTGGGTAATACTTAATGATTTGTATTTTGGAATCGTCCGGTAGTAAGACTTTTGAGGGGCATTTATGACCCAAAAATGTGACCTCCGGTCTAAAAAAGTTACATTTTTAGGGGTTGATTTTAAGATTGTACTTTCTGAGAATGTCGAAAACATTTTTTAAGTTATTTAAATGGTGCTGCAGGCTGAAACCAGTACCGATAATGTCGTCTACATATAAGAAAGCTTGGTTTGGTGGTAACCCAGAAAATGCAGAGTCTGGAGCAATATTTAGCCTAAGAGGTAGTACCTTCCAGCAAAACGAGCCAGTATTTGTACTTAAGGATGTGATATCCCTAGATTAAAAATGTAATGGTATCTGGTGGAAACCGGAATACAAATCCAATACCGAAAAGTGCTTAGCCCGCCCAAGGTTATCCAAAATATCGTCTATCCTTGGGAGAGGGAATTTGTCTGCTATCAATTTTTTGTTAACTGCCCTATAGTCGACACACATTCGATATGCTTTTTGACCATTAGTACTCTTCTTCGATACTAAGATCAAAGGACTGTTGTAGTTCGAATGACTTGGTTCAATTATTTCGTTCTCTAATAGATGTTTTACCTGTCTATCGACTTCTTCTCTCTGTGCAAGTGGTGTACGGTAGTTTTTTATATAAACTGGTGAACTCTCATTTAATCTGAGCTTTTGCTCGTAAAAGTTATTAATAGTCATTTTGTCTTCTTTTAATGCAAATACATCAGGATATTTTTCGCATAAAGGCATTAAATTCCCCTTTACATCGCTAGGTATTTGATCCTTCAGTATATTCTTCAGATTTTCTATACGTTTAGTGTCAGGTTTAAGTTCATTAATTGAATATATATTGTAATTCGAAAGCTTTTCTAATTTTATACCCGAATTTTTTATACATTGAAATTTGTCCGTCACGTTCACTATCCTTAAAATTGGATTCTCCTCACCGATAATACCTTTAGCCAAATACACTCCTTTACCAATTTCCTGTGAACCTACAAAAAATTGGTCATTTGCGTTGCCTATTTTGAACATCCTAAAAACTTCGGATCGAGGTCACAATTGTCATTGCTCGTGCCATGCTGTATGGGAACTTTTAGTCTCATATTATAGTATTTAAATGAAATAGACATATTTTCGTAATCGATATTATATTTGTTTACTTTTAAAAAGTCCTTTCCGAGAATTCCATCTGAGGGAATGTTAGATTCATCTTCAACGACATGTAAAACTTGGAAAATAAAACAGTTTTGAATAAGAAGGTTTGCATTTATTGTGCCGAGCGTTGAGATAGAATGAGTTCTCACTCCAGTTATTTTTACTGTATTGTCTTGAATTATGTTTATGTGTGAATTTAGGCTAGACATTTTTATGACTGAGATGTCAGCCAAGAAGTTACATGATTGTTTTGTTTCCTTACATTTTAAACGAATAAAATCCGCATAATTTAGATTAAAACTGCTAATAGACTTTGTTACTGTGGTTTCGCCCTTTACTTCTAATCGCGATGCAACTGCCCCAACACTTCCTGTTGAGGAGCTTCCGAGTTTCAAGACTCACAGCAAACCGCTGCAAACCCGTTTCTATTATTGTTAGCCTTGAAATTGGACTGGTTCCTATTACTGTAATTGTTATTATTGTTGTACTTAAAACCAGTTCCTCTATAATAAGCTCGACCTCGAAAACCACCCGAAAATTTCCGCGGTATGTATTGTTACGTGGACGCTCTATATAATTGTTATGTTGTGGATTTTTATTCCTATTTGTGTTAGAACTACGCATTGCCAGTACCTGTCGTTCCTTAGTTTCATTTATCTGTTCTACTATTAATTTGTCTATTACCTCTTTTGGGTCCTTAAAAACTGAAGACGCAAGGATAGATTTAACTAAATCCGTCCGATCGTTGAGACGGCACACCGAAACCGTTTGTTCAATGGCCATCTCGTGAGCCTTGCTTTTAGTAATGCCCTCAATGACCAAGGATCGTTTCAGTGAATCGGCAAGCTCCTCAGCCCTCTTTGCGAACTCTGCGTAGCTATTATTATTAACATTTAGTGCTGCAATTTTTCCGGCTATAATCTTGGAATTATCCGGCTTAATTCTCATCTTTAGACCGGCTTTTATTTGATCTGCTGTGTTAACCTGTTCTGGCAAGGATTAGCATGCCTTACCCTAAAGCTTGTATTTAAAAAAAATTACAAAAGTAGGCATTCGATTTTCATCTGCTAAGTCTTCCATCAAACTAATTTTGCCTAGGAACGGCTCCAACGCTAGGGGATTTCCATCATAGTTCTTTTTTATAATGTTAGCACACATGCTAACATATGATCTTTTTTGGTCTGTTGTCGCCATGGTAAATTTCAACTGATATATACTTGCAGTTGTTGTATATGACTCGATAAGTTCAAATGGGTTCACGTTTTCTGGGATCCTTATTTTGCAATTTAGTTTTTCAAAACACTCTACTAAAGCTTGCCGGCAATGCTCAACTTTAATGAGAACTAGATTTTTCCCGTCTATTGGTAGCCCTTTTGCATAATTTTCTGTGTATTCTATTATTAAGTTGTAATTTTCTACTAACAGCGTTATATATTCGTTGATTTTGGTCTCATTCGTTGTTAAAGGCCGATTTTGCAACACTCTTTTCTTCACATTGTTACTTTTTGTAATTAATTCCTTGAAACCTTTAGATTCATGTTCTGACATCTATAAAACATTAACTATTACCAAAAAGAAACTAACATTGGCTTAAATATTTAATATTGTACTGATGTTAAATTATCAGTATTTTAATTCTGTATTTTACTAAGATTTTGTTTCGAGTGTAACTCAATATGTCACCTAGAAAAGAAAGATTACTCCTCACGCTTTCTCGGTTACTTCATTTGTTTCAAGATGTATGTAATTATTTTAAGCTTACGTATGTATGAATATACATATATTTAATTTGGCGAAAGTGATTTATGTGAACGTCTTTATATCTTACAAAAAACAAATTATGATCGTTTTATAATTCTGTTTAGTTTCGCATTTTTAATATGTTAAAAATAAAAGTTTTTTTTTTTTTGCATTTTCCCAAAATAATTATATGAAAATGTTCATAAATAAGGTTGATATGTACACTAATCAGAATACTTATCAAAACATAATACATATGTATGTACCTATATGCTAATGCGTTACTAAAATTTACTTTGGTTTTGTTTGCCATGTAATGGTTTCCAGTTTACAATTATTTACATACACTGCTTTTTCGTTAGATAATGCAATATAAAGTTACTTAAAGGTATATACATACATATATGCACATATATGTAAATACTCGCATATATGCGTGTATACATAAATATTCATATTTGTTTGAATAAGCTACGACATTATATAGCAGAAATTATTTCATCATACAGCTATGCATCTTTATTTAGGAACTCTTCTCCAGAATATATAGCTTACGGTAAAACATCGCATGATCTGAGTATTGGCATATTCCTCTCTTCTTTTGTCTGTCACCGCTCTACGGAATTTCTGTTTTTACTGCATCTATGTACATACATATGTATAGTATTATCTTTCTTGGTGCGTTTTTCGTTAATGCAAGTATGTATTTTTTTCTTTGATATATTATTGTTATTTTTTATTCTAATTTTTTTTTTGCTTTTTGTTGTATGCAAGACAACTTAAATGTTCTTAATTATAATGGTTTTTGAATAAAGGATGTGTCATTTGTTCAATGTTATCTTCAGCTTTTCGTTGAAACTTTACTTAGTCTTGTAGTAACTGCACGGAGACCGTTAATTTGTACATATTTAATTCACATGTTTGTTTAATATATCCACTTTGTTTTAAGTATGTTTAGATAATTGTTAATTTTATTATATTGTAGTTGGATTTATATTAATTGCAGCATATCACTGGCTTATTTAAACCAATATATTGCATATATATATATATATATATATATATATATATATATATATATATATATGTCTTGTTTATATGTGTTACAAAAAAGTACACAGGTCCTGTCACGGTCGCCATGTAATAGTTTCAACCGAATCATTCGAATACACACTTTCAGTCGTCATATCAGACTGACTTCTTTATTGATCTCTTCTTATCTTCAAATCTTATTCACTATG
>OY776281.1:35459028-35464028 GCA_963675445.1 Linnaemya vulpina
GATAATACTATACATATGTATGTACATAGATGCAGTAAAAACAGAAATTCCGTAGAGCGGTGACAGACAAAAGAAGAGAGGAATATGCCAATACTCAGATCATGCGATGTTTTACCGTAAGCTATATATTCTGGAGAAGAGTTCCTAAATAAAGATGCATAGCTGTATGATGAAATAATTTCTGCTATATAATGTCGTAGCTTATTCAAACAAATATGAATATTTATGTATACACGCATATATGCGAGTATTTACATATATGTGCATATATGTATGTATATACCTTTAAGTAACTTTATATTGCATTATCTAACGAAAAAGCAGTGTATGTAAATAATTGTTAACTGGAAACCATTACATGGCAAACAAAACCAAAGTAAATTTTAGTAACGCATTAGCATATAGGTACATACATATGTATTATGTTTTGATAAGTATTCTGATTAGTGTACATATCAACCTTATTTATGAACATTTTCATATAATTATTTTGGGAAAATGCAAAAAAAAAAAAACTTTTATTTTTAACATATTAAAAATGCGAAACTAAACAGAATTATAAAACGATCATAATTTGTTTTTTGTAAGATATAAAGACGTTCACATAAATCACTTTCGCCAAATTAAATATATGTATATTCATACATACGTAAGCTTAAAATAATTACATACATCTTGAAACAAATGAAGTAACCGAGAAAGCGTGAGGAGTAATCTTTCTTTTCTAGGTGACATATTGAGTTACACTCGAAACAAAATCTTAGTAAAATACAGAATTAAAATACTGATAATTTAACATCAGTACAATATTAAATATTTAAGCCAATGTTAGTTTCTTTTTGGTAATAGTTAATGTTTTATAGATGTCAGAACATGAATCTAAAGGTTTCAAGGAATTAATTACAAAAAGTAACAATGTGAAGAAAAGAGTGTTGCAAAATCGGCCTTTAACAACGAATGAGACCAAAATCAACGAATATATAACGCTGTTAGTAGAAAATTACAACTTAATAATAGAATACACAGAAAATTATGCAAAAGGGCTACCAATAGACGGGAAAAATCTAGTTCTCATTAAAGTTGAGCATTGCCGGCAAGCTTTAGTAGAGTGTTTTGAAAAACTAAATTGCAAAATAAGGATCCCAGAAAACGTGAACCCATTTGAACTTATCGAGTCATATACAACAACTGCAAGTATATATCAGTTGAAATTTACCATGGCGACAACAGACCAAAAAAGATCATATGTTAGCATGTGTGCTAACATTATAAAAAAGAACTATGATGGAAATCCCCTAGCGTTGGAGCCGTTCCTAGGCAAAATTAGTTTGATGGAAGACTTAGCAGATGAAAATCGAATGCCTACTTTTGTAATTTTTTTTAAATACAAGCTTTAGGGTAAGGCATGCTAATCCTTGCCAGAACAGGTTAACACAGCAGATCAAATAAAAGCCGGTCTAAAGATGAGAATTAAGCCGGATAATTCCAAGATTATAGCCGGAAAAATTGCAGCACTAAATGTTAATAATAATAGCTACGCAGAGTTCGCAAAGAGGGCTGAGGAGCTTGCCGATTCACTGAAACGATCCTTGGTCATTGAGGGCATTACTAAAAGCAAGGCTCACGAGATGGCCATTGAACAAACGGTTTCGGTGTGCCGTCTCAACGATCGGACGGATTTAGTTAAATCTATCCTTGCGTCTTCAGTTTTTAAGGACCCAAAAGAGGTAATAGACAAATTAATAGTAGAACAGATAAATGAAACTAAGGAACGACAGGTACTGGCAATGCGTAGTTCTAACACAAATAGGAATAAAAATCCACAACATAACAATTATATAGAGCGTCCACGTAACAATACATACCGCGGAAATTTTCGGGTGGTTTTCGAGGTCGAGCTTATTATAGAGGAACTGGTTTTAAGTACAACAATAATAACAATTACAGTAATAGGAACCAGTCCAATTTCAAGGCTAACAATAATAGAAACGGGTTTGCAGCGGTTTGCTGTGAGTCTTGAAACTCGGAAGCTCCTCAACAGGAAGTGTTGGGGCAGTTGCATCGCGATTAGAAGTAAAGGGCGAAACCACAGTAACAAAGTCTATTAGCAGTTTTAATCTAAATTATGCGGATTTTATTCGTTTAAAATGTAAGGAAACAAAACAATCATGTAACTTCTTGGCTGACATCTCAGTCATAAAAATGTCTAGCCTAAATTCACACATAAACATAATTCAAGACAATACAGTAAAAATAACTGGAGTGAGAACTCATTCTATCTCAACGCTCGGCACAATAAATGCAAACCTTCTTATTCAAAACTGTTTTATTTTCCAAGTTTTACATGTCGTTGAAGATGAATCTAACATTCCCTCAGATGGAATTCTCGGAAAGGACTTTTTAAAAGTAAACAAATATAATATCGATTACGAAAATATGTCTATTTCATTTAAATACTATAATATGAGACTAAAAGTTCCCATACAGCATGGCACGAGCAATGACAATTGTGACCTCGATCCGAAGTTTTTAGGATGTTCAAAATAGGCAACGCAAATGACCAATTTTTTGTAGGTTCACAGGAAATTGGTAAAGGAGTGTATTTGGCTAAAGGTATTATCGGTGAGGAGAATCCAATTTTAAGGATAGTGAACGTGACGGACAAATTTCAATGTATAAAAAATTCGGGTATAAAATTAGAAAAGCTTTCGAATTACAATATATATTCAATTAATGAACTTAAACCTGACACTAAACGTATAGAAAATCTGAAGAATATACTGAAGGATCAAATACCTAGCGATGTAAAGGGGAATTTAATGCCTTTATGCGAAAAATATCCTGATGTATTTGCATTAAAAGAAGACAAAATGACTATTAATAACTTTTACGAGCAAAAGCTCAGATTAAATGAGAGTTCACCAGTTTATATAAAAAACTACCGTACACCACTTGCACAGAGAGAAGAAGTCGATAGACAGGTAAAACATCTATTAGAGAACGAAATAATTGAACCAAGTCATTCGAACTACAACAGTCCTTTGATCTTAGTATCGAAGAAGAGTACTAATGGTCAAAAAGCATATCGAATGTGTGTCGACTATAGGGCAGTTAACAAAAAATTGATAGCAGACAAATTCCCTCTCCCAAGGATAGACGATATTTTGGATAACCTTGGGCGGGCTAAGCACTTTTCGGTATTGGATTTGTATTCCGGTTTCCACCAGATACCATTACATTTTTAATCTAGGGATATCACATCCTTAAGTACAAATACTGGCTCGTTTTGCTGGAAGGTACTACCTCTTAGGCTAAATATTGCTCCAGACTCTGCATTTTCTGGGTTACCACCAAACCAAGCTTTCTTATATGTAGACGACATTATCGGTACTGGTTTCAGCCTGCAGCACCATTTAAATAACTTAAAAAACGTTTTCGACATTCTCAGAAAGTACAATCTTAAAATCAACCCCTAAAAATGTAACTTTTTTAGACCGGAGGTCACATTTTTGGGTCATAAATGCCCCTCAAAAGTCTTACTACCGGACGATTCCAAAATACAAATCATTAAGTATTACCCAGTATCTAATAACAAAGACGCAGTTAGAAGATTTGTGGCATTTTCAAACTATTATAGAAGATTCATAAAAGACTTTGCTTTATTGGCGGCGCACAGTGGCACATTTTGTGAGTTGGCGGTCAAAATTCTATAACTTTTGACTGGGTTGAAATTTTTTAATGAAATTTTTTTTGTTGGATAGAAGATATCTTAAGCTTCAATGTATTAACTTTAAAATTGGGCCTTATTAAAGCACACTTATATATGATTGAAAAATTACCTTTTTAAAAATACAGGTATTATCGGCCTTAAAAAATAAATTTGTGAATGTAGTGATTTAAGATTGCATCTTATAAATAGTAACGTTAACTGAAATAAAAAATTACGTACTTAATTAAGCCGTCCACCCGGGTCCATTTTATTTTGATATTTAGCCCTCTTCTCCAATGCACCACTTAGAATACGGGTTTGAAACTCAAAATATTGATATAATATTTAGAAAAACTAATTTTATTTTAGTCGTTGATATCCCTGTGAAATTTAAGGGCAATCGGTCCACATTTACTCATGGGGCCCTTGTAAGTCAAATTTCGAAAAATAGCCTTGGTGATCATAATTCACTAACAAATGTAAGTTCGACAGCTTTATATGTTATTATTATATGAACAATTTAAATATATTTTAAACGTGAATCCATAACAGATATGTAGGAGATCCATATCCGAAAAAATGTTTTACCATAAATTCTAAGGAAATCTTTTTATTACAAATAAAATAAAATTTCTTTTATAAATTTTCAATATTTATTGTGCTTTTTTGCTCTAATTTTTATGTTAATTTGCATAGAATACATTTTTCATTTAACCATCTTAGTGAAAATTTCATCTAAGTATTTCTCCTGTTCATCTTCAAGGAGCTGTTTGGCGTCTTTGTCCAATTCCATGGGGGTGGAATTCCATTTTTCTCGAATGCTGGAGATATATGGATCAGAAGTGCACAGTAAAATATTAAAGAGGTCTTTATTGGTACTATATCTAGATATCTTTCTTGTGTTGTTCTCGCGAAAATATCTATAATCTTTGTTCCTTTTTTCTTGCGCTTCTTCAGAAATATCTCCAATCGGCAGCATATTGTGTTGAATAATGTTTTCCCCATGATATAGTATTTTATGGATTGTCGATGGCATATTCCTCCAATCATATTTTTCGTTGTATAGTTTCGCTGTTTCATTAGGATACTGACCAAATTTTCTTGCATTTACCTTTTTATTGCATGATATTACTTGCAGTATGATTTTGTAGCGTTTTATTAATCTACTCCTGTAATAGATGCAGCAGTTTCAGGATCAGGAAAAAATTTTCTTGCTATGTTGCCATCATTTGTGTTTCCTTCTCCTTGCTTTGGCTGATCGATCAGTAAACCCAATTCTAAATATTTTTCT
>OY776281.1:35471528-35524028 GCA_963675445.1 Linnaemya vulpina
AATCATACAAAATACAAATACAATTTGGCCATATAAATACAAATAAAGAAATATTATACTGCTCTGCAAAAAATTACTTTTTGTCGCTCTTTTGACCCTAGATGGTTACTGTTCGTCGAATCGACGAAGCTCATTTACTCTTTGTCATATAACTTTTTTATGTGTGTTCAAATTACGCTCTATTTATCAACAACGTTAGTTGATGACGAAAGCTTGCAGTGAGCGGACGTACGCTGGGTAAATATTTTTTTAAAGTTGAGTTTCACGGATATGTACTCGTCGCAACGACGAAGAGTAACTTTAGTGTGACTTTTTGCGATTATAGCGTAATAAATTTGTTGTTTTATTTTGTTGTATTATTTTATTTTTCTGCATTAATTATATTAGTATTTTTGAAAATATTTTACTTTAAGCAATTTATTATTGTTTATGATAAATATTTTTAAAATTTTGTTTTTGTCAGAATATAAAATGAGTTCTAAGAAAGTACTAACAGACGCTGACATCGAAAGATTTTTACAAAATTGTGTTGACGACGAATTCAATTTGTTGGATGCTTCAAAAGAAGAAGATGATGACAAATCCGAAGGGAACGAAAACAGTGATATAGAAGAAGAGCAGACCCTCATCGATTTAGATGACATACCACTGTCGTCGGAGTTTTCCGATGAAGAATTTTCAGATGAAGATGACATACCACTAAATGTGCTTCGTTCGAAAACGAATATTATTGAGTTTTCAAAAACAAATCTACGCTGAAAAAATTTTTATAAAGGGTCCTCTAATAAACGAAAATCACATCGCCGGGCTATGACTTATGTCCACAAAGGAAGAGGTCCGTCACGAGAATGCAAAAGAGTGGAAGATCCTCTTGAATGCTTCAAATTATTCATCACTTCTGAAATTATTGATGAGATTGTGCTGTGGACAAACGTCGAGATACAGAGCCCTTCGAAATGCAATTCGCAAATGTGTATCACTGATATGTCTGAGATATATGCCCTTCTAGGACTCCTAGTTCTTACATCCATTAAGAAAGATAACCATCTTACAACAGACGAGCTTTTTGATCCTACCTATTGCGGCTCGAGCTATTTGTCTACCATGGGAAAAATGCGGTTAACATTTTTGATGTCATGCCTTCGCTTTGATAACAAAAGTGTGAGAATGACAATGGTTAATGATAAATTTGCTCCTATAAGAAAAGTTTGGGATCTGTTCATCGAAAAGTGTCGCCAAAACTACGAACAGGTACTTGCTTTTAGAGGACATTGCTCATTTCGAATGTATATCCCAAGTAAGCCAGCTAAGTATGAGTTAAAGGTGGTAATAGTTTGCGATTACAAAATATATGTTAGATGCCAACTCATATCTTGGAAAGGGCTCTAGTCCGGCAGAAACTTCTCTGGGACAACATTACGTAAAAGAGCTGACGAAAACTGTTCATGGAACAAATCGAAATATTACAATGGATAAATGGTTCACATCAGTCCCTCTTGCCAAATCACTTCTACTTGAACCCTATAAATTGACAATGGTTGCCACTTTACGGTCAAACAAGAGAAATATTCCGAAGGAAATGGGCAATGTAAAAGGCCGGAGAGCCTTTTGTTACGACAATGAACTGACTTTATTATCCTACAAGCCAAAACCAAATAAACTTGTTTATCTTTTATCAAGCTGCCATGAAGAAGGAACCATAAATCCGAAAACGGGAAAACCCCACATGGTAGAATTTTACAATCAGACAAAAGGCGGTTTCGACACTTTGGATCAAATGTGCAGCATTGTCTCGTGTTCCCGAAAAACCAATAGGTGGCCAATGTGTCTATTTTTTGGAATTTTAAATATTACTTTTGTAAACAGCTACGTCATATATACTCACAATATGTTCATTAAAGGTCAAAAAAAAACCTAAAAACCGACGACAGTACCTAAAAGATCTTCATGAGTCTCTCGTGGCACCCTACTTGAGAGGAAGACTCGAGAAACCTTCCTTGCAGACCTCAATTAAAGAAAAAATTGAAAATATAATACCTAATCCAAAAGGGGCTGAAAATGTTGATAAAGGACCAAAAAAGCGTAAAGCGTTTTTTATTATTTGACTGATCATCTTTAAAGGCTGTGCATGAAATATGTCATTTTCAATTTTATATTTAGGTTTTTGTTGTTTTAAAAAGTTAATTAATTACAAAAAACCAAAAAAAAAGAGAATTCAAATTCCTATTGAGTTTTTAGAGGGCAAAACAATTTTTATTTTTTTATAAATTTTTTTTTTATTTTTTAATAAAAAGCTTAACTAAAAACCATTTTTGTTAATTTTTTTCTTTGAAAATCGTTTCGCTAGAACCTTTTTTTTAAATAGTTCGTAGATTCGACGAAGAGTAACCTTAATGTACTACAATGAAGAGGATTTTGATGCGCTAAACTCAAATCCGTTTTTGGTTTTTTTCATCAGGTCCAGATTTTTTTATAGGCGTGGCAATTTTTTGCCCCTAAATTAGCCAGGTACGTAGACATATTTCACTCTAACTCGGGAACGAGTCATCCGATTTAAAAAACTAAAACACCAAGATGTGTAACAAAATTGTTTTTATTTAAGTCAAATACAGTTTTTCTTTATCTGTTATCGTTTTGGAATTATTCAGAAATTAATGGAGAAAAAAATTTTTTTCCTGCAAAATTCGTAATTTTTTTCAGATTAAAAATGGAATTTAAAAAAATTAAAAGCAAATATTCCACACTTTGCATCTTTGTCTAATAGCTACAGATCTGAGAAATAAAAAAAGCTATAAACCATAAAAATCTATTAAAAAATTTCGATTTTATTTTCAATTTACTGCAGGTACCCAATATTGTAATGCAACCAACCTTTCATATGCATGTCGATAGCATTTCGTTAAGTGAACAGGTAAAGAAACTAAAGTACAATGGTATTTTGCATGGTTCTTGCATTTAAAAGTTATAATATAGTATTTTTCATTAACCTGTAATTCTAAATCGAGAACATTAGGGTGGATTCTATATTTATTGTAGCAGTATATGCAGAAATTGATGGACAACAAGTGAGTCAGTTTTAATATGATATCGTGTGATATTTTGATATTTTGTGCTTCGAAATCCTATGACTTATTTATTCCAAAGACTATAAATCTATAGTCTTTGTTTATTCTCTTTCTCATGGTTTTTGCAAACACAATTTGTGAGTAATTAATATATTTTCTATGTGTTGTGTTTGTTTGTATATATATATATATATATATATATATATATATATATGTACATCAGTGATATGCAAGCTTTTATTTGCCTATCGCGCGAGTTACATATTCAATTCCAAAAACAAACACCTATATTAAAACAGACGATATTGATGAATTTGTAACAAACATTATAAGCAAAAAATAGTCAAAATTTAACATAAAACCCATTTCCTGTTTTACAACATTTAAAATACCTAACACAAAATCACTCATAAGCTTATTGTAGAATTATTACTAAAATTGAATGCTGAACAAGCAAATATGTACTTTAGTTTAAGTCTGATTGTAATTATGAAAGAACAAATAAAGTCAGTTGATGAAAAGCCTAAGCTTGTGACAGTTGGACACCTTTTTTCAAAATAAATTGTTTTGTGTTGATTTTTTTTGAAAACCCTTTCGCCGGACGTCCGTACAAAATTGGCGCAGTCGGTAGGATCCTTGTCGAATATATAAGGATCCAGTGAAACGAACAAGTTTTAAAATATATATATATATATATATATATATATATACATTCAAAATAAACTATTATCAATTCTGCGAATCCTATGGGACCCTCCAGAATATAATAAGAAAATTTTTAAATATTAAAATAAAAGTGAAGTGAAAATTTATTTCCATAAAAGGAAAAAGTTTAAGCCACTTATATAAAAACTGTGCAGTAGACTTTTTGAACTCAAACTCCATATTAAAAGATAAAAGGAAGTGACCAGTTGCAAACTGAATACCACAAGATTATAAAGATTCTCAAAATTCGAAACTCAAGACAGAAGCGATTCGATGAAAGAAGAATGGAACACGCAGAACAAGAGGTAGGTCCTGTCAATCTAGCAGAACAACTGGCTAGAGGAGAACGTCAGCTAGAACAACTCAGGCTAGCCTACATTGACCTTCAGCAAAGACAACGAGAGGACACCAGCAGACTCGATAGAGTTTTGAAGAACATCAATCAACTACCAATATACACAGGCCAAGGAGAAGTCACAATCAACTCGTTTTTCAGCAGCATTGAGTACCTAATATCAACTTTACCAAGCTTGGAACAGCAGACGGAAGCAATAAGAGCTATATACTACAAAACAATCCAAAGGCAAGCTAAAAATACAATAATCAACATCCCCGAACCAGACAATTAGCAACTTATCAAAGAAACTTTGAAGCTGAGATATAAAACCGACACGGAACCCCACGAAATATATAGACGGATTGCTAACTTAAAAGTCAACACGGTAAGCGAATTAATTATTACAATTTAAAATATTAAATATAAGAGTGACAAACTAATAGTGTATTATAGTGGTGAGCTTGGAGTAGATTTGTCAAACATAGGTAGCTTGTTAGTGAATACTATAAAAGAAATGACTCAAAGGACATTACTGGACAAAATTTACGAACAAAGACAATTGAAAGATATTTTATTTATAATGAATCAAAGAAGGTTTGAAGACACGTGTATAAGAGCAGAATATAAAAGATATGGAAAGGAAGAAAAGAATAAAGCACAATACCATAATAAGCCAATTTGCAATAATCAGAATAAGACATACAATAATCAAAATAGGGACGAAAGATATAACCGACAGAACGAGAACGAAATAAGTGGAATAATAATTTTTATAGGCGTGAAGAACAGAATGTTCTTAATAATAATAATTTTAATAATTCAGGAAGATACAAATTCCAGAATGATGTAAGAAATAATAAATCTCCAGGAGAATTCCAACTGTTTAGGCCGAGTTCCAACCAAGTTCGTTGGAATCCGCCTAGACAGAACCGAATGGAACCTATGGAGGTGGATAATATTGCATGATGCTATACATAGTAATCCTCGAGTGGCAGGACACCCTAATCATAAGTTTGGCCAAAATCGCTTAAACTCTGATAGGCAAAGCCCAGAAGGACCTGAAATGAATTATTGTGAAGAAATAAATAATACGGTTTTTTTACGAAACAGCCGCAGAATGCCTGCCAAAGATAAAACTCAATATTGATAATAAAACATACATAGCATTAATAGATACAGCAGCTAGCATTAGCTTAATTAGTAGTGAAATAAATTCTTTTGGAAAAATTAAATTGAAGGAATAATTAATTATGAGGTGCATACAGATGGACCGGATTAATTTAATCTACCTAACAACGCAAGGATACGTTGGAAGGTTACACAATTAAGAGGAAAAATATATGATTTTATAATTGGTATTGATATATAAAATTTTTTAAATTCGAAAATAAATATTGAAAGAAGAGAAATAATACTAAACGGAAAGACAAGAGATTTTCGGAATAACCCTTATGATATTAATCACATTTGTACCCTTGAAGCTAGTGATTCTGATTTAGAAGGACTCAAATTAAACCATTTAAATGAGGAAGAGCATAGACAAATTATTAAAGCGGTATAACAAATTACTATATAAAGAAGGTGACATATTGACTAATACTACAGAAATTCAGCATGAAATAAAAACCACGACACAACAGCAAATTAACTCAAAATTGTATATACCCACCTTTACACGAGATGGAAGTTAGAAAACAAATCAAGGAAATGGAGGAACAGGGTATTATTCAGAAAAGCCATTCAAGATATTCAAGTCCACTAATAGTTGCACCCAAGAAAATAGACATTTCAGGTGAGAAAAAATATCGTATAGTAATTGATTACATAAAGTTAAATGATGTTACCATAGACGACAAGTTTCCTTTGCCGAATATTGATTCAATATTGGATAAGCTGGGAAGAGCTCAGTATTTTACGACATTAGACTTAGCAAAGGGGTATCATCAGATTTTAGTTAAAAAAAGAGGACAGGGAAAAAACGGCATTCGTAACACTACACGGGTTGTACGAATTTCAAAGGCTGATGAATGAAATTCTAAGAGACTACATTAATAAAACGTGCGTCGTATATTTGGATGACATACTAATCTTTAGCACATCGTTAACCGAACACATTAAAGAAATAGGAGATATTTTTAAAGTTCTCGAGAGTAAAAATTTAAAAATACAAATAGACAAATGTAATTTCTTAAAAAAAGAAACAGAATTTTTAGCCCATATTTTGACAAAAGACTTCATGAAGCCAAATCCAAACAAAATTAAAATAATTCAAAATTTAGAATTGCCAAAAACTGAGAAACAGATAAAAAGTTTTTTGGGACTAACTGGGTATTACCGCAAATTCGTAAAAGATTACGCAAAGGTGGCCCAGCCAATTACAAAATATTTAAAAAATTACAAAATATTTAAAAACTTAATATGAAGATCCAACTTATATTGAAGCCTTCGAAAGGTTAAAGACATTAATCAGTACACATCCCGTTTTATACTATCCCGATTTCGAAAAACAGTTCACATTAACCACAGATGCATCCAACTACGCAATTGGTGCAGTGTTGTCAAAGGAAGGGCACCCAGTGTGCTATGCTTCAAGAACATTAAACAATCACGAAAAAAACTATTCCGCAACGAACAAAGAGTTTCTGGCGATAATGTGGAGCGTCAATTATGTTAGGCCTTACATTTACGGTAGAAAGTTCAAAATACCAACATTCTAAATTTTTATGCTGTTAACAATGTAGAAGACGACGTCACAATGGCAACAGTGCATTCAGCAGAAGAGGAATTAGGATATAATTTTTTTATAAAAGAAGAAATTGTAAATAAGTACAAAACCCAAATAATTCTAACAAATAACAAAATAGAAGAATTTAAGGAGTTACATGAGAGAAGGATTATTTTTATTGCAGAAAGTGACTAATCGAATGGGAGAAATTTTTAGAAGATACATTTCAAAGGGAAAAATAGGGATATTTCGAAACTATCTGAAAACAACTATAATAAAATACAAGAAAAACTAATAAATATGTATTCGAATGATAGCCAAATTAATTTCATTAAGTGCACCATGAGAGCACAGGACATTGAAACCGAAGTGGAAGCAGTAAAACAAATATCATTATATCACGTAAGACAGAGTATGCACTCGGGCATACAAGAAACTTATAATAAAATTAAAAATTAAATATATTTTCCAAAACTCATGGAACTGATCCAAGTAGTAATTAATCAATGTGACCTCTGTCAACAAGTAAAGTATGAACGACATCCTATTAAAACTAAATTTCATTACACAGAAACCCGTTCAGATAAAAACCAAATCATACACATTGATACATACATAACCCAAGGATTTATTTTCTTAACGACAATAGATAAGTTTGCAAAATTTGGAGCTGCGTATCCATTGAGCGATAGAAATCACATAATTTTAATAGAAAAACTAGAAGAACATATCACTAAAATTGGTAAACCAGATAAAATAGTAGCAGACAATGAATTTAATACAATAAGAATAAAAGAATTTCTAACAGAACAATTACATTTATTTAAACCCAACAGTCATACAGGAAATGCAGATACAGAAAGATTTCACAATAAAATGGCAGAAAAGTTTAGGATTTTGTAGCAAACTAACAAAAATTTACCTATACAACAATTAATTCAACGAACTATCAGGAAGTATAATGAAAGGTATCACTCAAGTATAAAATGTGCACCACAAGATGTACAAGAAGGACGCGTAGATTTAGGAAAAATTAAACAAAATTTAGAAGAATGCAAAAGAAAGAATATTGATAAACTTAACTTAAATAGAGAAGACTATAGAGAAAAACAACGGGAGGGTTTCATAAAGAACTACAAAGCAGTTAGGCACAAAGAACAACCTAAATATAGAAAAGGACTATTAAAAAATACACATCCATATAACATCAAAAGACAATATAAATTTACAGATAATGATCATCCTCCTAGTGTTGGTGAGTTGTACACCGACGATTAAAGGAGAACTGACTACAAATGAATTAAAGGACGAAATAGGATTTACGGACATTCAAATGGGACTTCAAGAAATAGAGACAGACATAGTAGTGCATATAATAAACATAGAGGACTTAGAAAATATAGTGAATGAAATGACGGACAACATTATACTAATGAGAACCATACACAAGGATTTGCTTCGGCAAGAACTTTTAGAAGTCAGAAATAAATTATTAACACTAATACCAAAAAGCAACAGACAAAAACGCGGTTTATAAATGCATTAGGAAGCATGTCAAAGTGGCTATTTGGCACAATGGACGATTATGACAGACAGGACATTCACAACCACCTTTTACGAATGAACGAGTCAATTCACCAACAAATACTAGTTAGTGATTATTTTAATTCAGCTATCAATCAATTAAAACAAATTGTAAAGAGTGATAGGCAAGAAATAGAAAAGGCCTAAATTCAATATATAAACATATAGATAAAGAATATGAACTAAATGTATATTTACAACAACTAACAAAAATAAAATTGTTAAAAAATAAAATAGAACATATTCAAGATAATATAGTTTCAGCTAAATATGGTATAATTCATCCTAATATTTTAACAAGTAAAGAAATCATAAAGTACGAAATAGACTATAATAAGCTTAAATATTTTTAACTAGGACAGCAATTTTTAATAACACATATTTAATATTTGGTATTAAAATACCAAAATCATTTGCACAAGTAAATATAAGAAACATAATACCATTAGGTATTGGTAAGAGCATAACGAAATTGATGCCAAAATAGAAAAAATCTTTATGTATGAAAATAAAATGTATTATATTAAAGCCTAGCACACATTGCGTTCTAAAAGAAAATTGTAAACTAATAAAACGTACAGAATTTGAAGTAATACCAATAGACATGAAAACAGTAATTGTTAAGAATGCAGTAAATATATCAGTTCAACATAACTGTAATAAAAACGAAACTATTGTAAATGGAAACTGTATAGTGCAATTTAATAATTGTTCAATAGAAATTAAAGATTATTATTTTTCTAATCTGATTGAAAAAGATGACACAAAAATTGTAACAATCAAATATGAAAATATAAAGAACTTTACAAAAAAAAATTAACATTTAACGATATAATAGAAGAAAACAAAAACAACATACTAAACATAAATAAATTGAAATATCATAGTAGTATATCATATGGATGCAATTTTATCTTAGCAATAATGGTACTTATCATTTTAATTATCGTAATTATAAAACATAAATATATTAAAATTAAAATGAATAAAAGAATTCAGGAGAATTCTACTCTAAAGGGGGGAGAAGATACATATTCAATTCCAAAAACAAACACCTATATTAAAACAGACGATATTGATGAATTTGTAACAAACATAATAAGCAAAAAATAATCAAAATGTAACATAAACCTATTTCCTGTTTTGCGACATTTAAAATACTTAACACAAAATCACTCATAAGCATATTGTAGAATTATTACTAAAATTGAATGCTGAACAAGCAAATATGTACATTAGTTTAAGTCTGATTGTAATTATGAAAGAACAAATAAAGTCAGTTGATGAAAAGCCTAACCTTGTGACAGTTTGACACCTTTTTCAAAATAAATTGTTTTGTGTTGATTTTTTTACAAACTCTTTCGCCGGACGTCCGTACAAAATTCGCGCGATAGGAAAACAAATTCTGCTTGCGCAGCCCATTCTCTTGTTGAAACATGTATACTGTAAACAACATATTGTTTAGCTGGATTTACCCATGGTTTCAGTACAATATTGACGTTCTACAATATTTCTAGTTTTTTGAGAGTATGATCTGAAGCGATTCACCCACTTCGCGCATTTGTTCTGCAACATCAAGGCTACCATATGAAATAATTTTGTAAATGTGTGTGAGTTTTACAATTGGGCAACACCACTATTTATTTAATTTTATTTATAACAATATTCACCAGATATATATTTTTTAATACCAAACAATACAAAACAAGTGCTCCGTTTTTTATTATATACACAAACAATATGAAACAAGTGTGTTGTTGCACATACAAAAATATAAAACAATTTCTGTATTTTACTATACATATGTACATATAATATGTTGTGGCATCTCAGTTCTACTTCACTTAAGAAATTAAACTTTCTGGCAGCACAGTTGCAATGTTTCGGAACGTGAATTAAAATTAAACCAATTCAGGTTCCGAAACACGTTGCTCTCTTTCGCTCTCTCTCTCACTCTCTAAAACAGAAACGTCAAACTACATATAAAAAAACTGTTTCAGAACGTGAAATTCGTTCTGAAACCATGGGTGAATCCAGCTTTTCTCTCGCGCTCTTTGAGTTTCTTCAAACAAATTGTGACTATCAGGAATGGATAACGTATGTATATTGTTTGTTAATGCGTTAGCTAGTTAGCCTGGATATATTGATTTAAATCACTTTGTGTAATAAAGTGATTAAAATCAATATATCCCCATCTAACTAGCGTAGTCAGAAGTTTTTCTCCTCCACAAGCGTTTGTTTATGTCTTGAATTATTGTAAAATTTCATAGCATATGAAAAGTAAAACTGTATAGACTTTCCCAACCCTGTTCAGTTGTTTCGTTGCTTCAAATACGTTGTAAATGTGTTTATGGAATAGTGCGTCATGGGCCCAGGAAACGATCAAAACAAACCAAAAAGCAGTAAGTATGTGTTAGTGTCGTTTAATTGCTGATTTCTCGGAGACGTACAAAGAAACTCATCAATCAGCATTTGTGTTTTGGCTTCGTAGCGTTCGTACGCAAGCACGTCGTCGTCGGATGATGAATTGTTTTTATTGACTACCTGTGCAGTTTTGTTTAAATATATTTATTGTTTTACATCTATTGTTTCTTTCGGATATTGTTTTTTCAATACAATTAATAGCATCTCATATTGTTTATTTTTTTCTTTATTGCTATATACTTCTAATTTTACATTCCATACATTTATTTATTTTACATATGTACATACATATGTATGTATATTTATTTATTTTTATGTCCCACACACGAGACATTGTAGTCTTATATTGCAGTATAGGTTTAAATTAACAATACGAAACATTATATATATGTATGTCTATATAAAAAAATTTAATTTAATTTATATAAAATTTAAATTTAGTTACAAAGTTTATAAAAAGAAATATAAGAAATAATGTACATATGTATAAGTTTATAATAAGAAACCATATTAATCAAAAATGTATCAAAAAAGTATATGTATGTATATGTGTACTATGTATTCAACGTGAAAAATGATAAGAAACATATTTCTTGAATAAAATGTGAAATAAATTTTTTTCATCCGCACATTTATCCATGTCGTCACGCAACAAATTCAACAAGCGAATGACGTTTTTTCCTTCAATCAGATTCAGTGATGTACAAAAAATCAAGCGACAAACAAAAATATCAAAATGTTTTGATTTTCATCAATCCGGGCCGACAACATGTACGTGTAGCCGAAAAAACACGATTGCTATGTGATTGTTGGTTTCTTTTGATCGTCTCCTGGGCACATAACACTCATGTACATCAGGGATGTCATAAAACAATTGTTTGGAGAGAACTCACACATATTCTTATGCTCTTTCATTTAGTCGTTGACAAGTCTACATGTTTAGCGAATGCTTTCCCTACAAGAACAGTGTCGGTCATATGACCGGTCATTTGCCTGTCACTCCTGAAAACATTTCCATCAGCACGTAGAACAAAGTTTCTATCAATTTATTAAGGCCAATGTGAGAAAAATTATAGAAACTTTGTGTACGTGTGACATTCGATTCCTCTCTAACTTGTGAATAATATTGTCTGTTGAATATATATTCGATGTGCTCACTCTAGTGTTGCTGTTCTATAAAAATTTTTCACTGGTATGGTTTCAGTGGTGACCGGTCACCCTTGACAGGTATGGTGTCACTGCTGACAATCATGCCTGATGTGAAAAGCAGTCTCGGCTGACAAATGTATTATATTTAATAAAACACGATTTGTTTCAATTCATATTATTATATTATTAAATTATTCATATTATTAAATATAATAAAAACTAAAATTCAAAAAGCAATTAATATAACTAAAACAGAAATAAATAAAACAAATGAAAAGCAAAACAATATATATAAAACAATAGAAACAAAACAATATCCAATAAAAGCTAAATTCATTTTCCAAAAACAAAATTAAAGCTAAACAAAATATAAATAAAATACAAATATACATGAATATATTTATATGAAATATAAATATCCATGAATTAATTAATTTTTTTTGCCTAGCATACATTTATTGTTTTATTCGGTGGTGAGCTCGTTCTACTGCTTTCCTTATACTTCTTTCGAAGTCTAGAATTCCTTGCTGGAAGAAAACATCTCAAATTTCGGGAAAGGAATTATAGATATACATGTATACAAGTAGTAGGGAACTGTATGTGCTTCGACCATTAAAAATATTAAATTTCAGCAATTAAATTTGAAATTTTTCAATTTTAATTGCCAAAATTCTCAAATTTCATTTTGTGTGTGTTCGTGTGTGTATTTTTTCCCACGGTTTAATAGGGGCGTTCACATTGTTGCTTTTTTTTAAATAAAATGTTGGGGTAGGCGTGGGAATTTGTGTCTGTCCATATGTGACCTTGAGAATACATGTCCGTCGGTATGTGAGCGTGGGAATTTCTGTCTGTCCATATGTGACCTTGAGAATACATGTCCGTCGGTATGTGAGCGTGGGAATTTGTGTCTGTCCATATGTGACCTTGAGAATACATGTCCGTCGGTATGTGAGCGTGGGAATTTCTGTCTGTCCATTTACACTGTGTACGCCTGGTGAATAAAAAAATTTAGAAGCATTTTTAGGAATTACACTATTTAAAAAGTGTAGTAGTTATATATGGATACCCTTAATGTTTGTGGTTCCTTCCTTCTTGCTGGAGTGAGATTTTTTCTTTTATTTTTTTCCTTATTAAAACTTGGTGTTGGAGGAATAATTTGATTATTCTGATCTTGACGTTGTGAAAAAAAAAATTACTATTGCATAAATATTGAAACTGATGTTTTGTTTATTTTATACATGACGATCATCGATGGATTTTATTTGGGGATCTGGATGGTGGTGCGATTTCTGTATTTTGTAGAATATGAATATTTATGCTATGTTTAAGTGTGTGTGTTTTTTGTGTTCTGAGTGGCGGTTGGAATGTCTGGCTGTCAGACAGTCTGTGTGTGTGACGATTGGTGAGTCTGTATGACAGTCCGCTTTCTTGCTTTCCTGGTCAGTATAAAATGTGATAAGGTGTACATATTCATGCGTACATAAATATCTACAAATTTATTTCATTTACGCATATACATACAAAAAAATAATAAGCGTTTATTCTTTGTGCCCAAATATTCCCTTGACCATTTGAATGAATGAATGAACCATTGTTTAAACATATGCATTGTTTTACTTTTTATTAATATGTAATATTTATCAAATTATGTATATATTTTTATTTATACCTCAATTTAAATTTGCCTCTACTACATCCGCTGCCTCTAACAACAATTGATCGTCTCCATACATCGCAAGAAAAAGAGGTATATCTATTTTTGGTAGTATTTCAACACTCAATATTTCTATTTGAGGTTTGATTGCTACCTCTCTTCGATGGTCTGTTGTGGTTGGCTGCGAAGACACCACTAAAAAGTGATCCTCCTCGCCTGTTAGCATATCATCGTATTCTGCATTCGAAGGATTTGATGTCTCAGGTGCAGATGGTGGCTGCGAAGACACCGCTAAAAAGTGATCCTCATTGCCTGTTAGCATATCATCGTATTCTGCATTCGAAGGATTTGATGTCTCAGGTGCAGATGTTGGCTGCGATGACAGCTCTAAAAAAAGTTCCTCATCTCCTTCAAGATGTTTCTCGAACTCTTCCTGTCTGGCTTTTCTTAAATACTCCTTCAAATGGTGACGCTGAAGTCTCCGATATAATGGTGTGTACCAGAAGGGCTTCATTGTACAAATAAAAGCTCAACTTCAAAATTTGATAATTTTGCTTTGAAA
Source organism: Linnaemya vulpina (assembly GCA_963675445.1). NCBI lineage: Eukaryota > Metazoa > Arthropoda > Insecta > Diptera > Tachinidae > Linnaemya > Linnaemya vulpina. Next base: position 35,485,734 of record OY776281.1, read on the forward strand.
ACTTGTGAAGCTACAAAAATTTTGTAGTTTATCAGATATCACAATGTTTTGTCCACGTAGCAATTTCTTTTGCTACAAAATTTTGTGACGTATCTGCATGCATAAGCATGCCTCCGTATCCTGTGTATATCACATATCATAATGTTTGTTTACATAAATTTTGTCCACGAAGCAGTTTCATTCCCGTAAACATTTTGTATCGTAGAGGCATGCATAAGCATGTCCCTGTACTCTGTATATATCAAATTCCGTTCAAAACTTTGTAACGTATCTGCATGCACAAGCATGTCTCTGTACTCTGTAGATATCACTTATCAAAATTTTTGTTTACATAAATATTGTCTACGTAGCAGTTTCATTCCCTTAAACATTTTGTATTGTAGAGGCATGCATAAGCATGTCTCGGCATTCTGTGTATAATCAGATACCACAATGTTTTGTCCACGTAGCAGTTTCTTTTGCTACAAAATTTTGGAACGTCTCTACATGCATAAACATGCCGCCGTATTCTGTGTATATCACATATCATAATGCTTGTTTATATAAATATTGTCTACGTAGCAGTTTCATTCTCCTAAATATTTTCTAACGTATTTGCATGCATAAGCATGCCTCGGCATTCTGTGTATATCACATACCACAATGTTTTGTCCACGTAGCAGTTTCATTCCCGTAAACATTTTGTATCGTAGAGGCATGCATAAGCATGTCCCCGTACTCTGTATATATCACATTCCGTTCAAAACTTTGTAACGTGTCTGCATGCACAAGCATATCTCAGTACTTTGTAGATATCACTTAGCAAAATTTATGTTTACATAAATATTGTCTACGTAGCAGTTTCATTCCCTTAAACATTTTGTATTGTAGAGGCATGCATAAGCATGCCTCGGCATTCTGTGTATATCAGATACCACAATGTTTTGTCCACGTAGCAGTTTCTTTTCTAATTTTTTAATCTTAACCGTTTCTATCAGCAGATACGCTACTTTTGCAAAGTAACGCAAAGCTACTTTGTTGGAATGAAGCGTACTATACCAAAACAAAATTTTCACGAATTTGTATTAATCTAAATTTTTAGGATAAAATTCAGTACATTTTTGTATCTAAAAGTAACAAGTCGTGACTATTAAAAAATTCCTTGTGTGTTATTAATAAATCTAAGACAGAAAATAAATACATATTCTCAAAAAACATATTATTTGTATATCAAAAAATAAGAGTGTGTCATATAATTTAAGCAAAGACAGAATTTAAATATATATATAAAAATCCCTGTAATATTACTTGTTATTCAAGCAATCAATATATTTTTTAATAAAAAAGTACACTATAAACAAAATAATTTTTATAAGTGTAAATAAAAATATTTAAAAAAAAAATGAGTTCATCAATTTTCAAGTGCAATATCTGTAATAAGGTATATAAATACGAAAAATCTTATTTAGAACATTGCAAAGGTCATGTTCAACCACAACAAGTGCAACAGTCGATACAACCCCCAACATCTGCGTACAACCCCATAGCAACATATCAACAAATCGCACAGTCCATACAACCCTCAACATATGCATACAACTCAATGGTCCAAAACAATTTGCAGTATCAGTATCCGGCGCAGTATCAGTACCCAGTGCAGTATCAGTATCCAGTGCAGTATCAGTATCCAGTGCAGGTACCAGCGTATCCTTTATATCCGTATCCAGTGTCAACCAACCAATTCACAGCACCTATGGAGATTCCATATCCCATTGAATATAGCGTACCTATACAGTTGCAGCAAAATAATATGCCTAATTATTGCCCAAGCTATTTGCCCGTAGATAATCCTTCTCAAGACATGGATATAAGTCAAATTATTCCACATGTTCAGGCAAATACACAAAATAATGAAGTAGAAATGGATATCTCAAATTCTGCGGATGATCTACTGTCTCAAGCTCCAAATGAATGCAAATATTATATAATAAATAGTGCTTTTAAAAATAATATTACAACATTTGGAGTTCCAGTAAATAAAGATTGTATTTTATTTGAAGATGTGACTTGAAAATAGTCTTTCCGTACACAACATTATTAAATTTAATATTACTCTTATTGGAGAGTATATTAAAATTATAAGCGATGATATGGAATTGTGTACAATTTCTCACCGGGCAAAGATGGATCTTCTGTGCATTGGAGATGATGTTGAGGAAATTATGGCAAAGCAATTTCAAGAAATCCACAACAAAATGTCTGAATTTCAAGAACGGGATTCAGGATGGACTTTAATTAGAATTGTTCGCCTCGAAATCGCTATAAATAAGTCATCTTTGGTGAGAGGATCGAACTGGATAAGTACGCCGGAGAACTTAAAAAGTAAAAAGGCATGTATAAATGTTGAAAATAATGACACTTATTGTTTTAAATGGGCAATAATATCTGCACTGGATACATCTGATATTAAAAGACCACAACGTTGCTGCTCATACAACATTGCAGACATCAGCGCTGATATCATATGTTTGCAAAACGAAATTCAGATTGATTTCAAAAATTTAAAGTTTCCGTTGGCGTTAAAGAGTATCAGGATATTTGAAGAAAGCAATCCAAATATTAGCGTCAATGTGTTCGGATACAATGATGAAAGCAATGAGATTGTTGGACCATTCTATAACACCAAGAATGAAAAAGCTAAACATATTAATTTGTTATTATTAGAAAATGCTGAAGGATATCAGCATTATATTCTTATAATAAATATATCAAAGTAAGTAAAGAAATATACATTTATTTACGTAAATATATTAATATACATATATTCTTATAACTTTTTTCTTTCCACAGACTTTTAAAATCTCAGACTACCAAGCACTGCAAAAAACTTGTCTTCTGTAACAGATGCCTCCAATACACCCACAATGAGAGGACGTTAGAGCGACATAAAGAAGAATGTGGGCAAATTGTTGCGGAGCTGCCGTCTGAGGAAAATGCCGTGTTGCAGTTTAAAGACTACCAACGACAAATGGATGTACCATTTGTTGTGTATGCAGACTTTGAATGTATACTGGAGGAGGTTAATATTAGAGTAAGTGACAAAAGTAGGTATCGCAAAAAGCACATTCCTTGTGCTTTTAGTTATTATATTAAATGTAAGCATAATGATAGTTTAGATAAGTTTAAATTATATACGGGGAGGGATGCAGCAGAAAAGTTTGTAGAAAATTTGATTGAAGATTGTGAAGATATTTATAATGAATATCTAGTAAATAAAAGGGAAATGGATGCTTTAACTCCTTTCGAAAATTTTAATTTTCGAAATGCGATAAATTGTCACATTTGTCATAAATATCTAGGCAATGATAGAGTGCGAGATCACTGCCAAATAAGTGGTAAATTTAGAGAAGCAGCTCATAATAGATGCAATTTAAAATTTCAAATTCCAAAATTTATACCAATCTATTTCCACAATTATTCATCTTATGACGCGCATCTTTTTGTTAAAGAGTTAGGTAAAAAATCTGACAATATAAAAGGCCTTCCGCTCAACAAAGAATTATACATATCACTATCTAGATTTTCAAAAATGACCGACAACTACAACCTTGAACTTAGATTTTTAGACACAATTCCCTTTATGCCTGAAAGCTTAGAATCTTTAGCTAATAATCTTTCTGAACAAGACTTTCACATCATTAAAAGACAATTTAAAACAAAAAAAGAGTTTGATCTAGTGAGAAGAAAAGGTGTCTTTCCCTATGATTTTCTTAATTCTTTTGAAAAATTGAATGTTGGTGAACTTCCAGCAAGGGAAAATTTCTTCAACCATCTCAATAATAAGGAGTGCTCGATTGAAGACTATGAGCATGCAAAAGAAGTTTGGAATGCTTTCGGCTGCAAAACCTTGCAAGATTTCATGGAAGTATATTTAAAAACGGATGTGCTCTTACTTGCAGATATATTTGAAAGTTTTAGAAAGGTTTGCAAGAACATCTACCACTTAGATCCATGTCAATACTACACTGCACCAGGACTATCGTGGGATGCTATGCTAAAGTACACAAATATAGAACTAGAGCTTTTGACGGACATAGATATGTACAATTTCTTCAAGAAAGGAATACGTGGTGGACTTGTACAATGCAGTAACCGATATTCAAAGGCTAACAACAAATATCTACCTGATTTCGATAGAGAAAAGTCCTCAGAATTTATTGTGTACTTAGACGCAAATAACCTCTACGGTTGGGCTATGTCTGAGTATTTACCTTATGGTGGATTCAGATGGCTGTCAGCTGAAGAGCTAAATCTGGATCCTAAAACCATAGGTGATAATTCAAGTGATGGATATGTCTATGAAGTTACTTTAGACTGTCCTTCTCATTTGCATGACTCTCACAATGACCTACCTTTCTGTCCAGAAAATAAGAAAATTTTGCAAACAAAGCACATTAAATTAGTTGCAGATTTTTCAACAAAACAAACATATGTCATACATTATAGAGTTCTTAAACAATGTTTACAGTATGGTCTAGTTCTAAAGAAAGTGCATCGAATTCTCACCTATAAGCAATCAACCTGGTTGAAAAGTTATATAGACTTGAATACCAAACATAGGGCTACTGCAAAAAATACTTTTGAAAAAAATTTTTTCAAATTGTTAAATAATGCAGTATACGGTAAAACTATGGAGAATGTGGAAAAGAGAAAAGATGTACGAATAGTTACGAACTGGAAAAGGACAAACTGTAATCATTTAGGAGCTCAAGATTGGATATCTAAACCTAATTTTCATAGTTTGTCAATATTTTCTGAGAATATGGTAGCGATTGAAATGAATAGAGTGAAAACCTATTACAATAAGCCTATATATTTAGGGTTTTGTGTATTAGAGCTTTCCAAATGGAAAATGTATGATTTCCATTATGGGTACATGCAACCCAAATTCAAGTCAAACTTATCACTGAATTATATGGATACTGACTCTTTCATTTACACAGTAAAAACAGAAGACTTTTACGCTGACATAAAAACTGACCTCGACCATAAGTTTGATACATCAGATTACCCAAAAGACAATGTATTTGGATTTCCTGTGGTAAACAAAAAGGTATTGGGTATGATGAAGGATGAGAATTGTGGAAAGGTAATTTGTAGGATTGCGGTCAAAAATGTACTCTTTTAGTGTGCAACATCAAAGTGATATTAAAAAATCGAAAGGAGTAAAGAAGTGCATTCTTAATAATTATAGTATAGCTTCATATAGAAATTGCTTATTCAATAACTCGACTGTGTATGATGATATGCTAACATTTAAATCAAAAATTCATCAAATTTATACAAATGAAATAAATAAAGTAGTATTAAATTATGCAGACGATAAAAGAAAAATAAGAAGTGATAAGATGAGTACATATGCATGGTATCATTTTCGAATCGAGGAAACTAATCCTGATTATGAACTTGACATGCTACTGTGGGAAATTTCAAGACTAGAAGAGGAAGAAGCAGTGCTATAACTGTATCCCTATTTTTAAGTAATAATTTTTATGTTTATTTAAGTAGTTAAATTTATTAATAAGTAAAAAAATTTTTGTATTGTTAAGAGAAATAAACAAAAAAATTGTACAAATATATTTAAAATGAAAAAACATTCAGAATTTGTTTTATTTTGTTTGGTGATTTATTATTTAGTTTCATCGAAATATTGCATAATATGAATTAATTAAATGATTTATCATCATTTTTCTTAAGTAAAATACGGAGCACCGACAGGTATCTGGCCCCTCCTCACAATCTGGATGGCTCCATGGACAAGACTTAAAGTGACCATCGTCCTTGTCCTCATCTTCCATTATACCAAAATCATCATTTTCATTCAACATGTCGAGGAACATTTTCACCATTTCCATGTGTTCGTATATTACACATCTCTCAAAATCAACTAAGAATTGTGCGAGCTTGTTTCTAATGTCACTCATCATTTTATGAAATATTTTATACTATTACTAAAATTTACTTCCGATCTTTTTGACTGTTAGTTCTCTACTAATAATTGTTTTCAACGAACCAGTACTAAGGTGTATGTTATGAAATTAAAAAAAAAAAAAACCATGTCAGCGTTTTTAGTCCAGAAAATAATTAAAAATTCGACTCAAAAAAATTAATACGTATATATGACATCTCTCTATCCTTTTTCAACTACTTAGTTTTAAATACTTATATATATATTTTATTTTTCCTCACTTCGTCTTTTGTCAAAAATAAAACAAAAAAATCATTGTATAATGATTTTCTGTTAAGCTTCTTACAGTCTAGAAAGCTAAAACCGAGATTAGTTTGCAATAAAAGTTCAAAGCTATAAGTTGTGAAAAATTTCTACCGCAATGGATCTAGTGGAAAAATTTAATTCGTACAATAAAAAATCCTTAATCCATATAAAGGATCTAGATGAATTATCCAAACACACTATCGTACGTGCAAAGCGAGTAACAACAAAGTATGGGGAAACAGTTCAACTTGAGCTGGAAAACCACATAATGTTTCTCCCCAACCGATACAATGCATTGACCAATGCAGAATTAGAAGATCTTTCGAATAATAAATATCGACTACAAAGAAAAGGAGAGCGAAACCTGATCTTAGAAAGCGAGATGAACGAGTTTTTAATACCAAACTCCCAGTACCCCGTTTGGCAGTAAAAAATATGTTATGTTCATATATTTTGTAATTAACAAGAAAAAAAAATAATAATAAAAAAGAAAATGTTTTTAAATATGTATGTATATAAATATATATGATTGTGTATATAAATATATATGATTGTGTGACCGCAATTATATGTATTAAAGTTTTGATATTGATTGTAGTTGTATTGAATATTTCTACCTAAATATTTGATTAATTCTAGAGGAGGTTGTAAATTTCCAAAGCTGTCGAAATATTGTTTTTCATTCTTGTTCCTATAGTATGCTACCCAATGAGTACCTGGGCCTGTTGATAAATCCAAATTGATTATTCCACACTCTACAGTCTTTGGTCGTTTTGGTAGTGAATCCAACATATAAACTCCTCTAAAGTGTGGAATATATTTTGAAAATTTTCTTAGATCAAATTCTGATAATGGTCTGTTGGGTAGCACTTCTAATAGTTTTTTGAATGATCTTTACAAACAAGTCCATAACCGTTTTTATATGGTTTAAGGTACAGTCCTTCTCCCACAGCAATAGACTCCATTGCCTTATTGTGTCTGGTGGCTTCCTCAAGTTGTTTTTTTGCATTCTTTGTTGCATTTACAGCTTTAGCTATAGCGGCACCTCCAGTTGCTTATGGGCAAAAAACCACCAATTTTTGGAACATTTATAATACGCGGTATTATAACACGAGCTTTTTTCCCCTTAAGAGATTTACTGATAGCTTTACGAGCAATCTTAATGGCTGAATTAATATCTTGTGGTTTTTTCTTCTTCAATATCTTTGTTGCTGATTTAATTGTTTTATGAAACAGATTTTTGTCATTTATACGAATTCGTGGTGATGGTCTTTTCACTGTATTCCTTTTCTTTGCTTCAACACCCATACCAAGTTTAGTTTTTGCTTTCATTGCGTTGGTGACTATATATGAAAATGTTTTTGAAATCTTTTGAAAGAACTCTTTCCCAAGCCGTATTTTCAAGAATTTTGTCAGCTTGATGTCTGCTGTTTAAGTCTTTATTTTTCGAGTAAGCAATATCATGATTTTTGCAAGCAGCATCCAATAAGTTAATTCCTTTATCTCCTCTATCTAAACGCTTTTGTAATCTTGTGCCAGGTCCACAATACTGGTATCCAGGAAGATGTAATTCAAAAGGTAGAGAATTTATTGCTTTATTTAGTAAACCTTCTCCAACGATAGTTTGTTTGTGACTAAAACTTTTGTTATAAAGTACAACCATATTAATTTAATCTACAATAAAAGATATTGTTTGCAAGTTTAGCAAGTAGTTATTAAAATGCGCTTCATAAAACAACATAAAAATATTTTGGTTCGTAATGCTGATATTTGTTCAAATGACAGTAAAAAAATAAGACATAGTTCCTTGTTACCAAATTCTATTCGAGCATTAATAGTTGGTCCTTCAAATTGTGGAAAAACTAACATAATGATTAGTTTGCTGGAAAGTCCTAATGGTCTCAAGTTTGAAAATATTTACTTGTACTCAAAATCTTTATATCAACCTAAATATGAATACCTAAAGAAATTAATTTCACCAATTAAAGGAATCGGATACTACACATTTGCAGAAAACGAGGACGTTGTTCCTCCTAGTGAAGCTAAAAGCAATTCAATTATGATTTTTGATGATGTTGCATGTGAAAAGCAAAACAATATACGTGCATATTTTTGTATGGGTAGTCATAAGAAAGTAGACTCATTTTACTTGTGTCAGACTTACACGCGGATTCCAAAACATTTGTTAAGAAATAATGCTAATGTAATTATTATGTTTAAACAAGATGCGACAAATATGAAACATGTATATGATGATCACGTTGCCAGCGACATGAACTTTGAAATGTTTCAACGAATTTGTAGAGAATGTTGGAAGGAAAAATACGGATTTTTGGTGATAAGTAAAGATAATGAACTTAACAATGGTCGTTATAGAAAGTCATTTGATTACTTCATCATAATATAATTTACTGTTCATCAAATGCACCCTGCAGTATTTAATCTGACTTCAAACTTTATACATGTGATTATTGTAACTGATCAGATAAGCAGATCTGATACCTGATAAACTGACCTGATACCTGTTAAACTAACCTGATAAGCTGATCTGATACCTGTTAAACTGACCTGATACCTGTTAAACTGACCTGATAAGCTGACCTGATACCTGTTAAACTGACCTGATAAGCTGGTCTGATACCTGATAAACTGACCTGATAGCTGTTAAATTGACCTGATAAGCTGATCTGGTACCTGATAAACTGACCTGATAGCTGTTAAATTAACCTGATAAGCTGGTCTGATACCTGATAAACTGACCTGATAGCTGTTAAACTGACCTGATAAGCTGGTCTGATACCTGATAAACTGACCTGATAGCTGTTAAACTGACCTGATACCCTGATCTGCTTCCTATTGAACTGACCTGATAGCTAAAATGAATGAACAAATTCTTAAAGACTTGGTGGCAACAAGAAATATCTTGAAGAAAAAGCTTCGTAGTATAAAAACTGGTGCAATAGATACACATCAGCAATTAACAGATACATTCAAGCCTATCACAGAACCTTTAAAAGAATTTATCAATAGATCTAAATACGTTGGTAGACCAGTTAAAAAAGAACCGAGTGATAAGGAAACTGGAATTGATGACAATGAAAGTTTTCATCCTCAGAATTCAACAATAAAATTGGAAACGAGTACGCCCAAGAAACTAAGTGAAGAAAAAATTTTTAAGCAATCTAATAGTAAAAGTAGCAGTAATTGTGATGAAGATGACTTTTACTCACAAAATTCGAATAATGAAGAAAGTTATTCTGACTTATCACTATTGCAATCGAGAAACGAACTAGATACTAACTATGGTCCACATAAAGATAATCATAACGAATGGAGATTTGGTAATAGCACCATCGAGTTAAATCAAGATATGATACAGGTTGGTGGACAAATATGGGCGCTCACGCCAGGACTCTTTTCTTTAATGTTTCATAAAGCACCAAAAAACTATGATAAATTCGAGCTTGAAATCTATAAAAAAATATTACTTGCTACCAATGCCCACAGGAGAGGCTATAAGTCTGATGGTCAAATCAAAGGGAGCATAGCCCATAAGTACAAACATATTATTGGAAAACTTTTCAAAGGAGACAATCATACAGGCTCATCAGATGTAACAAAAAGTAATTATTTAGGAAGAGGTTTGATGCAGTTTAACCCTCATAATCCAAACTATATATACTGGGATGATCCAAACGAGTTGGTAGATCGACTTAGACTACTGCTTGCAATTGATATGTATAGAGATTTACTTGATGCATACAATAGAAAAATTCATCGCACCATTAAAATGTCACCGATTAAAGTAAATTCAACAAATGAAAAACAGCTTTTAAACACAGTATACAGTCATTTAAAGATGTATAAAATGTCAAAATTTAATGCAGGAGATCATGTACGCATAAGCAAATATAAAAACATTTTTGAAAAAGGTTATACTCCGAATTGGACAACAGAAATCTTTACAATTAAAAGAGTACAAAATACATATCCTACAACATATATATTAGAAGACTATCGCGGAAATCCTATTAAAGGCGGATTCTATGAAGAAGAACTTTCAAAAACCAGATATCCTAATACATACCTAGTTGAAAAGGTTCTCAAAACTAAAGGACATAAGGTGTTTGTCAAGTGGCTGGGCTTTGGTAATGAGCACAATTCTTGGATAAGCAAAGATGAGATATTGTAAATGGAAGAATACAATAAATAAACAACAACAAAAACAACAACAATGGCATCAATATTTAATTTAGTTTAAAATAAGTAAATAAACAATAAATACGAAACTGCTTCTTATAAATCATACTGTGTGTTTAACCTCATTTATTTACAATCAAACAGTCACAATGTCAATAACATTGACTCTGAGCTCCAATTCATCAGAGCTATCTGCTAATTATTTTCCTCCTATTGATTTAAACGGAACCTATGAATGTGCTCTAACTGATTTTCATTCATACAACAGTATCCCGAATGTGGATGTCTACAACAATATATTTTATATCGGTGAACTTGTAATTGAAATACCGATCGGATCTTATGAATTAAATGATATAGTTGACTATATAGAAGAACAATACAAACGATATAGACCAGAAAACAAAATTTTGATTGAAGCTAATAACAATACAATGCAAGTCAAAGTCAGCAGCTCTAAAGAACCAATATATTTTAATAAAGAAAATACAATAGGTAGACTTTTAGGATTCAATAGCAGAATATTAACGCCAAACAAAGAACATTACTCTGATCTTCCAGTGAATATTTTTAAGGTGAATCTCTTGAGGATTGAAAGCAGTATTGTGGTTAATACTTATATGAATAATTCTAAAGCTCATACACTACATGAATTTCCGATTAATGTACCGGCTGGATATAAAATAGTTGAGATTCTCAAAAATCTTATTTATTTGCCAGTAAACTCCAGAGAGATAAGTTCACTAGCTCTTCGCGTGGTTGATCAAAACGGCGACTTAATTAATTTCAGAGGTGAGGAAATTACAATACGAATACATTTAAGGACAACTAAATAATGATAATATACAACACGAGTATATCGAAGAATACTACAGCAACATCTAATTCTCAAACGTTACAACCTAAGCAACAATTGAAAAGATCTGTTCGTCAAAAATCGCTTACAGCAGCAAACAAGAGTTTTCTCAAGTCACTGAACTTTAAATTGAAAACAAAATGAGTTCAATAATAGACGTTTTAGATAAACCAATATCTGACGAAAATATTATCAAAAAGGATTATCACACATACATACCATACCTTCAGTCTTTTAACAACAACGATGAAATAAGAATTTCAATACAAAACCAAGATCTATATGTGTTACCCAGTGAAAGCTATATATATGTGGAAGGACTTGTTGTAGACGAAAAAACATCGAAATCTACACCCAACTTTCAGCTGAAAAATAATTTTGTTGCATATCTCTTTGATGAAATCCGCTATGAACTGAATGGTATTGAAATTGATCATACAAGATATTTGGGAGCCACCAGTACCATAAAAAATTTGGTTTCTTTATCACCTACGGAAAGCGTTGTGTTGCAAAATGCTGGATGGAATAAACTTGATAAAATAGATCTTCAAAATGGAAATTTTAATTTCTATGTACCACTCAAACTTCTTTTAGGATTCGCTGAAGACTACAATAAAGTTTTATTAAATGGTAAACATGAATTGATACTCTTGCGTAATAAGAACGATGAAGATCTTGTACACTCGAATGTTTCCACCGAGAAAGCAAAACTTACAATTTCACTAATATCATGGAGAATTCCACATGTTCAATTATCTGATCATAGTAAATTGAATATGATCAAAATACTTAATAATGGTGCTGCTATACCAATGGCATTCCGTAGTTGGGATTGTCATATGAATCCACACCTTAATACGGGAACCAATCACATATGGAATGTTAAACTGGCCGCTAATAAAGAACGCCCTCGTTTTGTCTTGATTGCCTTTCAACAAGAAAACAAGTTTGTTCATTGTGATCTTACTAACTTAAAAGTACATTTAAACTCAACCTCTTACCCATATGACGATCTTAATATAAAATTCAAAAATGAGCGCTATGCGATTCTATATGATATGTATCTAAGATTCCAACAAAGCTACTACATGAAACAACCTCAACCTCTTCTAACAGGTCAAGAGTTTAAAAATAACGCTCCAATTATTGTAGTTGATGTCAGTCACCAAAACGAAACGCTCAATACCGGACCAATCGACATAAAAATTGAATTTGAAACAGCAACAAATATTCCAGCAAAAACATCAGCTTACTGCGTTCTTATTCATGACCGCGTAATAGAATACATACCAATAAAAGGTCAAGTCCGGAAGCTCTTATAAATTAAATAACATGGATGGTGATATTGTTTTTGTAGACTTGCAAGGTTTCAAAACTAATTCAAATGACTTCATCGCAAAAGAACTAGCTGTAGTTTTCAGCAACAAGGAATGGTTCAATTTCATCATAAAACCTCCTTTTGATTTCGCATGTTTATCAGCCAAAAAACAGAGAGAAGCAGTTTGGTTAACAAAAAACTATCATCATATTAACTGGAATGATGGATCAGTCTCATTTCAAAGCGTTTGCAAGTTTTTAAAATCGAATATAAGAAATTCACAAATATATGTTAAGGGGGGAGAGAAGAAAAAATGGCTGGAAAAAATTATTCATCAAACAGTTTATAACATTGAAGACATTGGCTGCATTAATTTCAAACAAATGGAAACTAAGCATTCCATATATCTCTATTGTAGCTATCACGACTATGGTGTTTGTGCCTTAAGGAATGCAATTTTACTTAAAAATGAAAGTGTTAACAAACTTTTAAATAAATGCTTATAAAAATTAAAATAAATGTCTTTTTATTTCAAACAAAAAACCTACATACATATTTATTTTTTTCAGAGAACACACAAACAAACATACACAATGGTTCATTCATTCATTCAAATGGTCAAGGGAATATTTGGGCACAAAGAATAAACGCTTATTATTTGTTTGTATGTATATGCGTAAATGAAATAAATTTGTAGATATTTATGTACGCATGAATATGTACACCTTATCACATTTTATACTGACCAGGAAAGCAAGAAAGCGGACTGTCATACAGACTCACCAATCGTCACACACACAGACTGTCTGACAGCCAGACATTCCAACCGCCACTCAGAACACAAAAAACACACACACTTAAACATAGCATAAATATTCATATTCTACAAAATACAGAAATCGCACCACCATCCAGATCCCCAAATAAAATCCATCGATGATCGTCATGTATAAAATAAACAAAACATCAGTTTCAATATTTATGCAATAGTAATTTTTTTTTTTCACAACGTCTTCAAGATCAGAATAATCAAATTATTCCTCCAGACTCAAGCATTGCAAGCAAAAAAGTAAAAAAAAAACACTGAATTGCTGGACGACAAATCTTAAGTAAACACACCAAATTTTAATAAGCAAAAAAATAAAAGAAAAAATCTCACTCCAGCAAGAAGGAACGAACCACAAACATTAAGGGTATCCATATATAACTACTACACTTTTTAAATAGTGTGATTCCTAAAAATGCTTCTAAATTTTTTTATTCACCAGACGTACACAGTGTAAATGGACAGACAGAAATTCCCACGCTCACATACCGACGGACATGTATTCTCAAGGTCACATATGGACAGACACAAATTCCCACGCTCACATACCGACGGACATGTATTCTCAAGGTCACATATGGACAGACACAAATTCCCACGCTCACATACCGACGGACATGTATTCTCAAGGTCACATATGGACAGACACAAATTCCCAAGCTCACATACCGACGGACATGTATTCTCAAGGTCACATATGGACAGACACAAATTCCCACGCTCACATACCGACGGACATGTATTCTCAAGCTCACATATGGACAGACACAAATTCCCACGCTCACATACCGACGGACATGTATTCTCAAGGTCACATATGGACAGACACAAATTCCCACGCCTACCCCAAAATTTTATTTAAAAAAAAAACAACAATGTGAACGCCCCTATTAAACCGTGGGAAAAAATACACACACGAACACACACAAAATGAAATTTGAGAATTTTGTGAAATTTGAGAATTTTGGCAATTAAAATTGAAAAATTTCAAATTTAATTGCTGAAATTTAATATTTTTAATGATCGAAGCACATACAGTTCCCTACTACTTATACATGTATATATATATATATATATATATATATATATATATATATATATATATGATATATATATATGATATATATATATATATATATATATATATTTATATATATATATATATATATATATATACATATATATGTGTATATATATGGACATATACATTTGTATATGTAAATATATACGTACCTTTCATAAAATTATTAATAAGTGTGAGACGTGCCAGAGAACGTTTTCCCACCGCCCATCCCAGTTGCACTGCTCCAGCAGGTCATCTGAAAATACAGGCCGGATTACCGAGCTTGTATCTTCAGATGCTCCCTTTACCCTCAGCATGTGGGAATTCTCTATATAATTTAAAAATACATATAAAATATAATATATAACATATAACATTACCATTGCCTCAGCGAAATCGGTAGGGTTCAGCCTCTCCTCCACCTCCTCCAGTGCTGTTACTATGCGCAAAGGCAACAGGCTTGCCACTTCATCAAATATAGCATTTGATGCCTCGACTGTTAACCGGCAAAGGGAGTCTTGCGTTCTTTTGGAACTCACCTCCAGCAGGAGCTTTGACTGACATTAGAAAAATATAAGACTAAAACTATCAGATACTTACATTAGACTCAAGCCATCCAATCTAAGCGCAATTTGTTGTTGATTCGCAGTCAGGGTAGCCTGTCCACTACTCAGGATGCTCTGATTGGCCTGAATGACGTCTAATTTTTTGTCAATGGACTGAAGAAGAGCTAGAATGTCTAAAACATTGTTATTGCAATGCAATTAAAGAAGTATACTATTTCTACAATTACCTTTGTTGTTTAGTGGCTCATTATTGGTAATAGTATATACCATCCTGGGTATTACCTCCTGGCCATCTGGTATTCTTTCACAACTTCGTTCTCGTCAAAATATATTTTCTATGTTATTCATATAAAATATTCATGTCTTATTATTTCTTTTGCTCATATTAGTAATACTACTTTAAATATATGGATACTTATCTTTATATATTTCAAACACCAACACACACTTTCTTTTATTTTTATTATATTTTTTAATAATATTTTTGTATATATATGTCTTTTATTAAAATTGTTTATTAAATAATAATTTTCCTTGTCACTATCAAACACAATTTCAAATGAAAGTGATTTGGGGGGTTTACATTTCATATTTTCAACGACAAAAGACGTCAAAATGAAACTCTGAAACATAAAATTTTCAGCGGTGATATACTTTTGTATCAGCAGTGATAACCATATGTTCGGTAATACAAAAGAATGTGTTAGTAAATAATCGTTTGTGTTTTAGTTTCGGTCAGTCTGTTCTTGTAGGGTTGTTGCTTTTTTTCAGGTTCACACTCAAAAAATGTTGCGTGGCCATTCAATGCCATGTTAATGCTCTTTCATTTAGTCCTCAATGAACAAGCGACGAATGCGCATGTATAGTGGCTGTTTTTTGTTTCTTATTATTATATGATTATATGATTATAATATTCATAATTGCATTCTTTTCTTTTCCGTAAAAATTTTTTTGTTGTTTTTTGTTTTGGTTTTACGCAATATAATATAAATATCATATTAACATCTTTTACTTTTATAGAATTTATATATAATTGAGTATTTTAATTTAAAATTTAAGAAATTAAATAGAATTATTTTATTTAAAAATATGTACATACATATATTAATATGTTTTCTTCTTAATATGAACATAATTTTCTGTTTTTCAATACCAACATTACAATTTGGCTGCAAATAAATAAATTCTCTCAATTTGTTTCATCTCTCTTACTCACTAATACATAACAAAAAATTCTTTGGGCATCACTGGTGTACATCAGTGATGCCCAAAAATTTTTTTCTTGTGTATTAGTGAGTAACAGAAAAATAACAAATTGAGAGAATGGATTTATTTACAGCCAAATTATAATGTTAGTAAGAGATTGAAAAACAGCAAAATTATATTGCTATTAAGAAGCAAATATATTAATATATGTATGTACATATTTTTAAATAAAATAATTCAACTTAATTTTTTAAATTTTAAATCAAAATACTCAATTATATTGCGCATAAATATTGTTTAACAAAAACAAAACAACTTATTTGTATAATTCATTATAAAAAATCAAAAAAAATTCTCGAAAAATGAAAGATTGCAATTGTGATTCTTATATATACGATTCTAATCATATAATAATAAAAAATAAAAACAGCTACTACGCATGCGCATTCATCGCTTGTTCACTGAGGACTATATGAAAGAGCATCAACATTTCATTGTGTACATACATCAGGGATGCCCAGCTCATGAAACAATTGAAAGAAAACACATATTCTTATGCTCTTTCATTTAGTCGTTGAGAAGTGTACATGTTTAGCGAATGCTTTGTTGCTTTTTTTCAAGTTCACACTCATAAAATGTTGTGCGGCCATTCAATGAATTTTCAAAAAATTTTTGGGCATCACTGACATACATCATAGATGCCCAAAGTAGTAGTATTGGTGAGAGTGACGAAATAACACTGGAAGAAAACAATTTGCTTTTCATATTATTTAGTCGTCAACGAGATTGCGACGGAAGCACATGTGAGGCGGGTGTTGTAATTTTTTTCTGTTTCTTTGTTTAACAAAAGAGAAATGTAAAATTAATTAATGTACATATTTTAGTAATACTCTAGATGAATGTATTGATATATATATATATATATATATATATATATATATATATGATACATACATATATAATTTATATATGCGGACATCTGGACAGTATGACCTATTTCTAAATAAAAAGATTCTTCGAAATGTTTATAAATTGTCCCTAAATTAATCATTGTTCAATTTTCAATTAAAAAGTAATGAAATCTTCTATGTTGATACTCTTATTGCAGTTACTCAATAAAAATATATTTCTCAAACTAGAAGAATTCAGCTTATTGCGTCTTTTTTGAGCAAATATAATTCAAATCTGAAAATATTTTTTCGCAAAGATACGTTGAGAAAAATAAATATAAACACTTCAATGATATCTTCTTTATTTCAGGATATATTGTACCATCCAGATTTTTCCAGAATTCTATATTGAAAAATTATCCGGGAAATCTAATTCACTTCAAGGTATAATAAGTTATGTTTGGATTGGAAATTCTTACTTTAATATATCGCATTTAAAAAGGTTTTGAAAAATATCCAGTAAATGCTGAATATTTTCAAAATCCTTAAACCTGTCACTTAAGTTATTAAAAAGCGTTTCTAATATTTCCAGAAGTTCAAACTTTTTCAAGATTTTCTCCTTGTCGTACATAACCGAAGTTTTCGGAAAGTCCGAAAAGTCTTCAGAATCAATTTAAGCTGCAAGTAAATATATGTAGCTGAGTTTTAAAATCTGAAAGAATTTTAAACATATCAGAAATATTATTATCTTTTCCGATTAAACTGTAAAATAAAACACAGAAGTTCTGCAAGTGTAGTTTGCCTCTCCCACTCAACATGCTGATTTCCTATTGGTTGCTTGACGATCAAAGAAAAGAGCGTAAAGGCCCAACTATAATATGCGTAGGCTAGCTTTGGCTACTGTCAAAACTCGACGAAAAGACTGTCAAATGCATATGCGAACATTTGTGTGGCTATATTATACTTACACTCAGTTGTAAAGCAATGCACTTTTGCAAAAATTAATTTATGATATATACATAACATGTCAATACATATATAAATATTTTCAATTTATACATACATAAATATATTATCACAAGTAGGTTATTACCAATTTAGAAAGTAATTTAAGAAATAAATTGGAAAGAACTACAATGTACAACAATGTATAACAATGTGTGCAAGTAGTTGGCAACGTATCATAAATGGTAGGAAAATACACAAATACACTATAATATATATACAATAAACAAACGCTAAACATTTAATGTTTCCATTAATTTTTGACATTATTTATTCAATTATGTGTAGAATTGATTTCGGCGTACATTGCAGCTTCTCTTGTGTGCACGTAACACAGTCTATGGTATGTGTGTATCTAAAAATAATAATCAATAACATCGAACAAACAGTTGGCCTTTAAAGAAAATGCGATCAGTTTCGCTCTATGCGTAGGAAAATTAAATTCAACGAAAAGTTAGCAAAGCAAATTATGGTCGCAAACATTTGACTGTATGTATTCGCAAATTCGCCTGCGCTAGCGTACGCATATTATAGTTGGGCCTTAAGTATACGTGTGAGTTTAATTTGCTGATATCAGCCACTACTGGGCATCTATGACATACATAAGTATGTCTGTTATTTATATATAGTAATTCTTTCATACTATTGCTGAGGCCGAAGAAAACTGTCCGTTTATTGTTTTGTTTTTTCCAAATGTACATACATTTTTATTTGCTACAATGTTTAGTCTGCACACACTGAAATTTTTTCCATAGAAAATATTATAAAATGTTTCATATATTTTTCTAAAAAATATCTCTATTAATATTTTAAGTTAAAAAATATTTTATAATAAAAAATTTTTTATAGTAAAAAATTCATTCATAATAAAAATGTTAGTAGAAAAATTTTAAGAACAAAAATGTTTCTATGGAAAAAAATTCTTTGATTACAAAAAATTGCATTAGCTACATCTCTTCATAAAACAAATTGTAATAAAAATCTTTCAATAGAAAACATTTTATAATGAAAATATTTTTGTTAAATATACAATGTACAGAAAGAAAATTTTTCATTACAACTCATTTTCTATAAAATATTCTATATCGATCATTTTTATATCGAAAAGTTTGTGTATCAAAAAATTTTCGTAGAAAAGTTTTTATAAAAAATTTGTCGTATATAGAATAGAAATGCTTATTCTTCTTATAATAACTTTGCTGCGTGAGCATTCTTCATGGGAGATCTGTATGTAGATATCATCTAGTGCTCAGGAGGTTAAAACTTTAAATCATTAAAAAAGGAAACTACTTTTTTATAATATGTTTCATTGCCAATAAAATAATTTGAATTTAAATACTATGGATATTTTATTTTACGAAGTAAAATAAAATATCAGATATTGCACATGTATGTAGGTATCAGAGAACGAAATAGTGTACAAGAAAATTTAATGTACACTCGCTGTACAATGTACACCCTCAATACATTGAAGACATTGCCTTTCTTTCGTTATGTACACCTTCGGCCTGAACTTTTGTACATCTCCGTGTATATCGAGATACCGTATATCACAGTGGCAAGCCTTTATAGTGATGGAAATAATAATAATAATATCTTTAGAAATTCGTTTTCCTGGCAATTTTATAAGGATCGTTTTATTTATGCAACTATACTTACCTCTTTCGCATTTAATTTCATTTGCAAAATATGCAAAATGCAGCAAATTCTTGAAAAATAGCCGCGTTTCTGTTGTTTTGTGTTATTGCTTGCCCGAAAAATGAATATATTTTATTTGACCCTTTTTATTATGAGTATAACTATTTTTTGTGGTGTTGTTGTTATGTGTCCGTCTATTTCAAAACTCTTGGCGCCTCATAGTCACACACATTAATTTTATAAAGATACAAAAACAAATATAATGTTATCATCACCGCAAATGTGTATACGGATGTATACAATGTCTTCAATGCACAGTCCTGTACACTCAAGATGTAACTGTGTATAAAGTGTGGCATATATACATTTTTCAGTGTCTTTTTTTTTGTTTTTGATGTCGTTGATGTAAAATTGTGTCCACAAAGGCTAAAAAAGTACACTATTTCGTTCTCTGGTAGGTATTAACACTTCGGTGCAAGTCGATATATATTTGTTTCCACTAAAGGTGAGCACAAGACGATAAAAAGTGTACAATATTGCATATTTTTGATTGTATGTGTATGAGAATAAGACTAAACAGTAAATGCAGAGAACAAGAGAGCAACCAACCAAAAAATCATAGCATAGTTATATCAAGTGTGCAATAAATATGTTGTACACTCAATACTGTCACAATAGTTTATTTTACTTACTCTTTTATGAGTGTAAATTTTTTTTTTTTAAATTGAAAAATATAAATTAGATATTTTTATTCATGAATAAACGTAAAAAAATTCAAGCTACTATTGTTTCTACAATGAGACCAAATGAAATAAAAACTTATGAATAATAAAATAAGTAATAATCAAAATCAAAAATATTGATAATAAAAAAAAAAAAGATTTCCAATTACAACTCATTTTCTAAAAGCTGATTAAATATAAAATAAATTATACACAAAGTACAAACCGTTGCTTTAAATATCATACATTTACATACATGTTGTCTCCTATAACAGTATTTCATATCAAGAGACACTATTGAAACACACAATTCAATACTGTAATTTTATTTTCAACAACAATAAATATCGCATTAGTTCGAAGAAGAATAAATGCTATTGTATGTTTTTATTTAAGAGGACAGCAATATTTGTGTACTCATGAAATCAAGTGCAAAAAAAGAGAACAATTCGTTAGTGAACATTATGATCTTGGTCCAACAAGACGTTTTATGCTCACGTTTAGTTTCTACACAAATAAAATACCTACATTAATACAAACAATTGCTAAAATACCTACATTAATACAAACAATTGTTAAGCTCATTACTTATTCACATACATATTTTTTACGGAATAATGCCTTTGAGGTCGTAAAGCAAAAATGCGCACAGTTGGACGAAAGAGATTCGAAGTAAATGGTTTTGGTTATGGATGAAATGATCATTAGAAAAGAGTTAAGGTATAATCAGAGTTTAGATTTAATAGATGGATTCGAAACAACAGGTTTTGTAAGAACTAAATATATTGGTACTCATGCGTGTGTTTTTATGGTAAAAGCATTGTTTTCTAATTGGAGTATAATTTGAAAAAATTCGCAACTCAAATTGTTGCAGGTGCTATTAAAACCATACGCAAAAATACACAATTTAAGAGCTGTTCCGCAGAAGTGGCCCATTCTATGGAAAAAATTTATAAGATTTTCGATTGTCTTAATAGTGGTTCCTTTTATGGCGATAACTGCTACAAATCTGCAATTCAAGTTAACAATGAACCTCACAAATTTATAAAAAACTTTATGGAATATTCGGATGTCGTTAAATTCGTTGACCAGTAAAAGCGTGTTTTCTTTTTAAATGGTATGAAGCTCACTCTTAATTCAGTCCATTTACTGGTTAATGATATTTTAAAAAAAGGAGGTGATTTATATTATTTCATGACAAAATTTCTTAATCAAGACAAGTTAGAAAATATATTTTCTGAACTGCGGCAAAAGGTAGGCAACAATAGCAACCTTTCCGTAGCCGAGTTGAATATTATGTTTGCAAAAGTTATGGTTGCTAAAATTATTCAATCACGTTTTTCCAGTAACTGTGAAGTCGAACAAGACGAGATTGACCAAATTGGTACTTATATTTACCAAAAAGTAATGATTATGATATATATTACTCAAGTAAACATACTGAAATAGGCTCTGATGGAAGGGTTGTTGTTGATTTTGACGACGATGTATATGCAGATTACTTTTTAGAAGATATTTTTAATAATTCTGAGAATATAAATTTTGAACTGGTTTCCATGAGATACTTGGTTGAGTATGTTGCATTTAAAATTATTCCAAAATTGCAATGTGAAAAATGCTGTAATGAGCTTAGGAACATGGATGAAATTTTACCGCTCCAAGCGAGCTTTTTGTATTTTTTAAGAATTATCAGTCGCTGACAGATTTTGGAAATTTAGCTCCTCCATCAGACAAACTAATGAATGCAAGTAAGAAACATATTTTAATATTTCACAATATCTTTAAAACTGAACCGGAACGAAATGGTATAAAATCATTTATTATTGACTTGTGCAAACGCTCAACCCCAGAATGGTTAGTTAAGTGATGATTGTTTCCACTATAAACAGCAATTATTGGACTTTTAATTATTGGTCCTCCTTCGAAAGCACTTGGCCCAAATCGCGGCACTCGTTATCGAATGAGCATTCGTATCGAGTGAAATTTCGTCACGTATCGAATAGCCAAATTATGGCACTCGATAGCTATCGAATCGAAATTTACAAGAAAAACGTAAATGATTTTTTGTTTTGTAATAGAATCAAAAATAGAATAATTTCTACAAATGAAAACAAAACAAATTTTTTTAAACAAAAAACTAGTAAGTAAAACCACAGTACAATATTTAGATTAATTTTAATGTAATTTGATTATTTAGGAAATGGATCCATCATATTTATATTTTTAATCTTCTTCTGAGAAAGAAGAAGAACACTGTGTTACGCGTGAAAAGAGACAAATGCGGGAGTTTGTCATTATCAGACACAACGTAAGCCGGAAAATTTGAATATGATTATACATAAACAGTGAAAAAAATATGTATCTATATTTTACGTTCCAGAAACGGTTTAGATTGTCCAAGGAAGATTTTAATTTTATGCTTTCCCAACTTAACTTTTCCGGTAGCACGTCAACATCAGTGCCAGAGGAATAGAAATTAGCTGCAACATCGTCCCTTTTAGCCAGACAATCAATTTACTTTTAATTTAATTTTAAAAATTTATTTGATGCCTACATTTTTGTCGATTTTATTGAATGAATAATAAAATTTTTCTTTTATAATATTCAAATACACAAGGAGAATACAATTTCGATTGCTCATGTAGTGTCGAATGAGTTTACGAAAGATAGCATTCGATCGAGTACTCGTTATCGAATGCCATAATCTCAAATTTCGATACACCTTACTCGTTATCGAGTGCGGTGATCTCAAAAGCAAAAATTTCGATCAACTTCATTCGATAACGACTGCCGCGATTCGGGCCCTGCTTTTGGGCTACAGAAAAAGTTACATAGTTCTAAGCAAAGAAATGTGTAGATTTTTTCAAATAAATAAATATACAAAAGCAATTCTAAAAAAAAGTAATAAAAAAGATATATAACAAAAAAATAAATAAATGCAATATATTAAAATAAACATAATATTACTAATAATAATTAAATTTTTTCTCTATATAAACATATTTAAATATGTTTAAATATTTTAATTAAAATCTCCAACTCTCTTGATTTTATCAAAATAAATGTATCCTTTTTTATATTATATTTTACAGAAAACCTAAATGTTTTAGCTTTAGTGCACGATAACGTAATATAATTTATAGAAAATGTTATTGCGTGTGACCATTTTATGACTAAAAAATACTAATTACTATGATTTTCTTTGAATTCCTTAATAACTTATTTCTAATACAAAATCAATTCTTCTATTTTAACAAAGCGAATAAATTTAAACTTTTTGATTTATCATGAATTAATAGTAGTAGGGAACTGTATGTGCTGCGACCATTAAAAATATTAAATTTCAGCAATTAAATTTGAAATTTTTCAATTTTAATTGCCAAAATTCTCAAATTTCACAAAATTCTCAAATTTCATTTTGTGTGTGTTCGTGTGTGTATTTTTTCCCACGGTTTAATAGGGGCGTCCACATTGTTGTTTTTTTTAAATAAAATGTTGGGTAGGCGTGAGAATTTGTGTCTGTCCATATGTGACCTTGAGAATACATGTCCGTCGGTATGTGAGCGTGGGAATTTGTGTCTGTCCATATGGGACCTTGAGAATACATGTCCGTCGGTATGTGAGCGTGGGAATTTGTGTCTGTCCATATGTGACCTTGAGAATACATGTCCGTCGGTATGTGAGCGTGGGAATTTCTGTCTGTCCATATGTGACCTTGAGAATACATGTCCGTCGGTATGTGAGCGTGGGAATTTGTGTCTGTCCATATGTGACCTTGAGAATACATGTCCGTCGGTATGTGAGCGTGGGAATTTCTGTCTGTCCATTTACACTGTGTACGCCTGGTGAATAAAAAAATTTAGAAGCATTTTTAGGAATTAAACTATTTAAAAAGTGTAGTAGTTATATATGGATACCCTTAATGTTTGTGGTTCGTTCCTTCTTGCTGGAGTGAGATTTTTTCTTTAATTTTTTTGCTTATTAAAATTTGGTGTGTTTACTTAAGATTTGTCGTCCAGCAATTCAGTGTTTTTCTTTTTTTTTACTTTTTTGCTTGCAATGCTTGAATGAATGAATGAACCATTGTGTATGTTTGTTTGTGTGTTCTCTGAAAAAAATAAATATGTATGTAGGTTTTTTGTTTGAAATAAAAAGACATTTATTTTAATTTTTATAAGCATTTATTTAAAAGTTTGTTAACACTTTCATTTTTAAGTAAAATTGCATTCCCTAAGGCACAAACACCATAGTCGTGATAGCTACAATAGAGATATATGGAATGCTTAGTTTCCATTTGTTTGAAATTAATGCAGCCAATGTCTTCAATGTTATAAACTGTTTGATGAATAATTTTTTCCAGCCATTTTTTCTTCTCTCCCCCCTTAACATATATTTGTGAATTTCTTATATTCGATTTTAAAAACTTGCAAACGCTTTGAAATGAGACTGATCCATCATTCCAGTTAATATGATGATACTTCTTTGTTAACCAACCTGCTTCTCTCTGTTTTTTGGCTGATAAACATGCGAAATCAAAAGGAGGTTTTATGATGAAATTGAACCGTTCCTTGTTGCTGAAAACTACAGCTAGTTCTTTTGCGATGAAGTCATTTGAATTAGTTTTGAAACCTTGCAAGTCTACAAAAACAATATCACCATCCATGTTATTTAATTTATAAGAGCTTCCGGACTTGACCTTTTATTGGTATGTATTCTATTACGCGGTCATGAATAAGAACGCAGTAAGCTGATGTTTTTGCTGGAATATTTGTTGCTGTTTCAAATTCAATTTTTATGTCGATTGGTCCGGTATTGAGCGGACCAATCGGTGACTGACATCAACTACAATAATTGGAGCGTTATTTTTAAACTCTTGACCTGTTAGAAGAGGTTGGGGTTGTTTCATGTAGTAGCTTTGTTGGAATCTTAGATACATATCATATAGAATCGCATAGCGCTCATTTTTGAATTTTATATTAAGATCGTCATATGGGTAAGAAATTGAGTTTAAATGTACTTTTAAGTTAGTAAGATCACAATGAACAAACTTGTTTTCTTGTTGAAAGGCAATCAAGACAAAACGAGGGCGTTCTTTATTAGCGGCCAGTTTAACATTCCATATGTGATTGGTTCCCGTATTAAGGTGTGGATTCATATGACAATCCCAACTACGGAATGCCATTGGTATAGCAGCACCATTATTAAGTATTTTGATCATATTCAATTTACTATGATCAGATAATTGAACATGTGGAATTCTCCATGATATTAGTGAAATTGTAAGTTTTGCTTTCTCGGTGGAAACATTCGAGTGTACAAGATCTTCATCGTTCTTATTACGCAAGAGTATCAATTCATGTTTACCATTTAATAAAACTTTATTGTAGTCTTCAGCGAATCCTAAAAGAAGTTTGAGTGGTACATAGAAATTAAAATTTCCATTTTGAAGATCTATTTTATCAAGTTTATTCCATCCAGCATTTTGCAACACAACGCTTTCCGTAGGTGATAAAGAAACCAAATGGTGGCTCCCAAATATCTTGTATGATCAATTTCAATACCATTCAGTTCATAGCGGATTTCATCAAAGAGATATGCAACAAAATTATTTTTCAACTGAAAGTTGGGTGTAGATTTCGATGTTTTTTCGTCTACAACAAGTCCTTCCACATATATATAGCTTTCACTGGGTAACTCATATAGATCTTGGTTGTATTGAAATTCTTATTTCATCGTTGTTGTTAAAAGACTGAAGGTATGGTATGTATGTGTGATAATCCTTTTTGATAATATTTTCGTCAGATATTGGTTTATCTAAAACGTCTATTATTGAACTCATTTTGTTTTCAATTTAAAGTTCAGTGACTTGAGAAAACTCTTGTTTGCTGCTGTAAGCGATTTTTGACGAACAGATCTTTTCAATTGTTGCTTAGATTGTAACGTTTGAGAATTAGATGTTGCTGTAGTATTCTTCGATATACTCGTGTTGTATATTATCATTATTTAGTTGTCCTTAAATGTATTCGTATTGTAATTTCCTCACCTCTGAAATTAATTAAGTCGCCGTTTTGATCAACCACGCGAAGAGCTAGTGAACTTATCTCTCTGGAGTTTACTGGCAAATAAATAAGATTTTTGAGAATCTCAACTATTTTATATCCAGCCGGTACATTAATCGGAAATTCATGTAGTGTATGAGCTTTAGAATTATTCATATAAGTATTAACCACAATACTGCTTTCAATCCTCAAGAGATTCACCTTAAAAATATTCACTGGAAGATCAGAGTAATGTTCTTTGTTTGGCGTTAATATTCTGCTATTGAATCCTAAAAGTCTACCTATTGTATTTTCTTTATTAAAATATATTGGTTCTTTAGAGCTGCTGACTTTGACTTGCATTGTATTGTTATTAGCTTCAATCAAAATTTTGTTTTCTGGTCTATATCGTTTGTATTGTTCTTCTATATAGTCAACTATATCATTTAATTCATAAGATCCGATCGGTATTTCAATTACAAGTTCACCGATATAAAATATATTGTTGTAGACATCCACATTCGGGATACTGTTGTATGAATGAAAATCAGTTAGAGCACATTCATAGGTTCCGTTTAAATCAATAGGAGGAAAATAATTAGCAGATAGCTCTGATGAATTGGAGCTCAGAGTCAATGTTATTGACATTGTGACTGTTTGATTGTAAATAAATGAGGTTAAACACACAGTATGATTTATAAGAAGCAGTTTCGTATTTATTGTTTATTTACTTATTTTAAACTAAATTAAATATTGATGCCATTGTTGTTGTTTTTGTTGTTGTTTATTTATTGTATTCTTCCATTTACAATATCTCATCTTTGCTTATCCAAGAATTGTGCTCATTACCAAAGCCCAGCCACTTGACAAACACCTTATGTCCTTTAGTTTTGAGAACCTTTTCAACTAGGTATGTATTAGGATATCTGGTTTTTGAAAGTTCTTCTTCATAGAATCCGCCTTTAATAGGATTTCCGCGATAGTCTTCTAATATATATGTTGTAGGATATGTATTTTGTACTCTTTTAATTGTAAAGATTTCTGTTGTCCAATTCGGAGTATAACCTTCTTCAAAAATGTTTTTATATTTGCTTATGCGTACATGATCTCCTGCATTAAATTTTGACATTTTATACATCTTTAAATGACTGTATACTGTGTTTAAAAGCTGTTTTTCATTTGTTGAATTTACTTTAATCGGTGACATTTTAATGGTGCGATGAATTTTTCTATTGTATGCATCAAGTAAATCTCTATACATATCAATCCAATTATATGAACCATTTAAGCTAAATTCCTTCCACATCATTCCTTTTAATGTTCTATTGAATCGTTCTACTATTGAGGCTTTCATAGTGCTATATGTTGAGTAGTGATTAATATTGTATTTATTCATCAACTGAGTGAAATGTTTATTGAAAAATTCTTTACCATCGTCTGTTTGCAAGTTTTTCGGTATTCGTCCCAATTTGAAAATATTCTCCATTGCCTGAGTTGTTTCGAATGCATTCTTTCTTCTCAAAGGTACTGCCCAAGCAAATTTTGAGAATGTACCAATTACAGTTAGCAAAAATCGATAATTTCTATTGTCTAAGGAATAATTTCCCATTTCAACTAAGCCAGCTTGCCAAAGATCATCTATTCCTTTCATCACAACTCTACGACGTACAAAACGTTTTCGAGCCTGCTTATGCAATTCATTTACAACATTTCTCTTTGAAGACATCTTATTTTTCCAGTCGCTGTTTTAAGTGCGTTGTGATCTACTTGATGCACTTGCACCTATTGATACGTACATGTAATTTTCTATTCTATAAATTTTTTCTCGTAGCTCTTCAATTTCCATATCAAAAAGTGATTTATTACCATCCATTTTCTTATTGATATCCTGCAAATGAGCATTAAGATTTTCTAACTGGAAAGCTACTTCTTGTTGCTGTTTTTTGAGTTCAGTTTGAAGAAACAATTTACTGATAACATCGTTTTCCTCCAGAGCATTTGCAACATTTTTGATTCTCTTGTATTGGACATCAATGTTTTTGTTCGTATCCATAAAGAAGCCCAACAACTTAGGCGCATTTTTGGTTGAAATTACTTCACTTCTATCGTTAATATAATGCCCAAATTTATCAACGGACATGTTTTATAGAAAAATCTATGTATGTATATAGTTTATACAATTATATAAGCTTCACGTAGTTCTTCAATAATTGAGACAATTTCGTGTTTGTGATTAGTATGGCCTGCAGACTGTGATGCAAGCAGTAGCCTAAGTCGATCTACCAACTCGTTTGGATCATCCCAGTATATATAGTTTGGATTATGAGGGTTAAACTGCATCAAACCCCTTCCTAAATAATTACTTTTTGTTACATCTGATGAGCCTGTATGATTGTCTCCTTTGAAAAGTTTTCCAATAATATGTTTGTACTTATGGGCTATGCTCCCTTTGATTTGACCATCAGACTTATAGCCTCTCCTGTGGGCATTGGTAGCAAGTAATATTTTTTTATAGATTTCAAGCTCGAATTTATCATAGTTTTTTGGTGCTTTATGAAACATTAAAGAAAAGAGTCCTGGCGTGAGCGCCCATATTTGTCCACCAACCTGTATCTTATCTTGATTTAACTCGATGGTGCTATTACCAAATCTCCATTCGTTATTATTATCTTTATGTGGACCATAGTTAGTATCTAGTTCGTTCCTCGATTGCAATAGTAATAAGTCAGAATAACTTTCTTCATTATTCGAATTTTGTGAGTAAAAGTCATCTTCATCATAATTACTGCTACTTTTACTATTAGATTGCTTAAAAATTTTTTCTTCACTTAGTTTCTTGGGCGTACTCGTTTCCAATTTTATTGTTGAGTTCTGAGGATGAAAACTTTCATTGTCATCAATTCCAGTTTCCTTATCACTCGGTTCTTTTTTAACTGGTCTACCAATGTATTTAGAGCTATTGATAAATTCTTTTAAAGGTTCTGTGATAGGCTTGAATGTATCTGTTAATTGCTGATGTGTATCTATTTCACCAGTTTTTATACTACGAAGCTTTTTCTTCAAGATATTTCTTGTTGCCACCAAGTCTTTAAGAATTTGTTCATTCACTTTAGCTGTCAGGTCAGTTCAATAGGAAGCAGATCAGGTTATCAGGTCAGTTTAACAGGTATCAGGTCAGTTTATCAGGTATCAGATCTGCTTATCTGATCAGTTACAATAATCACATGTATGAAGTTTGAAGTCAGATTAAATACTACAGGGTGCATTTGATGAACAGTAAATTATATTATGATGAAGTAATCAAATGACTTTCTATAACGACCATTGTTTAGTTCATTATCTTTACTTATCACCAAAAATCCGTATTTTTCCTTCCAACATTCTCTACAAATTCGTTGAAACATTTCAAAGTTCATGTCGCTGGCAACGTGATCATAATATACATGTTTCATATTTGTCGCATCTTGTTTAAACATAATAATTACATTAGCATTATCTCTTATCAAATGTTTTGGAATCCGCGTGTAAGTCTGACACAAGTAAAATGAGTCTACTTTCTTATGACGACCCATACAAAAATATGCACGTATATTGTTTTGCTTTTCACATGCAACATCATCAAAAATCATAATTGAATTGCTTTTAGCTTCACTAGGAGGAACAACGTCCTCGTTTTCTGCAAATGTGTAGTATCCGATTCCTTTAATTGGTGAAATTAATTTCTTTAGGTATTCATATTTAGGTTGATATAAAGATTTTGAGTACAAGTAAATATTTTCAAACTTGAGACCATTAGGACTTTCCAGCAAACTAATCATTATGTTAGTTTTTCCACAATTTGAAGGACCAACTATTAATGCTCGAATAGAATTTGGTAACAAGGAACTATGTCTTATTTTTTTACTGTCATTTGAACAAATATCAGCATTACGAACTAAAATATTTTTATGTTGTTTTATGAAGCGCATTTTAATAACTACTTGCTAGACTTGCAAACAATATCTTTTATTGTAGATTAAATTAATATGGTTGTACTTTATAACAAAAGTTTTAGTCACAAACAAACTATCGTTGGAGAAGGTTTACTAAATAAAGCAATAAATTCTCTACCTTTTGAATTACATCTTCCTGGATACCAGTATTGTGGACCTGGCACAAGATTACAAAAGCGTTTAGATAGAGGAGATAAAGGAATTAACTTATTGGATGCTGCTTGCAAAAATCATGATATTGCTTACTCGAAAAATAAAGACTTAAACAGCAGACATCAAGCTGACAAAATTCTTGAAAATACGGCTTGGGAAAGAGTTCTTTCAAAAGATAGTGATCTTGTAGAAAAAACATTTTCATATATAGTCACCAACGCAATGAAAGCAAAAACTAAACTTGGTATGGGTGTTGAAGCAAAGAAAAGGAATATAGTGAAAAGACAATCACCACGAATTCGTATAAATGACAAAAATCTGTTTCATAAAACAATTAAATCAGCAACAAAGATATTGAAGAAGAAAAAACCACAAGATATTAATTCAGCCATTAAGATTGCTCGTAAAGCTATCAGTAAATCTCTTAAGGGGAAAAAAGCTCGTGTTATAATACCGCGTATTATAAATGTTCCAAAAATTGGTGGTTTTTTGCCCATAATACCGATTCTAACTGCTCTAGGTGCACTTGGTAGTCTAGCAACTGGAGGTGCCGCTATAGCTAAAGCTGTAAATGCAACAAAGAATGCAAAAAAACAACTTGAGGAAGCCACCAGACACAATAAGGCAATGGAGTCTATTGCTGTGGGAGAAGGACTGTACCTTAAACCATATAAAAACGGTTATGGACTTGTTTGTAAAGATCATTCAAAAAACTATTAGAAATGCTACCCAACAGACCATTATCAGAATTTGATCTAAGAAAATTTTCAAAATATATTCCACACTTTAGAGGAGTTTATATGTTGGATTCACTACCAAAACGACCAAAGACTGTAGAGTGTGGAATAATCAATTTGGATTTATCAACAGGCCCAGGTACTCATTGGGTAGCATACTATAGGAACAAGAATGAAAAACAATATTTCGACAGCTTTGGAAATTTACAACCTCCTCTAGAATTAATCAAATATTTGGGTAGAAATATTCAATACAACTACAATCAATATCAAAACTTTAATACATATAATTGCGGTCACTTATGTTTGAAATTTCTTTATGATATAACCAAAGATATTAAATAAAACACAATCATATATATTTATATACATACATATTTAAAAACATTTTCTTTTTTATTATTATTTTTTTTTTCTTGTTAATTACAAAATATATGAACATAACATATTTTTTACTGCCAAACGGGGTACTGGGAGTTCAGGTTTCGCTCTCCTTTTCTTTGTAGTCGATATTTATTATTCGAAAGATCTTCTAATTCTGCATTGGTCAATGCATTGTATCGGTTGGGGAGAAACATTATGTGGTTTTCCAGCTCAAGTTGAACTGTTTCCCCATACTTTGTTGTTACTCGCTTTGCACGTACGATAGTGTGTTTGGATAATTCATCTAGATCCTTTATATGGATTAAGGATTTTGTATTGTACGAATTAAATTTTTCCACTAGATCCATTGCGGTAGAAATTTTTCACAACTTATAGCTTTGAACTTTTATTGCAAACTAATCTCGGTTTTAGCTTTCTAGACTGTAAGAAGCTTAGCAGAAAATCATTATACAATGATTTTTTTGTTTTATTTTTGACAAAAGACGAAGTGAGGAAAAATAAAATATATATATAAGTATTTAAAACTAAGTAGTTGAAAAAGGATAGAGAGATGTCATATATACGTATTAATTTTTTTGAGTCGAATTTTTAATTATTTTCTGGACTAAAAACGCTGACATGGTTTTTTTTTTTTTAATTTCATAACATACACCTTAGTACTGGTTCGTTGAAAACAATTATTAGTAGAGAACTAACAGTCAAAAAGATCGGAAGTAAATTTTAGTAATAGTATAAAATATTTCATAAAATGATGAGTGACATTAGAAACAAGCTCGCACAATTCTTAGTTGATTTTGAGAGATGTGTAATATACGAACACATGGAAATGGTGAAAATGTTCCTCGACATGTTGAATGAAAATGATGATTTTGGTATAATGGAAGATGAGGACAAGGACGATGGTCACTTTAAGTCTTGTCCATGGAGCCATCCAGATTGTGAGGAGGGGCCAGATACCTGTCGGTGCTCCGTATTTTACTTAAGAAAAATGATGATAAATCATTTAATTAATTCATATTATGCAATATTTCGATGAAACTAAATAATAAATCACCAAACAAAATAAAACAAATTCTGAATGTTTTTTCATTTTAAATATATTTGTACAATTTTTTTGTTTATTTCTCTTAACAATACAAAAATTTTTTTACTTATTAATAAATTTAACTACTTAAATAAACATAAAAATTATTACTTAAAAATAGGGATACAGTTATAGCACTGCTTCTTCCTCTTCTAGTCTTGAAATTTCCCACAGTAGCATGTCAAGTTCGTAATCAGGATTAGTTTCCTCGATTCGAAAATGATACCATGCATATGTACTCATCTTATCACTTCTTATTTTTCTTTTATCGTCTGCATAATTTAATACTAATTTATTTCATTTGTATAAATTTGATGAATTTTTGATTTAAATGTTAGCATATCATCATACACAGTCCACTTATTGAATAAGCAATTTCTATATGAAGCTATACTATAATTATTAAGAATGCACTTCTTTACTCCTTTCGATTTTTTAATATCACTTTGATGTTGCACACTAAAAGAGTACATTTTTGACCGCAATCCTACAAATTCCTTCATTACCTTTCCACAATTCTCGTCCTTCATCATACCCAATACCTTTTTGTTTACCAGAGGAAATCCATATACATTGTCTTTTGGGTAATCTGATGTATCAAACTTATGGTCGAGGTCAGTTTTTATGTCAGCGTAAAAGTCTTCTGTTTTTACTGTGTAAATGAAAGAGTCAGTATCCATATAATTCAGTGATAAGTTTGACTTGAATTTGGGTTGCATGTACCCATAATGGAAATCATACATTTTCCATTTGGAAAGCTCTAATACACAAAACCCTAAATATATAGGCTTATTGTAATAGGTTTTCACTCTATTCATTTCAATCGCTACCATATTCTCAGAAAATATTGACAAACTATGAAAATTAGGTTTAGATATCCAATCTTGAGCTCCTAAATGATTACAGTTTGTCCTTTTCCAGTTCGTAACTATTCGTACATCTTTTCTCTTTTCCACATTCTCCATAGTTTTACCGTATACTGCATTATTTAACTATTTGAAAAAATTTTTTTCAAAAGTATTTTTTGCAGTAGCCCTATGTTTGGTATTCAAGTCTATATAACTTTTCAACCAGGTTGATTGCTTATAGGTGAGAATTCGATGCACTTTCTTTAGAACTAGACCATACTGTAAACATTGTTTAAGAACTCTATAATGTATGACATATGTTTGTTTTGTTGAAAAATCTGCAACTAATTTAATGTGCTTTGTTTGCAAAATTTTCTTATTTTCTGGACAGAAAGGTAGGTCATTGTGAGAGTCATGCAAATGAGAAGGACAGTCTAAAGTAACTTCATAGACATATCCATCACTTGAATTATCACCTATGGTTTTAGGATCCAGATTTAGCTCTTCAGCTGACAGCCATCTGAATCCACCATAAGGTAAATACTCAGACATAGCCCAACCGTAGAGGTTATTTGCGTCTAAGTACACAATAAATTCTGAGGGCTTTTCTCTATCGAAATCAGGTAGATATTTGTTGTTAGCCTTTGAATATCGGTTACTGCATTGTACAAGTCCACCACGTATTCCTTTCTTGAAGAAATTGTACATATCTATGTCCGTCAAAAGCTCTAGTTCTATATTTGTGTACTTTAGCATAGCATCCCACGATAGTCCTGGTGCAGTGTAGTATTGACATGGATCTAAGTGGTAGATGTTCTTGCAAACCTTTCTAAAACTTTCAAATATATCTGCAAGTAAGAGCACATCCGTTTTTAAATATACTTCCATGTAATCTTGCAAGGTTTTGCAGCCGAAAGCATTCCAAACTTCTTTTGCATGCTCATAGTCTTCAATCGAGCACTCCTTATTATTGAGATGGTTGAAGAAATTTTCCCTTGCTGGAAGTTCACCAACATTCAATTTTTCAAAAGAATTAAGAAAATCATAGGGAAAGACACCTTTTCTTCTCACTAGATCAAACTCTTTTTTTGTTTTAAATTGTCTTTTAATGATGTGAAAGTCTTGTTCTGAAAGATTATTAGCTAAAGATTCTAAGCTTTCAGGCATAAAGCGAATTGTGTCTAAAAATCTAAGTTCAAGGTTGTAGTTGTCGGTCATTTTTGAAAATCTAGATAGTGATATGTATAATTCTTTGTTGAGCGGAAGGCCTTTTATATTGTCAGATTTTTTACCTAACCTTTAACAAAAAGATGCGCGTCATAAGATGAATAATTGTGGAAATAGATTGGTATAAATTTTGGAATTTGTAATTTTAAATTGCATCTATTATGAGCTGCTCCTCTAAATTTACCACTTATGTGGCAGTGATCTCGCACTCTATCATTGCCTAGATATTTATGACAAATGTGACAATTTATCGCATTTCGAAAATTAAAATTTTCGAAAGGAGTTAAAGCATCCATTTCCCTTTTATTTACTAGATATTCATTATAAATATCTTCACAATCTTCAATCAAATTTTCTACAAACTTTTCTGCTGCATCCCTCCCCGTATGTAATTTAAACTTATCTAAACTATCATTATGCTTACATTTAATATAATAACTAAAAGCACAAGGAATGTGCTTTTTGCGATACCTACTTTTGTCACTTACTCTAATATTAACCTCCTCCAGTATACATTCAAAGTCTGCATACACAACAAATGGTACATCCATTTGTCGTTGGTGGTCTTTAAACTGCAACACGGCATTTTCCTCAGACGGCAGCTCCGCAACAATTTGCCCACATTCTTCTTTATGTCGCTCTAACGTCCTCTCATTGTGGGTGTATTGGAGGCATCTGTTACAGAAGACAAGTTTTTTGCAGTGCTTGGTAGTCTGAGATTTTAAAAGTCTGTGGAAAGAAAAAAGTTATAAGAATATATA
The DNA here is from genome assembly GCA_963675445.1 of Linnaemya vulpina. Classification (NCBI taxonomy): domain Eukaryota; kingdom Metazoa; phylum Arthropoda; class Insecta; order Diptera; family Tachinidae; genus Linnaemya; species Linnaemya vulpina. The sequence goes on from OY776281.1 coordinate 35,521,501, forward strand.
TTAATATATTTACGTAAATAAATGTATATTTCTTTACTTACTTTGATATATTTGTTATAAGAATATAATGCTGATATCCTTCAGCATTTTCTAATAATAACAAATTAATATGTTTAGCTTTTTCATTCTTGGTGTTATAGAATGGTCCAATAATCTCATTGCTTTCATCATTGTATCCGAACACATTGACGCTAATATTTGGATTGCTTTCTTCAAATATCCTGATACTCTTTAACGCCAACGGAAACTTTAAATTTTTGAAATCAATCTCAATTCCGTTTTGCAAACATATGATATCAGCGCTGATGTCTGCAATGTTGTATGAGCAGCAACGTTGTGGTCTTTTAATATCAGATGTATCCAGTGCAGATATTATTGCCCATTTAAAACAATAAATGTCATTATTTTCAACATTTATACATGCCTTTTTACTTTTTAAGTTCTCCGGCGTACTTATCCAGTTCGATCCTCTCACCAAAGATGACTTATTTATAGCGATTTCGAGGCGAACAATTCTAATTAAAGTCCATCCTGAATCCCGTTCTTGAAATTCAGACATTTTTTTGTGGATTTCTTGAAATTGCTTTGCCATAATTTCCTCAACATCATCTCCAATGCACAGAAGATCCATCTTTGCCCGGTGAGAAATTGTACACAATTCCATATCATCGCTTATAATTTTAATATACTCTCCAATAAGAGTAATATTAAATTTAATAATGTTCTGTACGGCAAGACTATTTTCAAGTCTTTCTTTGATGATATGTTTATTATCCACAATAACATCTTCAAATAGAATACAATCTTTATTTACTGGAACTCCAAATGTTGTAATATTATTTTTAAAAGCACTATTTATTATATAATATTTGCATTCATTTGGAGCTTGAGACAGTAGATCATCCGTAGAATTTGAGATATCCATTTCTACTTCATTATTTTGTGTATTTGCCTGATCATGTGGAATAACTTGACTTATATCCATGTCTTGAGAAGGATTATCTACGGGCAAATAGCTTGGATAATAATTAGGCATATTATTTTGCTGCAACTGTATAGGTACGCTATATTCAATGGGATATGGAATCTCCATAGGTGCTGTGAATTGGTTGGTTGACACTGGATACGGATATAAAGGATACGCTGGTACCTGCACTGGATACTGATACTGCACTGGATACTGATACTGCACTGGGTACTGATAATGCGCCGGATACTGATACTGCAAATTGTTGTGGACCATTGAGTTGTATGCATATGTTGAGGGTTGTATGGACTGTGGGATTTGTTGATATGTTGCTATGGGGTTGCACGCAGATGTTGGGGGTTGTATCGACTGTTGCACTTGTTGTGGTTGAACATGACCTTTGCAATGTTCTAAATAAGATTTTTGGTATTTATATACCTTATTACAGATATTGCACTTGAAAATTGATGAACTCATTTTTTTTTAATATTTTGATTTACACTTACAAAAATTATTTTGTTTATAGTGTACTTTTTTATTAAAAAATATATTGATTGCTTGAATAACAAGTAATATTACAGGGATTTTTATATATATATTTAAATTCTGTCTTTGCTTAAATTATATGACACACTCACTTGAGAATATGTATTTATTTTCTGTCTTAGATTTATTAATAACACACAAGGAATTTTTTAATAGTCACGACTTGTTACTTTTAGATACAAAAATGTACTGAATTTTATCCTAAAGATTTAGATTAATACAAATTCGTGAAAATTTTGTTTTGGTATAGTACGCTTCATTCCAACAAAGTAGCTTTGCGTTACTTTGCAAAAGTAGCGTATCTGCTGATAGAAACGGTTAAGATTAAAAAATTAGAAAAGAAACTGCTACGTGGACAAAACATTGTGGTATCTGATTATACACAGAATGCCGAGACATGCTTATGCATGCCTCTACAATACAAAATGTTTAAGGGAATGAAACTGCTACGTAGACAATATTTATGTAAACAAAAATTTTGATAAGTGATATCTACAGAGTACAGAGACATGCTTGTGCATGCAGATACGTTACAAAGTTTTGAACGGAATTTGATATATACAGAGTACAGGGACATGCTTATGCATGCCTCTACGATACAAAATGTTTACGGGAATGAAACTGCTACGTGGACAAAATTTATGTAAACAAACATTATGATATGTGATATACACAGGATACGGAGGCATGCTTATGCATGCAGATACGTCACAAAATTTTGTAGCAAAAGAAACTGCTACGTGGACAAAACATTGTGATATCTGATAAACTACAAAATTTTTGTAGCTTCACAAGTTTTCAAAGCAAAATTATCAAATTTTGAAGTTGAGCTTTTATTTGTACAATGAAGCCCTTCTGGTACACACCATTATATCGGAGACTTCAGCGTCACCATTTGAAGGAGTATTTAAGAAAAGCCAGACAGGAAGAGTTCGAGAAACATCTTAAAGGAGATGAGGAACTTTTTTTAGAGCTGTCATCGCAGCCAACATCTGCACCTGAGACATCAAATCCT
>OY776281.1:35529028-35629028 GCA_963675445.1 Linnaemya vulpina
ATATATATATATATATATATATATATAAAGCATTCAGTGTCACAAACGTACATACATGTATATACATACATACAAGCCTGTGCATAAAGAGAAAGAAAAGAGCCTGAGAGTTAGTTCCTTATTTTCGTGAGAAACATTAATGATCTCTTGAGCAATATAAATTCACCACACTTTTGTATGTTAAAGTAACATAACGTAAGCAGAACACTCATTTCATTACTGAACATATCCTCATGTAGAAAACAGTGCAGACAAACCATTATTTAGTCCACTAACAGAGATAAGGTCATTGAATATATATGTATTAACTTTAACAGTCGAACACAACACAAATTCATACAAAATTTCAGTACCAGACTTTTATGAATACAGAAAAAAGGAATTTTGAATTTAGTTCAGAATATTCGCATTTGCAAAAAATCTAAGAAAAAAAGAAAAGAAAAAGAAAGAAACCAGCAATATTATAAAACATTTATACTTCGTCAGTATATCTTAAATTAATTACCCTAACACTTACCCTAGATGATCATTGATGATATACTTACCTAGTTACCACAATACTTACCTGGGGAACCTATATTGAGAAATTACTTGATAGTATTGGTAATCCACACTAGATAACTCGTCATTTCTACTGTAGAACTGGAGTTATAGATATAATTATCGCTGCATACTTACTCATTATATTTGATGATCATATATTCCTTGAGCTGAAGATTTGGAATAAATATCTATAATTGATTGTTACTCAAATAATTTTTTAAATCTCTAGATTTGAAAAAAACCCTTATTTATTATTATATAATTGATTCGTACTCACATATCCTTTTACTCATTCACATTATTCATCGTACTTAATAAAAGAGACCTATCGCTATACCCAATTGCCCTATATACATAAAATAAATTGCCTTCTCTCAACCCAGGAGACCCTAAATTAAATATAAAATTAGAACACCACTCTTACAACTGATAGGTTATATTTACCTACATTATTAAGTAACGAATACTGCAGTTCAAGTTTATTCAACAATTAGCAAGACTCATCCCAAGAATTGTTTAAGATGAGTACCCCACCCCGACCTTCACGACCACATATCAAGGAACATTTTAATTTTGACTGCGATCATCTTCTCGCATTTTGCGAACGGTACAAGGAATCCGCAACAGGTGATCAGACAGAAACAATCCTTGAGGTGAAGTTAAGAGACTTGGACGCTAGATGGGAAAGGGTAAACATTGCCCACGAGGACATAATGTTGTGCAACGATGACACCATTACAGAGGACGTTCGGAATGAAGCCCAGGAAAAGTATGAACTCTGTACAGAGGAATATTATAATTGCTCTGCCCAGATTCTCAGTCTGTTGAAGTCTGTACGGTCACTGAATCCTGGTTTCCCGAGTTTCAGTCAACTTCTCGCCATTCTTTAACCCATCACGATGAGACCCAAATACCTTTTCAACCCAATTCGAATGATTCCATTAAACTCCCACCTTGTGATACGGAGGTATTTCACGGTAGTTATGAACAATGGCCCTCATTTCGGGACATGTTTACTGCCTTGTACATTAATCACTCGAAGCTCAGCAATGTCACAAGATTATATCACCTTCGCAATAAAACAAGAGGGGAGGCAGCAGCTATAGTTAAAAGATACTTTCTCACTAACGATAACTTTGAGCTCGCTTGGGATGCCCTCAAGAATCGCTACGAAAATAGACGTGTATTGGTTGATAATCAGATTAGGATTTTGTTTGACATCCCGGCAGCAAAGGGCGAAGATAGTGATTCAATAAAGAGAATACAATCTTCTGTGAGTGACTCTTTGGCCACCCTAAAGTCTCTTGGCATTTAAGTGGAGAGTTGGGATCCGATTCTCATTCGATTACTTTCCACAAAACTGTCAGAAAAAGCCCTACCCCTGTGGGAACAGTCGCTTACCTCTCCCCGGGAGCTACCCCAATGGTCTCAAATGTCTCAATTTCTCATAGATAGGTACGAAACTGTGGAGAGGCTTAGTAGCATTAAGAACTACAAGGATGGATTTACTTTCAATAAGAAACCATCACCCAGCATACACACATATGTATCACAGGAGAATTTAAGTTCAGTTTGTAAATTATGTAAGGAGGAACACGCGCTCAGAACATGTCCAAAATTTAAAGCCTTTACGGTACAACAGAGAGTAGATTTTGTATTTCAAAACAGATATTGTAACAATTGCTTGGCAGTATCACACGTAAAATCAAATTGTAAGAGTAAGCATACTTGTCTTTACTGCAAAAAGCAACACCATACTCTTTTGCATATGAGACAAAATTCACAGAACCCTACACCAGCTTCAGAGAATAATCAATATGATTCAAACCATTCCAATAAAGTGCCGCAGAACGAGTCTCAAAGAAACATACAGGTTTCAAAGAATAAAACTCCATGCGAATTCCCTAGCACATCGAAGCAATTTCAGGCCAATTTCTCTACTAGTAATGAGAGTATCTTGTTGCGTACGGCTCTCATTCAAATTGAGCATAGGGGTGAACTATTTACTGTAAGGGCATTGATTGATCCCGGGTCTCAACGAACATTTGTGTCAGAGAGACTTCGAAGTAGGTTACAGTTACCCTATCGGGGGTCACACTTCGAGATTATTGGCATTGGGGGACAAAGGCAATCGGCTAGCAGCGAAACAGAGTTTGTTTTGTATGCGAAGAGATATGACCTTAGAGTACCTATAAAGGCCATAGTATTACCCAAGGTGACAAGACACCTTCCAGCTCATTCCTTTGAAATCCCCAGTTCGTCTGGGCTTGCAGAATTAGATCTGGCGGATCCCACTTTCAATAAGTCGTCCCAAATAGACCTCATACTAGGCAATGATTACGAACATTTCCTCAATATCGATGGGATTAAGAAGAATATTTGTGGTCTCACGTCAGCGTATAATACCATATTTGGTTGGGTTCTCAGTGGTCCCATGAAAGCTCAAACAATTGACGCGTTTACGACGTCTGTTATTCCATCCGAAACAGTTGAACTTAATAGCCTTCTAAGAAAGTTTTGGGAGCAGGAAGAAATTCCTGTAAGTCGTCAAAGGTCCGTAGAGGAAGATATTTGTGAAAATTTTTATACAAGTACAACACAACGTGATAGCAACGGTAGATACGTCGTAAGACTACCATTCAAGGCTGAATATCCCGAAAAGGTTTTCCTAGGCTCATCGCGATTTACGGCCCTAGCACAATACTCGAGCATGGAAAGAAATTTATCCAAGAACCCTGACCTAAGAAAACAATATGAAGAGGTTCTCAGTGACTATTTATCTTTGGGTCACATGGAAGAGACTTCATCAGGTGAGATTGTGTCCTAAGGTAAATACAACTCATTTTATTTACCGCACCATGCAGTTGTTCGCCCGGAACACAAAACTACAAAGGTAAGGGTCGTTTTCAATGCTTCAAGGAAAACGAAATCTAACTTCTCGCTCAATGAAGTTCTCTACACGGGCCCCACTCTTCAAAATGATTTAATATCTATAGTGCTTAATTGGAGGAGATATAAATACGTTTTTAATGGTGACATACAAAAAATGTATCGGCAAATCGAAGTCCACCCAGATGACAGACCATATCAGCGAATTTTATTCAGGCCAGAAATACGGGGTCCTACGAAGGATTATCAACTGAAAACGGTTACCTTCGGAGTGAACTGTGCTCCGTATTTAGCAATCCGAACACTTCTCCAGCTAGCATCTGACTCCGAAACAGCCTGGCCAAAAGCAGCATCGATTTTGCGCACAGAAACTTATGTTGATGATATTCTCTGAGGCGGACATTCAATAGAAGAAGCTATCTTAGCTCAAACTCAGCTAATTGAAGTATTGAACTCAGCAGGGTTTCCTTTAAAAAAGATCACGGCAAATGATCCCCAATTACTAGCTCACATAAAGAAGGAAGATCTATATGATTCAGACTTTCTTCGATTTTACAACACAAGTTCCACTAAAACTCTTGGTATCAAGTGGAATGCTATAACTGACTCATTCTCATATAGTTTTTCTCCAACAGATCCGACTATAAAGATCACTAAGCGACAGATTCTCTCCGCTGTAGCAAAGCTTTTTGATCCCGCTGGATGGTTAACCCCCATATTAATCCGGGCTAAAATTCTGATGCAACAATTATGGCTGGAAGGGTTAAGCTGGGATGAAGAGGTTTCTACCGAATTATTGCAGAAATGGAATGTACTCGTGCATGATCTTTCCCAGGTGGAACGGATTTCCATTCCTCGTTGGTTACAATATTGTCCAACAGATGATATTCAAATTCATGGATTTGCCGACGCTTCTAAAGCAGCATACTGTGCCACATTATACATTCGGTGCCAGACTAATAATAACAATACCTACACGAATTTATTAGTAGCAAAAAGCAAGGTTGCTCCTATTCAAACCGTTTCACTCCCACGGTTAGAACTCAATGGCGCAGTATTGCTCGCAAGGTTAGTGAAATACACAATCTCTTCACTAAAGCTTGAAGGAGCAGCGGTAAATCTATGGACGGATTCCTCCATAGTGTTGGGCTGGCTGTCAAAGCCGCCGTCAACATGGGAAACCTATGTCGCCAATATGATTTCTCAAATTTATTGTATTGTACCAAATGCTACATGGAGACATGTTCCAACACACGACAACCCTGCAGACCTCGGAACGAGAGGCTGCAGTCCCCAAGATCTTGCGCAAAATGCCCTTTGGTGGTATGGACCATCATGGTTACATAAACCTGAATCAGAATGGCCAAAACGAAACACAATTATTAAAACTGCTGAAACCACTTCAGAATATATATCCCTACAAACACAAGTAGAAGTTAACGATTTATTAAATAACATCTCATCGTATAGCAGAGGGTTACGCATTACATGCTACATTTTTAGATTTTTCAATCGAGCTGCGAGAAATATTAGGCCCGATAGATTTCAACCCCACCAAAATGCTCTAACCCAGAAGGAAATCAGATTCGTAAAGTATAGATATATTATGCTAGCTCAAAAGGCATTTTACCCCGAAGAATACGATGCTCTATTAAACTCAAAACCCCTGCCTAACAAAGGTGGATTAAAATCTCTTAATCCATTTATTGATTCCAAATTTGTGTTACGTATTAATGGTAGATTATCACGATCGTCGCTTCCGAATAATGAACGATACCCAATAATACTACCAGGTAAATCAAGATTTTGCAAATTGTGTCTTACGTATCTACATACATTCCTTTTACATGCAGATTATAGATTAATGTGTAGAATGGCACAGACAGAATTTCATATTTTCAGACTTAAGCCCAGGATAAGAAATATAACACATCATTGCAAGACGTGCACCATATTTAGACAACAACCAAATCAGCAGATAATGGCACCATTACCACCAGATAGATGCAACTTCTCCTTACCCTTTCAAATCACAAGAATAGATTTCGCAGGTCCATTCGAATTGAAAACGTCATCTCTACGAAAATCACCGTATATCAAACGATACGCCAGTATATTCGTCTGCTTCAGTACGAAAGCAATACATTTAGAGCCTTGCTCGGACCTATCATCGGCGGCTTTTGAGGCCGCATTTGCTCGCTTCGTTGGTAGGCGAGGGCTCCCCAAAAGGGTAGTAACTGATAATGGAAAGAATTTCGTTGGTGCCAGCAGAAATCTCCAGCGGGAGTTTGACAGCTTTGTAGACACCATTGCGCAGGATATAGCTGAGAAGTACATTACACAAGGCTTTGAGTGGAAATTTATACCACCCCATGCTCCCCACATGGGCGGCCTATGGGAAGCCGCTGTGAAGAGCTTTAAATTTCATTTCAAAAGGCTCGCCGGCGCTCAAAAATTTACTTTTGAAGAATTCGCCACAGTTTTAGCTCGAATCGAAGGTGTACTTAACTCACGCCCTCTATCCGCACTATCAGAAAACCCAGAAGATTTAACAGCATTAACCCCAGGTCATTTTCTGCGAGGGGCACCCTTACTAGCTTTCCCAGAACCCACTTACGAAAATATGTCCCTCGTCAACAGGTGGGAAAAGCTAAATGCACTACATCATCAATTTTCCATACGATGGAAGCACGAGTATCTGAAATCCCTCCAGAAACGCTATAAGTGGAACAAAACTTACCCTAATCTTCAAGTTGGAAATCTAGTGGTAGTGATGGATGACCTACAGCCACCTCATGAGTGGCGATTAGGCAGAGTTGAAAAAACATATCCCGGAGCTGATGGCAACAATCGCGTAGCGGATATTCGCATATCGTCAGGGATTATAACGCGTCCAATAGCTAAATTATGTTTTCTACCCATTGAAAATGACAATTTGGATGACAGGTCTTAGTATGATCCATGTTTTCTTGGACACTAGGAATCAAGTCATTATTTCTTGAAAAAAAAAGGAAAAGAAACCTCCAATTCTTCTTATCTCTTAAATTAATTTATATCGTCAATTTATGCTGAAGTCTAATTCCCATTCCGTTTATACAAAACCATTTATTAACAACAACCCCAATTCTTATAACTTACTAATTTACAAATTATTAATTCTTAGGCACAATCGAAGGTCAGGCGTCACCCGAAAGCCCAGAAACAAGGAACATCACCGTAGTAGGCATTCTAACCAGGAAGCTGAAATATACAGGTGCGGCCTATGCAAGGGTCATCATGCATTAAGGTTTTGTTACCGGTTTCTAAAAATGTCCACAACAAAAAGAGTAGAGGTCGTAAACCAACAGCGTTACTGTATCAACTGTCTCGCAAAAACACATGATTTGCGTGGCTGTGTTTCAATGGATACATGCAAAAAGTGCGATCAATTTCACCATACGCTGCTGCACCCGAAAAAACATCGGTCGAGAAATACTAAGGGTACCCACACGGGCAAGGTGCACAAGCGGCAACCTGCACGCAAACAAACCAAGAAACCTAAACCGGTTCCAGAACAAGAAGCAAATACAATTACCAATTCCACCACTTCTTCAGAGGTAGATAACCAGAGGTTTGTTGCAGAGGCCATCTGCTCCTTAGCGAAGCTGCTGTGTTTTAAAAGTAAATAGTTTTTTTTTGTTGACGCCAGGGCCGGCGGCATGTCCAAGTTCACTTGAACAAAATATTTTTAAGTCAAGAAGTATCCAGACATGAATATCATGCCTGTTTTTTTTCAATTGTTAACACTAACAAGTAAGCCATATTTTAAAATTCAATTGTAAAACCGACATTATGTAAAATGTATTATTCACTAGCTTGTTATATCCCACCCAATTAACATCGCTTATTAACTATTTAGTTGTCTAATTGAATATTATAAAACCCATTCAAATTGTTAATTTAACATTAAATGAATTGTTGTATTTTGAATTTAAAAATTTACATTAAAATTAAAAAATTGTTAATTTAACATTAAATAAAATATTGTATTTTGAATTTAAAATTATCCATTATCACTCTTCTCTGCATACAACATATCTATCAACCCCTTTCCCAAATATACATACATTGTATTGTAAGTATATTAACATAATCTTTCTGAGAGATTACTGCTGGGTACCCTACATCTATTCACAGGAAGATTCTATTACAAAATTGGCAGTCAAAAAATAATGCCAACTATGTTCACATATTTAAATATGTTTATATAGAGAAAAAATTTAATTATTATTAGTAATATTATGTTTATTTTAATATATTGCATTTATTTATTTTTTTGTTATATATCTTTTTTATTACTTTTTTTTAGAATTGCTTTTGTATATTTATTTATTTGAAAAAATCTACACATTTCTTTGCTTAGAACTATGTACCTTTTTCTGTAGCCCAAAAGCAGGGCTCGAATCGCGGCAGTCGTTATCGAATGAAGTTGATCGAAATTTTTGCTTTTGAGATCACCGCACTCGATAACGAGTAAGGTGTATCGAAATTTGAGATTATGGCATTCGATAACGAGTACTCGATCGAATGCTATCTTTCGTAAACTCATTCGACACTACATGAGCAATCGAAATTGTATTCTCCTTGTGTATTTGAATATTATAGAAGAAAAATTTTATTATTCATTCAATAAAACCGACAAAAATGTAGGCATCAAATAAATTTTTAAAATTAAATTAAAAGTAAATTGATTGTCTGGCTAAAAGGGACGATGTTGCAGCTAATTTCTATTCCTCTGGCACTGATGTTGACGTGCTACCGGAAAAGTTAAGTTGGGAAAGCATAAAATTAAAATCTTCCTTGGACAATCTAAACCGTTTCTGGAACGTAAAATATAGATACATATTTTTTTCACTGTTTATGTATAATCATATTCAAATTTTCCCGCTTACGCTGTGTCTGATAATAACAAACTCCCGCATTTGTCTGTTTTCACGCGTAACACAGTGTTCTTCTTCTTTCTCAGAAGAAGATTAGAAATATAAATATGATGGATCCATTTCCTAAATAATCAAATTACATTAAAATTAATCTAAATATTGTACTGTGGTTTTACTTACTAGTTTTTTGTTTAAAAAAATTTGTTTTGTTTTCATTTGTAGAAATTATTCTATTTTTGATTCTATTACAAAACAAAAAATCATTTACGTTTTTCTTGTAAATTTCGATTCGATAGCTATCGAGTGCCATAATTTGTTATGATCTTGTTGGACCAAGATCATAATGTTCACTAACGAATTGTTCTCTTTTTTTGCACTTGATTTCATGAGTACACAAATATTGCTGTCCTCTTAAATAAAAACATACAATAGCATTTATTCTTCTTCGAACTAATGCGATATTTATTGTTGTTGAAAATAAAATTACAGTATTGAATTGTGTGTTTCAATAGTGTCTCTTGATATGAAATACTGTTATAGGAGACAACATGTATGTAAATGTATGATATTTAAAGCAACGGTTTGTACTTTGTGTATAATTTATTTTATATTTAATCAGCTTTTAGAAAATGAGTTGTAATTGGAAATCTTTTTTTTTTTTATTATCAATATTTTTGATTTTGATTATTACTTATTTTATTATTCATAAGTTTTTATTTCATTTGGTCTCATTGTAGAAACAATAGTAGCTTGAATTTTTTTACGTTTATTCATGAATAAAAATATCTAATTTATATTTTTCAATTTAAAAAAAAAAAATTTACACTCATAAAAGAGTAAGTAAAATAAACTATTGTGACAGTATTGAGTGTACAACATATTTATTGCACACTTGATATAACTGTGCTATGATTTTTTGGTTGGTTGCTCTCTTGTTCTCTGCATTTACTGTTTAGTCTTATTCTCATACACATACAATCAAAACTATGCAATATTGTACACTTTTTATCGTCTTGTGCTCACCTTTAGTGGAAACAAATATATATCGACTTGCACCGAAGTGTTAATACCTACCAGAGAACGAAATAGTGTACTTTTTTAGCCTTTGTGGACACAATTTTACATCAACGACATCAAAAACAAAAAAAAAGACACTGAAAAATGTATATATGCCACACTTTATACACAGTTACATCTTGAGTGTACAGGACTGTGCATTGAAGACATTGTATACATCCGTATACACATTTGCGGTGATGATAACATTATATTTGTTTTTGTATCTTTATAAAATTAATGTGTGTGACTATGAGGCGCCAAGAGTTTTGAAATAGACGGACACATAACAACAACACCACAAAAAATAGTTATACTCATAATAAAAAGGGTCAAATAAAATATATTCATTTTTCGAGCAAGCAATAACACAAAACAACAGAAACGCGGCTATTTTTCAAGAATTTGCTGCATTTTTCATATTTTGCAAATGAAATTAAATGCGAAAGAGGTAAGTATAGTTGCATAAATAAAACGATCCTTATAAAATTGCCAGGAAAACGAATTTCTAAAGATATTATTATTATTATTTCCATCACTATAAAGGCTTGCCACTGTGATATACGGTATCTCGATATACACGGAGATGTACAAAAGTTCAGGCCGAAGGTGTACATAACGAAAGAAAGGCAATGTCTTCAATGTATTGAGGGTGTACATTGTACAGCGAGTGTACATTAAATTTTCTTGTACACTATTTCGTTCTCTGATACCTACATACATGTGCAATATCTGATGCAATTTTTGAGGACTACTTTCAACTTCGTAAAATAAAATATCCATAGTATTTAAATTCAAATTATTTTATTGGCAATGAAACATATTATAAAAAAGTAGTTTCCTTTTTTAATGATTTAAAGTTTTAACCTCCTGAGCACTAGATGATATCTACATACAGATCTCCCATGAAGAATGCTCACGCAGCAAAGTTATTATAAGAAGAATAAGCATTTCTATTCTATATACGACAAATTTTTTATAAAAACTTTTCTACGAAAATTTTTTGATACACAAACTTTTCGATATAAAAATGATCGATATAGAATATTTAATAGAAAATGAGTTGTAATGAAAAATTTTCTTTCTGTACATTGTATATTTAACAAAAATATTTTCATTATAAAATGTTTTCTATTGAAAGATTTTTATTACAATTTGTTTTATGAAGAGATGTAGCTAATGCAATTTTTTGTAATCAAAGAATTTTTTTCCATAGAAACATTTTTGTTCTTAAAATTTTTCTACTAACATTTTTATTATGAATGAATTTTTTACTATAAAAAATTTTTTATTATAAAATATTTTTTAACTTAAAATATTAATAGAGATATTTTTTAGAAAAATATATGAAACATTTCTATATAATATTTTCTATGGAAAAAATTTCAGTGTGTGCAGACTAAACATTGTAGCAAATAAAAATGTATGTACATTTGGAAAAAACAAAACAATAAACGGACAGTTTTCTTCGGCCTCAGCAATAGTATGAAAGAATTACTATATATAAATAACAGACATACTTATGTATGTCATAGATGCCCAGTAGTGGCTGATATCAGCAAATTAAACTCACACGTATACTTAAGGCCCAACTATAATATGCGTACGCTAGCGCAGGCGAATTTGCGAATACATACAGTCAAATGTTTGCGACCATAATTTGCTTTGCTAACTTTTCGTTGAATTTAATTTTCCTACGCATAGAGCGAAACTGATCGCATTTTCTTTAAAGGCCAACTGTTTGTTCGATGTTATTGATTATTATTTTTAGATACACACATACCATAGACTGTGTTACGTGCACACAAGAGAAGCTGCAATGTACGCCGAAATCAATTCTACACATAATTGAATAAATAATGTCAAAAATTAATGGAAACATTAAATGTTTAGCGTTTGTTTATTGTATATATATTATAGTGTATTTGTGTATTTTCCTACCATTTATGATACGTTGCCAACTACTTGCACACATTGTTATACATTGTTGTACATTGTAGTTCTTTCCAATTTATTTCTTAAATTACTTTCTAAATTGGTAATAACCTACTTGTGATAATATATTTATGTATGTATAAATTGAAAATATTTATATATGTATTGACATGTTATGTATATATCATAAATTAATTTTTGCAAAAGTGCATTGCTTTACAACTGAGTGTAAGTATAATATAGCCACACAAATGTTCGCATATGCATTTGACAGTCTTTTCGTCGAGTTTTGACAGTAGCCAAAGCTAGCCTACGCATATTATAGTTGGGCCTTTACGCTCTTTTCTTTGATCGTCAAGCAACCAATAGGAAATCAGCATGTTGAGTGGGAGAGACAAACTGCACTTGCAGAACTTCTGTGTCTTATTTTACATTTTAATCGGAAAAGATAATCGCCCTTATTCTACTTGACAACGGCAACAACGCTGTTTTTTATCTTTTGTTGCAAATCTGTATTCTACTTGGCGGCATTGCCATTTATCGATAACTTCTAACACAGGTTTGGTATTTTGTAAGGAAAATTGACGTTGATGTTGCCTCTAATTGCCATTGAATTTCTCGTCGCCATTTTTGGTGTTGTCTTGCGTTGCTTTCTATTGTGTTTTAAAACTTTGAAAAATTGAATATTACAGTTTTCTTTTTTCTGTGTTTTTGCTATTTTTTTATATATTAGTGTTGACTTTTTGGTATATTGTGTATAACAAATAAATGCCAATTCGAGAAGCTTGTCCAAGAACTTGAAAAGAATCGCTGCCAATTTTATTGTGTTTGGAACATATTTATATATATATATATATATATATATATATATATAATTGTTAATAAACTAATTTTTTTACATATTGTCATTGTACTATTATAATATGAAATTTATTTGTTGGGTGGTTAAGCAATGTCTATATGCATTTCATTGGCGCTTCTTACCAAATCGTCAGTAGACTTCAACCACAGTTTTGCAAAGTTTCAAACTTCTCAACTTATTAAAAGACTTCCAAAAACCATCTGAGAATTATGTTAAATAAATTAACTATAAAAATTCACAAACAATTTCAAAAAATCACTTTTTTTTTTTTTTACAATTTGGTAAGAAGCGCCAATGAAATGCATATAGACATTGCTTAACCACCCAACAAATAAATTTCATATTATAATAGTACAATGACAATATGTCAAAAAATTAGTTTATTAACAATTCAATTGAGATTTTATTTTTCATTTTGCCTTATAAATACTTTCATTGTTATCCAAGGGATTTCTAATTGTATAAAGGTATAGAAAAATGAAATAGAGTCGTATCGAATAAAAGTTGTTTGTTGGGTTTGGTTTGTATAAGTTTCATAGCCTGCTACACTTATTATAATGTGATTTTTTGAAATTGTTTGTGAATTTTTATAGTTAATTTATTTAACATAATTCTCAGATGGTTTTTGGAAGTCTTTTAATAAGTTGAGAAGTTTGAAACTTTGCAAAACTGTGGTTGAAGTCTACTGACGATTTGGCAAGAAGCGCCAATGAAATGCATATAGACATTGCTTAACCACCCAACAAATAAATTTCATATTATAATAGTACAAAGACAATATGTCAAAAAATTAGTTTATTAACAATTCAATTGAGATTTTATTTTTCATTTTGCCTTATAAATACTTTCATTGTTATCCAAGGGATTTCTATTTGTATAAAGGTATAGGGGAAAAAAAAATAAAAAAAAATGAAATAGAGTCGTATCGAATAAAAGTTGTTTGTTGGGTTTGGTTTGTATAAGTTTCATAGCCTGCTACACTTATTATAATGTGATTTTTTAAAATTGTTTGTGAATTTTTATAGTTAATTTATTTAACATAATTCTCAGATGGTTTTTGGAAGTCTTTTAATAAGTTGAGAAGTTTGAAACTTTGCAAAACTGTGGTTGAAGTCTACTGACGATTTGGTAAGAAGCGCCAATGAAATGCATATAGACATTGCTTAACCACCCAACAAATAAATTTCATATTATATATATATATATATATATATATATATATATACGTATATATATATATATATATATATATATATATAGTTTTTTTGTTTAAAAAAATTTGTTTTGTTTTCATTTGTACAATTTGTTACATTTTGACAATATTTATGTAAACATAAATTTTGATAAGTGATATCTACAAAGTACAGAGATATGCTTGTGCATGCAGACACGTTACAAAGTTTTGAACGGAATGTGATATATACAGAGTACGGGGACATGCTTATGCATGCCTCTACGATACAAAATGTTTACGGGAATGAAACTGCTACGTGGACAAAACATTGTGGTATGTGATATACACAGAATGCCGAGGCATGCTTATGCATGCAAATACGTTAGAAAATATTTAGGAGAATGAAACTGCTACGTAGACAATATTTATATAAACAAGCATTATGATATGTGATATACACAGAATACGGCGGCATGTTTATGCATGTAGAGACGTTCCAAAATTTTGTAGCATAAGAAACTGCTACGTGGACAAAACATTGTGGTATCTGATTATACACAGAATGCCGAGACATGCTTATGCATGCCTCTACAATACAAAATGTTTAAGGGAATGAAACTGCTACGTAGACAATATTTATGTAAACAAAAATTTTGATAAGTGATATCTACAGAGTACAGAGACATGCTTGTGCATGCAGATACGTTACAAAGTTTTGAACGGAATTTGATATATACAGAGTACAGGGACATGCTTATGCATGCCTCTACGATACAAAATGTTTACGGGAATGAAACTGCTACGTGGACAAAATTTATGTAAACAAACATTATGATATGTGATATACACAGGATACGGAGGCATGCTTATGCATGCAGATACGTCACAAAATTTTGTAGCAAAAGAAACTGCTACGTGGACAAAACATTGTGATATCTGATAAACTACAAAATTTTTGTAGCTTCACAAGTTTTCAAAGCAAAATTATCAAATTTTGAAGTTGAGCTTTTATTTGTACAATGAAGCCCTTCTGGTACACACCATTATATCGGAGACTTCAGCGTCACCATTTGAAGGAGTATTTAAGAAAAGCCAGACAGGAAGAGTTCGAGAAACATCTTGAAGGAGATGAGGAACTTTTTTTAGAGCTGTCATCGCAGCCAACATCTGCACCTGAGACATCAAATCCTTCGAATGCAGAATACGATGATATGCTAACAGGCGATGAGGATCACTTTTTAGCGGTGTCTTCGCAGCCAACATCTGCACCTGAGACATCAAATCCTTCGAATGCAGAATACGATGATATGCTAACAGGCGATGAGGATCACTTTTTAGCGGTGTCTTCGCAGCCAACCACAACAGACCATCGAAGAGAGGTAGCAATCAAACCTCAAATAGAAATATTGAGTGTTGAAATACTACCAAAAATAGATATACCTCTTTTTCTTGCGATGTATGGAGACGATCAATTGTTGTTAGAGGCAGCGGATGTAGTAGAGGCAAATTTAAATTGAGGTATAAATAAAAATATATACATAATTTGATAAATATTACATATTAATAAAAAGTAAAACAATGCATATGTTTAAACAATGGTTCATTCATTCATTCAAATGGTCAAGGGAATATTTGGGCACAAAGAATAAACGCTTATTATTTGTTTGTATGTATATGCGTAAATGAAATAAATTTGTAGATATTTATGTACGCATGAATATGTACACCTTATCACATTTTATACTGACCAGGAAAGCAAGAAAGCGGACTGTCATACAGACTCACCAATCGTCACACACACAGACTGTCTGACAGCCAGACATTCCAACCGCCACTCAGAACACAAAAAACACACACACTTAAACATAGCATAAATATTCATATTCTACAAAATACAGAAATCGCACCACCATCCAGATCCCCAAATAAAATCCATCGATGATCGTCATGTATAAAATAAACAAAACATCAGTTTCAATATTTATGCAATAGTAATTTTTTTTTTCACAACGTCTTCAAGATCAGAATAATCAAATTATTCCTCCAGACTCAAGCATTGCAAGCAAAAAAGTAAAAAAAAGAAAAACACTGAATTGCTGGACGACAAATCATAAGTAAAGACACCAAATTTTAATAAGCAAAAAAATAAAAGAAAAAATCTCACTCCAGCAAGAAGGAACGAACCACAAACATTAAGGGTATCCATATATAACTACTACACCTTTTAAATAGTTTAATTCCTAAAAATGCTTCTAAATTTTTTTATTCATCAGGCGTACACAGTGTAAATGGACAGACAGAAATTCCCACGCTCACATACCGACGGACATGTATTCTCAAGGTCACATATGGACAGACACAAATTCCCACGCTCACATACCGACGGACATGTATTCTCAAGGTCACATATGGACAGACAGAAATTCCCACGCTCACATACCGACGGACATGTATTCTCAAGGTCACATATGGACAGACACAAATTCCCACGCTCACATACCGACGGACATGTATTCTCAAGGTCACATATGGACAGACACAAATTCCCACGCTCACATACCGACGGACATGTATTCTCAAGGTCACATATGGACAGACACAAATTCCCACGCCTACCCAACATTTTATTTAAAAAAAACAACAATGTGAACGCCCCTATTAAACCGTGGGAAAAAATACACACACGAACACACACAAAATGAAATTTGAGAATTTTGTGAAATTTGAGAATTTTGGCAATTAAAATTGAAAAATTTCAAATTTAATTGCTGAAATTTAATATTTTTAATGGTCACAGCACATACAGTTCCCTACTACTGCAGTTTTCTTTTTTCTGTGTTTTTGCTATTTTTTTATATATTAGTGTTGACTTTTTGGTATATTGTGTATAACAAATAAATGCCAATTCGAGAAGCTTGTCCAAGAACTTGAAAAGAATCGCTGCCAATTTTGTGTTTGGAACATATTTATATATATATATATATATATATATATATATATATATATTTATATATATGTATATATATATATATATATATATATATATATATATACGTATATATATATATATATATATATATATATATATATATGTATACACGTATATATATATATATATATATATATATATATGTATACACGTATATATATATATATATATATATATATATATGTATACACATATATGTATATATATATATATATATATATATATATGTATACACGTATATATATATATATATATATATGTATACACGTTTATATATTTAGATGTATATATATATATATATATATATATATATATATTATTTATTGAAAAATTAAGTAGCAACAAATTTTATATTATTGGCGGAGGTGATTCGTTTGTTATTAGTAAAATACAAAATTAGCGCCAAAATTCTGTATAGACGGCGGAGCTGTTATTGAATGATTTTTTTAGTGCATCTGTAAATCCTTCAGGAATTGACTTGTTTTATTTTAAATGAACTAATTTTGTCTTAAATATGAATTGAATTGAAATATAAATTAATTCATGATAAATCAAAAAGTTTGAATTCATTCGCTTTGTTAAAATAGAAGAATTGATTTTGTATTAGAAATAAGTTATTAAGGAATTCAAAGAAAATCATAGTAATTAGTTTTTTTTAGTATATAAAATGGTCACACGCAATAACCTTTTCTATAAATTATATTAAGTTATCGTGCACTAAAGCTAAAACATTTAGGTTTTCTGTAAAATATAATATAAAAAAGGATACATTTATTTTGATAAAATCAAGAGAGTTGGAGATTTTAATTAAAATATTTAAACATATTTAAATATGTTTATATAGAGAAAAAATTTAATTATTATTAGTAATATTATGTTTATTTTAATATATTGCATTTATTTATTTTTTTGTTATATATCTTTTTTATTACTTTTTTTTAGAATTGCTTTTGTATATTTATTTATTTGAAAAAATCTACACATTTCTTTGCTGAGAACTATGTACCTTTTTCTGTAGCCCAAAAGCAGGGCCCGAATCGCGGCAGTCGTTATCGAATGAAGTTGATCGAAATTTTTGCTTTTGAGATCACCGCACTCGATAACGAGTAAGGTGTATCGAAATTTGAGATTATGGCATTCGATAACGAGTACTCGATCGAATGCTATCTTTCGTAAACTCACTCGACACTACATGAGCAATCGAAATTGTATTCTCCTTGTGTATTTGAATATTATAAAAGAAAAATTTTATTATTCATTCAATAAAATCGACAAAAATGTAGGCATCAAATAAATTTTTAAAATTAAATTAAAAGTAAATTGATTGTCTGGCTAAAAGGGACGATGTTGCAGCTAATTTCTATTCCTCTGGCACTGATGTTGACGTGCTACCGTAAAAGTTAAGTTGGGAAAGCATAAAATTAAAATCTTCCTTGGACAATCTAAACCGTTTCTGGAACCTAAAATATAGATACATATTTTTTTCACTGTTTATGTATAATCATATTCAAATTTTCCCGCTTACGCTGTGTCTGATAATAACAAACTCCCGCATTTGTCTCTTTTCATGTGTAACACAGTGTTCTTCTTCTTTCTCAGAAGAAGATTAGAAATATAAATATGATGGATCCATTTCCTAAATAATCAAATTACATTAAAATTAATCTAAATATTGTACTGTGGTTTTACTTACTAGTTTTTTGTTTAAAAAAATTTGTTTTGTTTTCATTTGTAGAAATTATTCTATTTTTGATTCTATTACAAAACAAAAAATCATTTACGTTTTTCTTGTAAACTTCGATTCGATAGCTATCGAGTGCCATAATTTGGTTATTCGATACGTGACGAAATTTCACTCGACACGAATGCTCATTCGATAACGAGTGCCGCGATTTGGGCCAAGTGCTTTCGAAGGCGGACCAATAATTAAAAGTCCAATAATTGCTGTTTATAGTGGAAACAATCATCACTTAACCATTCTGGGGTTGAGCGTTTGCACAAGTCAATAATAAATGATTTTATACCATTTCGTTCCGGTTCAGTTTTAAAGATATTGTGAAATATTAAAATATGTTCCTTACTTGCATTCATTAGTTTGTCTGATGGAGGAGCTAAATTTCCAAAATTTGTCAGCGACTGATAATTCTTAAAAAATACAAAAAGCCCGCTTGGAGCGGTAAAATTTCATCCATGTTCCTAACCTCATTACAGCATTTTTCACATTGCAATTTTGGAATAATTTTAAATGCAACATACTCAACGAAGTATCTCATGGAAACCAGTTCAAAATTTATATTCTCAGAATTATTAAAAATATCTTCTAAAAAGTAATCTGCATATACATCGTCGTCAAAATCAACAACAACCCTTCCATCAGAGCCTATTTCAGTATGTTTACTTGAGTAATATATATATCATAATCAGTACTTTTTGGTAAATATAAGTACCAATTTGGTCAATCTCGTCTTGTTCGACTTCACAGTTACTGGAAAAACGTGATTGAATAATTTTAGCAACCATAACTTTTGCAAACATAATATTCAACTCGGCTACGGAAAGGTTGCTATTGTTGCCTACCTTTTTCCGCAGTTCAGAAAATATATTTTCTAACTTGTCTTGATTAAGAAATTTTGTCATGAAATAATATAAATCACCTCCTTTTTTTAAAATATCATTAACCAGTAAATGGACCGAATTAAGAGTGAGCTTCATACCATTTAAAAAGAAAACACGCTTTTACTGGTCAACGAATTTAACGTCATCCAAATATTCCATAAAGTTTTTTATAAACTTGTGAGGTTCATTGTTAACTTGAACTGCAGATTTGTAGCAGTTATCGCCATAAAAGGAACCACTATTAAGACAATCGAAAATCTTATACATTTTTTCCATACAATGGGCCACTTCTGCGGAACAGCTCTTAAATTGTGTATTTTTGCGTATGGTTTTAATAGCACCTGCAACAATTTGAGTTGCGAATTTTTTCAAATTATACTCCAATTAGAAAACAATGCTTTTACCATAAAAACACACGCATGAGTACCAATATATTTAGTTCTTACAAAACCTGTTGTTTCGAATCCATCTATTAAATCTAAACTCTGATTATACCTTAACTCTTTTCTAATGATCATTTCGTCCATAACCAAAACCATTTACTTCGAATCTCTTTCGTCCAACTGTGCGCATTTTTGCTTTACGACCTCAAAGGCATTATTCCGTAAAAAAATATGTATGTGAATAAGTAAATGAGCTTAACAATTGTTTGTATTAATGTAGGTATTTTATTTGTGTAGAAACTAAACGTGAGCATAAAACGTCTTGTTGGACCAAGATCATAATGTTCACTAATGAATTGTTCTCTTTTTTTGCACTTGATTTCATGAGTACACAAATATTGCTGTCCTCTTACTAATGCGATATTTATTGTTGTTGAAAATAAAATTACAGTATTGAATTGTGTGTTTCAATAGTGTCTCTTGATATGAAATACTGTTATAGGAGACAACATGTATGTAAATGTATGATATTTAAAGCAACGGTTTGTACTTTGTGTATAATTTATTTTATATTTAATCAGGTTTTAGAAAATGAGTTGTAATTGGAAATATTTTTTTTTTATTATTAATATTTTTAATTTTGATCATTACTTATTTTATTATTCATAAGTTTTTATTTCATTTGGTCTCATTGTAGAAACAGTAGTAGCTTGAATTTTTTTACGTTTATCCATAAATAAAAATATCTAATTTAGATTTTTCAATTTAAAAAAAAAAAATTTACACTCATAAAAGAGTAAGTAAAATAAACTATTGTGACAGTATTGAGTGTACAACATATTTATTGCACACTTGATATAACTGTGCTATGATTTTTTGGTTGGTTGCTCTCTTGTTCTCTGCATTTACTGTTTAGTCTTATTCTCATACACATACAATCAAAAATATGCAATATTGTACACTTTTTATCGTCTTGTGCTCACCTTTAGTGGAAACAAATATATATCGACTTGCACCGAAGTGTTAATACCTACCAGAGAACGAAATAGTGTACTTTTTTAGCCTTTGTGGACACAATTTTACATCAACGACATCCAAAAAAAAAAAAAGACACTGAAAAATGTATATATGCCACACTTTATACACAGTTACATCTTGAGTGTACAGGACTGTGCATTGAAGACATTGTATACATCCGTATACACATTTGCGGTGATGATAACATTATATTTGTTTTTGTATCTTTATAAAATTAATGTGTGTGACTATGAGGCGCCAAGAGTTTTGAAATAGACGGACACATAACAACAACACCACAAAAAATAGGTATACTCATAATAAAAAGGGTCAAATAAAATATATTCATTTTTCGGGCAAGCAATAACACAAAACAACAGAAACGCGGCTATTTTTCAAGAATTTGCTGCATTTTGCATATTTTGCAAATGAAATTAAATGCGAAAGAGGTAAGTATAGTTGCATAAATAAAACGATCCTTATAAAATTGCCAGGAAAACAAATTTCTAAAGATATTATTATTATTAATTCCATCACTATAAAGGCTTGCCACTGTGATATAAGGTATCTCCATATACACGGATATGTAAAAAAGTTCAGGCCGAAGGTGTACATAACGAAAGAAAGGCAATGTCTTCAATGTATTGAGGGTGTACATTGTACAGCGAGTATACATTAAATTTTATTGTACACTATTTCGTTCTCTGATACCTACATACATGTGCAATATCTGATGCAATTTTTGAGGACTACTTTCAACTTCGTAAAATAAAATATCCATAGCATTTAAATTCAAATTATTTTATTGGCAATGAAACATATTATAAAAAAGTAGTTTCCTTTTTTAATGATTTAAAGTTTTAACCTCCTGAGCACTAGATGATATCTACATACAGATCTCCCATGAAGAATGCTCACGCAGCAAAGTTATTATAAGAAGATTAAGCATTTCTATTCTATATACGACAAATTTTTTATAAAAACTTTTCTACGAAAATTTTTTGATACACAAACTTTTCGATATAAAAATTATCGATGTAGAATATTTTATAGAAAATGAGTTGTAATGAAAAATTTTCTTTCTGTACATTGTATATTTAACAAAAATATTTTCATTATAAAATGTTTTCTATTGAAAGATTTTTATTACAATTTTTTTTATGAAGAGATGTAACTAATGCAATTTTTTATAATCAAAGAATTTTTTTCCATAGAAATATTTTTGTTCTTAAAATTTTTCTACTAACATTTTTATTATGAATGAATTTTTTACTATAAAAAATTTTTTATTATAAAATATTTTTTAACTTAAAATATTAATAGAGATATTTTTTAGAAAAATATATGAAACATTTTATAATATTTTCTATGGAAAAAATTTCAGTGTGTGCAGACTAAACATTGTAGCAAATAAAAATGTATGTACATTTGGAAAAAACAAAACAATAAACGGACAGTTTTCTTTGGCCTCAGCAATAGTATGAAAGAATTACTATATATAAATAACAGCCATACTTATGTATACTTAAGGCCCAACTATAATATGCGTACGCTAGCGCAGGCGAATATGCGAATACATACAATCAAATGTGTGCGACCATAATTTGCTTTGCTAACTTTTCGTTGAATTTAATTTTCCTACGCATAGAGCGAAACTGATCGCATTTTCTTTAAAGGCCAACTGTTTGTTCGATGTTATTGATAATTATTTTTAGATACACACATACCATAGACTGTGTTACGTGCACACAAGAGAAGCTGCAATGTACGCCGAAATCAATTCTACACATAATTGAATAAATAATGTCAAAAATTAATGGAAACATTAAATGTTTAGCGTTTGTTTATTGTATATATTATAGTGTATTTGTGTATTTTCCTACCATTTATGATACGTTGCCAACTACTTGCACACATTGTTATACATTGTTGTACATTGTAGTTCTTTCCAATTTATTTCTTAAATTACTTTCTAAATTGGTAATAACCTACTTGTGATAATATATTTATGTATGTATAAATTGAAAATATTTATATATGTATTGACATGTTATGTATATATCATAAATTAACTTTTGCAAAAGTGCATTGCTTTACAACTGAGTGCAAGTGTAATATAGCCACACAGATGTTCGCATATGCATTTGACAGTCTTTTCGTCGAGTTTTGACAGTAGCCAAAGCTAGCCTACGCATATTATAGTTGGGCCTTTACGCTCTTTTCTTTGATCGTCAAGCAACCAATAGGAAATCAGCATGTTGAGTGGGAGAGACAAACTGCACTTGCAGAACTTCTGTGTCTTATTTTACATTTTAATCGGAAAAGATAATCGCCCTTATTCTACTTGACAACGGCAACAACGCTGTTTTTTATCTTTTGTTGCAAATCTGTATTCTACTTGGCGGCATTGCCATTTATCGATAACTTCTAACACAGGTTTGGTATTTTGTAAGCAAAATTGACGTTGATGTTGCCTCTAATTGCCATTGAATTTCTCGTCGCCATTTTTGGTGTTGTCTTGCGTTGCTTTCTATTGTGTTTTAAAACTTTGAAAAATTGAATATTGCAGTCAGTAGTAGGGAACTGTATGTGCTGGGACCATTAAAAATATTAAATTTCAGCAATTAAATTTGAAATTTTTCAATTTTAATTGCCAAAATTCTCAAATTTCACAAAATTCTCAAATTTCATTTTGTGTGTGTTCGTGTGTGTATTTTTTCCCACGGTTTAATAGGGGCGTTCACATTGTTGTTTTTTTTTAATAAAATGTTGGGGTAGGCGTGGGAATTTGTGTCTGTCCATATGTGACCTTGAGAATACATGTCCGTCGGTATGTGAGCGTGGGAATTTGTGTCTGTCCATATGTGACCTTGAGAATACATGTCCGTCGGTATGTGAGCGTGGGAATTTGTGTCTGTCCATGTGTGACCTTGAGAATACATGTCCGTCAGAATGTGAGCGTGGGAATTTGTGTCTGTCCATATGTGACCTTGAGAATACATCTCCGTCCATATGTGACCTTGAATATACATGTCCGTCTGTATGTGAGCGTGGAAATTTCTGTCTGTCCATTTATACTGTGTACGCCTGGTGAATAAAAAAATTTAGAAGCATTTTTAGGAATTACACTATTTAAAAAGTATAGTAGTTATATATGGATACCCTTAATGTTTGTGGTTCGTTCCTTCTTGCTGGAGTGAGATTTTTTCTTTTATTTTTTTGCTTATTAAAATTTGGTGTGTTTACTTAAGATTTGTCGTCCAGCAATTCAGTGTTTTTTTTTACTTTTTTGCTTGCAATGCTTGAGTCTGGAGGAATAATTTGATTATTCTGATCTTGAAGACGTTGTGAAAAAAAATTACTATTGCATATATATTGAAACTGATGTTTTGTTTATTTTATACATGACGATCATCGATGGATTTTATTTGGGGATCTGGATGGTGGTGCGATTTCTGTATTTTGTAGAATATGAATATTTATGCTATGTTTAAGTGTGTGTGTTTTGTGTTCTGAGTGGCGGTTGGAATGTCTGCCTGTAAGACAGGCTGTGTGTATGACAATTGGTGAGTCTGTACGACAGTCCGCTTTCTTGCTTTCCTGGTCAGTATAAAATGTGATAAGATGTACATATTCATGCGTATATAAATATCTACAAATTTATTTCATTTACGCATATACATACAAACAAATAATAAGCGTTTATTCTTTGTGCCCAAATATTCCCTTGACCATTTGAATGAATGAATGAACCATTGTGTATGTTTGTTTGTGTGTTCACTGAAAAAAATAAATATGTATGTAGGTTTTTTGTTTGAAATAAAAAGACATTTATTTTAATTTGTATAAGCATTTATTTAAAAGTTTGTTAACACTTTCATTTTTAAGTAAAATTGCATTCCTTAAGGCACAAACACCATAGTCGTGATAGCTACAATAGAGATATATTGAATGCTTAGTTTCCATTTGT
The DNA here is from genome assembly GCA_963675445.1 of Linnaemya vulpina. Lineage (NCBI taxonomy): Eukaryota > Metazoa > Arthropoda > Insecta > Diptera > Tachinidae > Linnaemya > Linnaemya vulpina. The sequence continues at coordinate 35,553,382 of OY776281.1, forward strand.
TTGAAATTAATGCAGCCAATGTCTTCAATGTTATAAACTGTTTGATGAATAATTTTTTCCAGCCATTTTTTCTTCTCTCCCCCCTTAACATATATTTGTGAATTTCTTATATTCGATTTTAAAAACTTGCAAACGCTTTGAAATGAGACTGATCCATCATTCCAGTTAATATGATGATAGTTTTTTGTTAAAAAAACTGCTTCTCTCTGTTTTTTGGCTGATAAACATGCGAAATCAAAAGGAGGTTCTATGATGAAATTGAACCATTCCTTGTTGCTGAAAACTACAGCTAGTTCTTTTGCGATGAAGTCATTTGAATTAGTTTTGAAACCTTGCAAGTCTACAAAAACAATATCACCATCCATGTTATTTAATTTATAAGAGCTTCCGGACTTGACCTTTTATTGGTATGTATTCTATTACGCGGTCATGAATAAGAACGCAGTAAGCTGATGTTTTTGCTGGAATATTTGTTGCTGTTTCAAATTCAATTTTTATGTCGATTGGTCCGGTATTGAGCGTTTCGTTTTGGTGACTGACATCAACTACAATAATTGGAGCGTTATTTTTAAACTCTTGACCTGTTAGAAGAGGTTGGGGTTGTTTCATGTAGTAGCTTTGTTGGAATCTTAGATACATATCATATAGAATCGCATAGCGCTCATTTTTGAATTTTATATTAAGATCGTCATGTGGGTAAGAGGTTGAGTTTAAATGTACTTTTAAGTTAGTAAGATCACAATGAACAAACTTGTTTTCTTGTTGAAAGGCAATCAAGACAAAACGAGGGCGTTCTTTATTAGCGGCCAGTTTAACATTCCATATGTGATTGGTTCCCGTATTAAGGTGTGGATTCATATGACAATCCCAACTACGGAATGCCATTGGTATAGCAGCACCATTATTAAGTATTTTGATCATATTCAATTTACTATGATCAGATAATTGAACATGTGGAATTCTCCATGATATTAGTGAAATTGTAAGTTTTGCTTTCTCAGTGGAAACATTCGAGTGTACAAGATCCTCATCGTTCTTATTACGCAAGAGTATCAATTCATGTTTACCATTTAATAAAACTTTATTGTAGTCTTCAGCGAATCCTAAAAGAAGTTTGAGTGGTACATAGAAATTAAAATTTCCATTTTGAAGATCTATTTTATCAAGTTTATTCCATCCAGCATTTTGCAACACAACGCTTTCCGTAGGTGATAAAGAAACCAAATGGTGGCTCCCAAATATCTTGTATGATCAATTTCAATACCATTCAGTTCATAGCGGATTTCATCAAAGAGATATGCAACAAAATTATTTTTCAACTGAAAGTTGGGTGTAGATTTCGATGTTTTTTCGTCTACAACAAGTCCTTCCACATATATATAGCTTTCACTGGGTAACACATATAGATCTTGGTTGTATTGAAATTCTTATTTCATCGTTGTTGTTAAAAGACTGAAGGTATGGTATGTATGTGTGATAATCCTTTGTGATAATATTTTCGTCAGATATTGGTTTATCTAAAACGTCTATTATTGAACTCATTTTGTTTTCAATTTAAAGTTCAGTGACTTGAGAAAACTCTTGTTTGCTGCTGTAAGCGATTTTTGACGAACAGATCTTTTCAATTGTTGCTTAGATTGTAACGTTTCAGAATTAGATGTTGCTGTAGTATTCTTCGATATACTCGTGTTGTATATTATCATTATTTAGTTGTCCTTAAATGTATTCGTATTGTAATTTCCTCACCTCTGAAATTAATTAAGTCGCCGTTTTGATCAACCACGCGAAGAGCTAGTGAACTTATCTCTCTGGAGTTTACTGGCAAATAAATCAGATTTTTGGGAATCTCAACTATTTTATATCCAGCCGGTACATTAATCGGAAATTCATGTAGTGTATGAGCTTTAGAATTATTCATATAAGTATTAACCACAATACTGCTTTCAATCCTCAAGAGATTCACCTTAAAGATATTCACTGGAAGATCAGAGTAATGTTCTTTGTTTGGCGTTAATATTCTGCTATTGAATCCTAAAAGTCTACTTATTGTATTTTCTTTATTAAAATATATTGGTTCTTTAGAGCTGCTGACTTTGAATTGCATTGTATTGTTATTGGCTTCAATCAAAATTTTGTTTTCTGGTCTATATCGTTTGTATTGTTCTTCTATATAGTCAACTATATCATTTAATTCATAAGATCCGATCGGTATTTCAATTACAAGTTCACCGATATAAAATATATTGTTGTAGACATCCACATTCGGGATACTGTTGTATGAATGAAAATCAGTTAGAGCACATTCATAGGTTCCGTTTAAATCAATAGGAGGAAAATAATTAGCAGATAGCTCTGATGAATTGGAGCTCAGAGTCAATGTTATTGACATTGTGACTGTTTGATTGTAAATAAATGAGGTTAAACACACAGTATGATTAATAAGAAGCAGTTTCGTATTTATTGTTTATTTACTTATTTTAAACTAAATTAAATATTGATGCCATTGTTGTTGTTTTTGTTGTTGTTTATTTATTGTATTCTTCCATTTACAATATCTCATCTTTGCTTATCCAAGAATTGTGCTCATTACCAAAGCCCAGCCACTTGACAAACACCTTATGTCCTTTAGTTTTGAGAACCTTTTCAACTAGGTATGTATTAGGATATCTGGTTTTTGAAAGTTCTTCTTCATAGAATCCGCCTTTAATAGGATTTCCGCGATAGTCTTCTAATATATATGTTGTAGGATATGTATTTTGTACTCTTTTAATTGTAAAGATTTCTGTTGTCCAATTCGGAGTATAACCTTTTTCAAAAATGTTTTTATATTTGCTTATGCGTACATGATCTCCTGCATTAAATTTTGACATTTTATACATCTTTAAATGACTGTATACTGTGTTTAAAAGCTGTTTTTCATTTGTTGAATTTACTTTAATCGGTGACATTTTAATGGTGCGATGAATTTTTCTATTGTATGCATCAAGTAAATCTCTATACATATCAATCCAATTATATGAACCATTTAAGCTAAATTCCTTCCACATCATTCCTTTTAATGTTCTATTGAATCGTTCTACTATTGAGGCTTTCATAGTGCTATATGTTGAGTAGTGATTAATATTGTATTTATTCATCAACTGACTGAAATGTTTATTGAAAAATTCTTTACCATCGTCTGTTTGCAAGTTTTTCGGTATTCGTCCCAATTTGAAAATATTCTCCATTGCCTGAGTTGTTTCGAATGCATTCTTTCTTCTCAAAGGTACTGCCCAAGCAAATTTTGAGAATGTACCAATTACAGTTAGCAAAAATCGATAATTTCTATTGTCTAAGGAATAATTTCCCATTTCAACTAAGCCAGCTTGCCAAAGATCATCTATTCCTTTCATCACAACTCTACGACGTACAAAACGTTTTCGAGCCTGCTTATGCAATTCATTTACAACATTTCTCTTTGAAGACATCTTATTGTTCCAGTCGCTGTTTTAAGTGCGTTGTGATCTACTTGATGCACTTGCACCTATTGATACGTACATGTAATTTTCTATTCTGTAAATTTTTTCTCGTAGCTCTTCAATTTCCATATCAAAAAGTGATTTATTACCATCCATTTTCTTATTGATATCCTGCAAATGAACATTAAGATTTTCTAACTGGAAAGCTACTTCTTGTTGCTGTTTTTTGAGTTCAGTTTGAAGAAACAATTTACTGATAACATCGTTTTCCTCCAGAGCATTTGCAACATTTTTGATTCTCTTGTATTGGACATCAATGTTTTTGTTCGTATCCATAAAGAAGCCCAACAACTTAGGCGCATTTTTGGTTGAAATTACTTCACTTCTATCGTTAATATAATGCCCAAATTTATCAACGGACATGTTTTATAGAAAAATCTATGTATTTATATAGTTTATACAATTATATAAGCTTCACGTAGTTCTTCAATAATTGAGACAATTTCGTGTTTGTGATTAGTATGGCCTGCAGACTGTGATGCAAGCAGTAGCCTAAGTCGATCTACCAACTCGTTTGGATCATCCCAGTATATATAGTTTGGATTATGAGGGTTAAACTGCATCAAACCCCTTCCTAAATAATTACTTTTTGTTACATCTGATGAGCCTGTATGATTGTCTCCTTTGAAAAGTTTTGCAATAATATGTTTGTACTTATGGGCTATGCTCCCTTTGATTTGACCATCAGACTTATAGCCTCTCCTGTGGGCATTGGTAGCAAGTAATATTTTTTTATAGATTTCAAGCCCGAATTTATCATAGTTTTTTGGTGCTTTATGAAACATTAAAGAAAAGAGTCCTGGCGTGAGCGCCCATATTTGTCCACCAACCTGTATCTTATCTTGATTTAACTCGATGGTGCTATTACCAAATCTCCATTCGTTATTATTATCTTTATGTGGACCATAGTTAGTATCTAGTTCGTTTCTCGATTGCAATAGTAATAAGTCAGAATAACTTTCCTCATTATTCGAATTTTGTGAGTAAAAGTCATCTTCATCATAATTACTGCTACTTTTACTATTAGATTGCTTAAAAATTTTTTCTTCACTTAGTTTCTTGGGCGTACTCGTTTCCAATTTTATTTTTGAATTCTGAGGATGAAAAATTTCATTGTCATCAATTCCAGTTTCCTTATCACTCGGTTCTTTTTTAACTGGTCTACCAACGTATTTAGAGCTATTGATAAATTCTTTTAAAGGTTTTGTGATAGGCTTGAATGTATCTGTTAATTGCTGATGTGTATCTATTTCACCAGTTTTTATACTACGAAGCTTTTTCTTCAAGATATTTCTTGTTGCCACCAAGTCATTAAGAATTTGTTCATTCATTTTAGCTATCAGGTCAGTTCAATAGGAAGCAGATCAGGTTATCAGGTCAGTTTAACAGCTATCAGGTCAGTTTATCAGGTACCAGATCAGCTTATCAGGTCAATTTAACAGCTATCAGGTCAGTTTATCAGATATCAGACCAGCTTATCAGGTCAGTTTAACAGGTATCAGGTTAGCTTATCAGGTCAGTTTAACAGGTATCAGGTCAGTTTAACAGGTATCAGATCAGCTTATCAGGTCAGTTTAACAGGTATCAGGTCAGTTTATCAGGTATCAGATCTGCTTATCTGATCAGTTATAATAATCACATGTATAAAGTTTGAAGTCAGATTAAATACTGCAGGGTGCATTTGATGAACAGTAAATTATATTATGATGAAGTAATCAAATGACTTTCTATAACGACCGTTGTTTAGTTCATTATCTTTACTTATCATCAAAAATCCGTATTTTTCCTTCCAACATTCTCTACAAATTTGTTGAAACATTTCAAAGTTCATATCGCTGGCAACGTGATCATCATATACATGTTTCATATTTGTTGCATCTTGTTTAAACATAATAATTACATTAGCATTATCTCTTATCAAATGTTTTGGAATCCGCGTGTAAGTCTGACACAAGTAAAATGAATCTACGTTCTTATGACGACCCATACAAAAATATGCACGTATATTGTTTTGCTTTTCACATGCAACATCATCAAAAATCATAATTGAATTGCTTTTAGCTTCACTAGGAGGAACAACGTCCTCGTTTTCTGCAAATGTGTAGTATCCGATTCCTTTAATTGGTTGAATTAATTTCTTTAGGTATTCATATTTAGGTTGATATAAAGATTTTGAGTACAAGTAAATATTTTCAAACTTGAGACCATTAGGACTTTCCAGCAAACTAATCATTATGTTAGTTTTTCCACAATTTGAAGGACCAACTATTAATGCTCGAATAGAATTTGGTAACAAGGAACTATGTCTTATTTTTTTACTGTCATTTGAACAAATATCAGCATTACGAACTAAAATATTTTTATGTTGTTTTATGAAGCGCATTTTAATAACTACTTGCTAAACTTGCAAACAATATCTTTTATTGTAGATTAAATTAATATGGTTGTACTTTATAACAAAAGTTTTAGTCACAAACAAACTATCGTTGGAGAAGGTTTACTAAATAAAGCAATAAATTCTCTACCTTTTGAATTACATCTTCCTGGATACCAGTATTGTGGACCTGGCACAAGATTACAAAAGCGTTTAGATAGAGGAGATAAAGGAATTAACTTATTGGATGCTGCTTGCAAAAATCATGATATTGCTTACTCGAAAAATAAAGACTTAAACAGCAGACATCAAGCTGACAAAATTCTTGAAAATACGGCTTGGGAAAGAGTTCTTTCAAAAGATAGTGATCTTGTAGAAAAAACATGTTCATATATAGTCACCAACGCAATGAAAGCAAAAACTAAACTTGGTATGGGTGTTGAAGCAAAGAAAAGGAATACAGTGAAAAGACCATCACCACGAATTCGTATAAATGACAAAAATCTGTTTCATAAAACAATTAAATCAGCAACAAAGATATTGAAGAAGAAAAAACCACAAGATATTAATTCAGCCATTAAGATTGCTCGTAAAGCTATCAGTAAATCTCTTAAGGGGAAAAAAGCTCGTGTTATAATACCGCGTATTATAAATGTTCCAAAAATTGATGCTTTTTTGCCCATAATACCGATTCTAACTGCTCTAGGTGCACTTGGTAGTCTAGCAACTGGAGGTGCCGCTATAGCTAAAGCTGTAAATGCAACAAAGAATGCAAAAAAACAACTTGAGGAAGCCACCAGACACAATAAGGCAATGGAGTCTATTGCTGTGGGAGAAGGACTGTACCTTAAACCATATAAAAACGGTTATGGACTTGTTTGTAAAGATCATTCAAAAAACTATTAGAAATGCTACCCAACAGACCATTATCAGAATTTGATCTAAGAAAATTTTCAAAATATATTCCACACTTTAGAGGAGTTTATATGTTGGATTCACTACCAAAACGACCAAAGACTGTAGAGTGTGGAATAATCAATTTGGATTTATCAACAGGCCCAGGTACTCATTGGGTAGCATACTATAGGAACAAGAATGAAAAACAATATTTCGACAGCTTTGGAAATTTACAACCTCCTCTAGAATTAATCAAATATTTAGGTAGAAATATTCAATACAACTACAATCAATATCAAAACTTTAATACATATAATTGCGGTCACTTATGTTTGAAATTTCTTTATGATATAACCAAAGATATTAAATAAAACACAATCATATATATTTATATACATACATATTTAAAAACATTTTCTTTTTTATTATTATTTTTTTTTTCTTGTTAATTACAAAATATATGAACATAACATATTTTTTACTGCCAAACGGGGTACTGGGAGTTTGGTATTAAAAACTCGTTCATCTCGCTTTCTAAGATCAGGTTTGGCTCTCCTTTTCTTTGTAGTCGATATTTATTATTCGAAAGATCTTCTAATTCTGCATTGGTCAATGCATTGTATCGGTTGGGGAGAAACATTATGTGGTTTTCCAGCTCAAGTTGAACTGTTTCCCCATACTTTGTTGTTACTCGCTTTGCACGTACGATAGTGTGTTTGGATAATTCATCTAGATCCTTTATATGGATTAAGGATTTTGTATTGTACGAATTAAATTTTTCCACTAGATCCATTGCGGTAGAAATTTTTCACAACTTATAGCTTTGAACTTTTATTGCAAACTAATCTCGGTTTTAGCTTTCTAGACTGTAAGAAGCTTAACAGAAAATCATTATACAATGATTTTTTTGTTTTATTTTTGACAAAAGACGAAGTGAGGAAAAATAAAATATATATATAAGTATTTAAAACTAAGTAGTTGAAAAAGGATAGAGAGATGTCATATATGTATACGTATTAATTTTTTTGAGTCGAATTTTTAATTATTTTCTGGACTAAAAACGCTGACATGGTTTTTTTTTTTTTTAATTTCATAACATACACCTTAGTACTGGTTCGTTGAAAACAATTATTAGTAGAGAACTAACAGTCAAAAAGATCGGAAATAAATTTTAGTAATAGTATAAAATATTTCATAAAATGATGAGTGACATTAGAAACAAGCTCGCACAATTCTTAGTTGATTTTGAGAGATGTGTAATATACGAACACATGGAAATGGTGAAAATGTTCCTCGACATGTTGAATGAAAATGATGATTTTGGTATAATGGAAGATGAGGACAAGGACGATGGTCACTTTAAGTCTTGTCCATGGAGCCATCCAGATTGTGAGGAGGGGCCAGATACCTGTCGGTGCTCCGTATTTTACTTAAGAAAAATGATGATAAATCATTTAATTAATTCATATTATGCAATATTTCGATGAAACTAAATAATAAATCACCAAACAAAATAAAACAAATTCTGAATGTTTTTTCATTTTAAATATATTTGTACAATTTTTTTGTTTATTTCTCTTAACAATACAAACATTTTTTTACTTATTAATAAATTTAACTACTTAAATAAACATAAAAATTATTACTTAAAAATAGGGATACAGTTATAGCACTGCTTCTTCCTCTTCTAGTCTTGAAATTTCCCACAGTAGCATGTCAAGTTCATAATCAGGATTAGTTTCCTCGATTCGAAAATGATACCATGCATATGTACTCATCTTATCACTTCTTATTTTTCTTTTATCGTCTGCATAATTTAGTACTACTTTATTTATTTCATTTGTATAAATTTGATGAATTTTTGATTTAAATGTTAGCATATCATCATACACAGTCGACTTATTGAATAAGCAATTTCTATATGAAGCTATACTATAATTATTAAGAATGCACTTCTTTACTCCTTTCGATTTTTTAATATCACTTTGATGTTGCACACTAAAAGAGTACATTTTTGACCGCAATCCTACAAATTCCTTCATTACCTTTCCACAATTCTCATCCTTCATCATACCCAATACCTTTTTGTTTACCAGAGGAAATCCATATACATTGTCTTTTGGGTAATCTGATGTATCAAACTTATGGTCGAGGTCAGTTTTTATGTCAGCGTAAAAGTCTTCTGTTTTTACTGTGTAAATGAAAGAGTCAGTATCCATATAATTCAGTGATAAGTTTGACTTGAATTTGGGTTGCATGTACCCATAATGGAAATCATACATTTTCCATTTGGAAAGCTCTAATACACAAAACCCTAAATATATAGGCTTATTGTAATAGGTTTTCACTCTATTCATTTCAATCGCTACCATATTCTCAGAAAATATTGACAAACTATGAAAATTAGGTTTAGATATCCAATCTTGAGCTCCTAAATGATTACAGTTTGTCCTTTTCCAGTTCGTAACTATTCGTACATCTTTTCTCTTTTCCACATTCTCCATAGTTTTACCGTATACTGCATTATTTAACAATTTGAAAAAAATTTTTTCAAAAGTATTTTTTGCAGTAGCCCTATGTTTGGTATTCAAGTCTATATAACTTTTCAACCAGGTTGATTGCTTATAGGTGAGAATTCGATGCACTTTCTTTAGAACTAGACCATACTGTAAACATTGTTTAAGAACTCTATAATGTATGACATATGTTTGTTTTGTTGAAAAATCTGCAACTAATTTAATGTGCTTTGTTTGCAAAATTTTCTTATTTTCTGGACAGAAAGGTAGGTCATTGTGAGAGTCATGCAAATGAGAAGGACAGTCTAAAGTAACTTCATAGACATATCCATCACTTGAATTATCACCTATGGTTTTAGGATCCAGATTTAGCTCTTCAGCTGACAGCCATCTGAATCCACCATAAGGTAAATACTCAGACATAGCCCAACCGTAGAGGTTATTTGCGTCTAAGTACACAATAAATTCTGAGGACTTTTCTCTATCGAAATCAGGTAGATATTTGTTGTTAGCCTTTGAATATCGGTTACTGCATGGTACAAGTCCACCACGTATTCCTTTCTTGAAGAAATTGTACATATCTATGTCCGTCAAAAGGTCTAGTTCTATATTTGTGTACTTTAGCATAGCATCCCACGATAGTCCTGGTGCAGTGTAGTATTGACATGGATCTAAGTGGTAAATGTTCTTGCAAACCTTTCTAAAACTTTCAAATATATCTGCAAGTAAGAGCACATCCGGTTTTAAATATACTTCCATGTAATCTTGCAAGGTTTTGCAGCCGAAAGCATTCCAAACTTCTTTTGCATGCTCATAGTCTTCAATCAAACACTCCTTATTATTGAGATGGTTGAAGAAATTTTCCCTTGCTGGAAGTTCACCAACATTCAATTTTTCAAAAGAATTAAGAAAATCATAGGGAAAGACACCTTTTCTTCTCACTAGATCAAACTCTTTTTTTGTTTTAAATTGTCTTTTAATGATGTGAAAGTCTTGTTCTGAAAGATTATTAGCTAAAGATTCTAAGCTTTCAGGCATAAAGCGAATTGTGTCTAAAAATCTAAGTTCAAGGTTGTAGTTGTCGGTCATTTTTGAAAATCTAGATAGTGATATGTATAATTCTTTGTTGAGCGGAAGGCCTTTTATATTGTCAGATTTTTTACCTAACCTTTAACAAAAAGATGCGCGTCATAAGATGAATAATTGTGGAAATAGATTGGTATAAATTTTGGAATTTGTAATTTTAAATTGCATCTATTATGAGCTGCTCCTCTAAATTTACCACTTATGTGGCAGTGATCTCGCACTCTATCATTGCCTAGATATTTATGACAAATGTGACAATTTATCGCATTTCGAAAATTAAAATTTTCGAAAGGAGTTAAAGCATCCATTTCCCTTTTATTTACTAGATATTCATTATAAATATCTTCACAATCTTCAATCAAATTTTCTACAAACTTTTCTGCTGCATCCCTCCCCGTATATAATTTAAACTTATCTAAACTATCATTATGCTTACATTTAATATAATAACTAAAAGCACAAGGAATGTGCTTTTTGCGATACCTACTTTTGTCACTTACTCTAATATTAACCTCCTCCAGTATACATTCAAAGTCTGCATACACAACAAATGGTACATCCATTTGTCGTTGGTGGTCTTTAAACTGCAACACGGCATTTTCCTCAGACGGCAGCTCCGCAACAATTTGCCCACATTCTTCTTTATGTCGCTCTAACGTCCTCTCATTGTGGGTGTATTGGAGGCATCTGTTACAGAAGACAAGTTTTTTGCAGTGCTTGGTAGTCTGAGATTTTAAAAGTCTGTGGAAAGAAAAAAGTTATAAGAATATATATTAATATATTTACGTAAATAAATGTATATTTCTTTACTTACTTTGATATATTTGTTATAAGAATATAATGCTGATATCCTTCAGCATTTTCTAATAATAACAAATTAATATGTTTAGCTTTTTCATTCTTGGTGTTATAGAATGGTCCAACAATCTCATTGCTTTCATCATTGTATCCGAACACATTGACGCTAATATTTGGATTGCTTTCTTCAAATATCCTGATACTCTTTAACGCCAACGGAAACTTTAAATTTTTGAAATCAATCTCAATTCCGTTTTGCAAACATATGATATCAGCGCTGATGTCTGCAATGTTGTATTAGCAGCAACGTTGTGGTCTTTTAACATCAGATGTATCCAGTGCAGATATTATTGCCCATTTAAAACAATAAATGTCATTATTTTCAACATTTATACATGCCTTTTTACTTTTTAAGTTCTCCGGCGTACTTATCCAGTTCGATCCTCTCACCAAAGATGACTTATTTATAGCGATTTCGAGGCGAACAATTCTAATTAAAGTCCATCCTGAATCCCGTTCTTGAAATTCAGACATTTTGTTGTGGATTTCTTGAAATTGCTTTGCCATAATTTCCTCAACATCATCTCCAATGCACAGAAGATCCATCTTTGCCCGGTGAGAAATAGTACACAATTCCATATCATCGCTTATAATTTTAATATACTCTCCAATAAGAGTAATATTAAATTTAATAATGTTGTGTACGGCAAGACTATTTTCAAGTCTTTCTTTGATGATATGTTTATTATCCACAGTAACATCTTCAAATAAAATACAATCTTTATTTACTGGAACTCCAAATGTTGTAATATTATTTTTAAAAGCACTATTTATTATATAATATTTGCATTCATTTGGAGCTTGAGACAGTAGATCATCCGCAGAATTTGAGATATCCATTTCTACTTCATTATTTTGTGTATTTGCCTGATCATGTGCAATAATTTGACTTATATCCATGTCTTGAGAAGGATTATCTACGGGCAAATAGCTTGGGTAATAATTAGGCATATTATTTTGCTGCAACTGTATAGGTACGCTATATTCAATGGGATATGGAATCTCCATAGGTGCTGTGAATTGGTTGGTTGACACTGGATACGGATATAAAGGATACGCTGGTACTGGATACTGATACTGCACTGGATACTGATACTGCACTGGATACTGATACTGCACTGGGTACTGATACTGCGCCGGATACTGATACTGCAAATTGTTTTGGACCATTGAGTTGTATGCATATGTTGAGGGTTGTATGGACTGTGCGATTTGTTGATATGTTGCTATGGGGTTGTACGCAGATTTTGGGGGTTGTATCGACTGTTGCACTTGTTGTGGTTGAACATGACCTTTGCAATGTTCTAAATAAGATTTTTGGTATTTATATACCTTATTACAGATATTGCACTTGAAAATTTATGAACTCATTTTTTTTTTAATATTTTGATTTACACTTATAAAAATTATTTTGTTTATAGTGTACTTTTTTATTAAAAAATATATTGATTGCTTGAATAACAAGTAATATTACAAGGATATATATATATATATATATATATATATATATATATTTAAATTCTGTCTTTGCTTAAATTATATGACACACTCTTATTTTTTGATATACAAATAATATGTTTTTTGAGAATATGTATTTATTTTCTGTCTTAGATTTATTATTAACACACAAGGATTTTTTTAATAGTCACGACTTGTTACTTTTAGATACAAAGATGTACTGAATTCTATCCTAAAAAATTTTGATTAATATAAATTCGTGAACATTTTGTTTTGGTATAGTACGCTTCATTCCAACAAAGTAGCTTTGCGCAATAGTAGCGTATCTGCTGATAGAAACGGTTAAGATTAAAAAATTAGAAAAGAAACTGCTACGTGGACAAAACATTGTGGTATCTGATATACACAGAATGCCGAGGCATGCTTATGCATGCAAATACGTTAGAAAATATTTAGGAGAATGAAACTGCTACGTAGACAATATTTACATAAACAAGCATTATGATATGTGATATACACAGAATACGGAGGCATGCTTATGCATGTAGAGACGTTCCAAAATTTTGTAGCAAAAGAAACTGCTACGTGGACAAAACATTGTGGTATCTGATATACACAGAATGCCGAGGCATGCTTATGCATGCCTCTACAATACAAAATGTTTAAGGGAATGAAACTGCTACGTAGACAATATTTATGTAAACAAAAATTTTGATAAGTGATATCTACAGAGTACAGAGACATGCTTGTGCATGCAGATATTTTATAAAGTTTTGAACGGAATTTGATATATACAGAGTACAGGGACATGCTTATGCATGCCTCTACGATACAAAATGTTTACGGGAATGAAACTGCTAAGTGGACAAAATTTATGTAAACAAACATTATGATATGTGATATACACAGTATACGGAGGCATGCTTATGCATGCAGATACGTCACAAAATTTTGTAGCAAAAGAAACTGCTACGTGGACAAAACATTGTGGTATCTGATCAACTACAACATTTTTGTAGCTTCACAAGTTTTCAAAGCAAAATTATCAAATTTTTAAGTTGAGCTTTTATTTGTACAATGAAGCCCTTCTGGTACACACCATTATATCGGAGACTTCAGCGTCACCATTTGAAGGAGTATTTAAGAAAAGCCAGACAGGAAGAGTTCGAGAAACATCTTGAAGGAGATGAGGAACTTTTGTTAGCGGTGTCTTCGCAGCCAACATCTGCACCTGAGACATCAAATCCTTCGAATGCAGAATACGATGATATGCTAACAGGCGATGAGGATCACTTTTTAGCGATGTCTTCGCAGCCAACATCTGCACCTGAGACATCAAATCCTTCGAATGCAGAATACGATGATATGCTAACAGGTGATGAGGATCACTTTTTAGCGGTGTCTTCGCAGCCAACCACAACAGACCATCGAAGAGAGGTAGCAATCAAACCTCAAATAGAAATATTGAGTGTTGAAATACTACCAAAAATAGATATACCTCTTTTTCTTGCGATGTATGGAGACGATCAATTGTTGTTCGAGGCAGCGGATGTAGTAGAGGCAAATTTAAATTGAGGTATAAATAAAAATATATACATAATTTGATAAATACTACATATTAATAAAAATTAAAACAATGCATATGTTTAAACAATGGTTCATTCATTCATTCAAATGGTCAAGGGAATATTTGGGCACAAAGAATAAACGCTTATTATTTGTTTGTATGTATATGCGTAAATGAAATAAATTTGTAGATATTTATGTACGCATGAATATGTACATCTTATCACATTTTATACTGACCAGGAAAGCAAGAAAGCGGACTGTCGTACAGACTCACCAATCGTCATACACACAGCCCGTCTGACAGGCAAACATTCCAACCACCACTCAGAACACAAAAAACACACACACTTAAACATAGCATAAATATTCATATTCTACAAAATACAGAAATCGCACCACCATCCAGATCCCCAAATAAAATCCATCGATGATCGTCATGTATAAAATAAAAAAAACATCAGTTTTAATATTTATGCAATAGTAATTTTTTTTTTCACAACGTCTTCAAGATCAGAATAATTAAATTATTCCTCCAGACTCAAGCATTGCAAGCAAAAAAGTAAAAAAAAAAGAAAAACACTAAATTGCTTGACGACAAATCTTAAGTAAACACACCAAATTTTAATAAGCAAAAAAATAAAAGAAAAAATCTCACTCCAGCAAGAAGGAACGAACCACAAACATTAAGGGTATCCATATATAACTACTATACTTTTTAAATAGTGTAATTCCTAAAAATGCTTCTAAATTTTTTTATTCACCAGGCGTACACAGTATAAATGGACAGACAGAAATTTCCACGCTCACATACAGACAGACATGTATATTCAAGGTCACATATGGACGGACATGTATTCTCAAGGTCACATATGGACAGACACAAATTCCCACGCTCACATACCGACGGACATGTATTCTCAAGGTCACATATGGACAGACACAAATTCCCACGCTCACATACCGACGGACATGTATTCTCAAGGTCACATATGGACAGACACAAATTCCCACGCTCACATACCGACGGACATGTATTCTCAAGGTCACATATGGACAGACACAAATTCCCACGCCTACCCAACATTTTATTTTAAAAAAACAACAATGTGAACGCCCCTATTAAACCGTGGGAAAAAATACACACACGAACACACACAAAATGAAATTTGAGAATTTTGTGAAATTTGAGAATTTTGGCAATTAAAATTGAAAAATTTCAAATTTAATTGCTGAAATTTAATATTTTTAATGGTCCCAGCACATACAGTTCCCTACTACTGCAGTTTTCTTTTTTCTGTGTTTTTGCTATTTTTTTATATATTAGTGTTGACTTTTTGGTATATTGTGTATAACAAATAAATGCCAATTCGAGAAGCTTGTCCAAGAACTTGAAAAGAATCGCTGCCAGTTTTGTGTTTGGAACATATTTATATATATATATATATATATATATATATATATATAAATATATATATATATATTTATATATATATATATATATATATATATATATATATATACGTATATATATATATATATATATATATATATATATATGTATACACGTATATATATATATATATATATATATATATATGTATACACGTATATATATATATATATATATATATATGTATACACGTATATATATATATATATATATATATATATATATATGTATACACATATATATATATATATATATATATATATATATATGTATACACGTATATATATATATATATATATATATATATATATATATGTATACACGTTTATATATTTATATATATATATATATATATATATATATATTATTTATTGAAAAATTAAGTAGCAACAAATTTTATATTATTGGCGGAGGTGATTCGTTTGTTATTAGTAAAATACAAAATTAGCGCCAAAATTCTGTATAGACGGCGGAGCTGTTATTGAATGATTTTTTTAGTGCATCTATAAATCCTTCAGGAATTGACTTGTTTTATTTTAAATGAACTAATTTTGTCTTAAATATGAATTGAATTGAAATATAAATTAATTCATGATAAATCAAAAAGTTTGAATTCATTCGCTTTGTTAAAATAGAAGAATTGATTTTGTATTAGAAATAAGTTATTAAGGAATTCAAAGAAAATCATAGTAATTAGTTTTTTTTAGTATATAAAATGGTCACACGCAATAACCTTTTCTATAAATTATATTAAGTTATCGTGCACTAAAGCTAAAACATTTAGGTTTTCTGTAAAATATAATATAAAAAAGGATACATTTATTTTGATAAAATCAAGAGAGTTGGAGATTTTAATTAAAATATTTAAACATATTTAAATATGTTTATATAGAGAAAAAATTTAATTATTATTAGTAATATTATGTTTATTTTAATATATTGCATTTATTTATTTTTTTGTTATATATCTTTTTTATTACTTTTTCTTAGAATTGCTTTTGTATATTTATTTATTTGAAAAAATCTACACATTTCTTTGCTGAGAACTATGTACCTTTTTCTGTAGCCCAAAAGCAGGGCCCGAATCGCGGCAGTCGTTATCGAATGAAGTTGATCGAAATTTTTGCTTTTGAGATCACCGCACTCGATAACGAGTAAGGTGTATCGAAATTTGAGATTATGGCATTCGATAACGAGTGCTCGATCGAATGCTATCTTTCGTAAACTCACTCGACACTACATGAGCAATCGAAATTGTATTCTCCTTGTGTATTTGAATATTATAAAAGAAACATTTTATTATTCATTCAATAAAATCGACAAAAATGTAGGCATCAAATAAATTTTTAAAATTAAATTAAAAGTAAATTGATTGTCTGGCTAAAAGGGACGATGTTGCAGCTAATTTTTATTCCTCTGGCACTGATGTTGACGTGCTACCGTAAAAGTTAAGTTGGGAAAGCATAAAATTAAAATCTTCCTTGGACAATCTAAACCGTTTCTGGAACCTAAAATATAGATACATATTTTTTTCACTGTTTATGTATAATCATATTCAAATTTTCCCGCTTACGCTGTGTCTGATAATAACAAACTCCCGCATTTGTCTCTTTTCATGTGTAACACAGTGTTCTTCTTCTTTCTCAGAAGAAGATTAGAAATATAAATAATAATGGATCCATTTCCTAAATAATCAAATTACATTAAAATTAATCTAAATATTGTACTGTGGTTTTACTTACTAGTTTTTTGTTTAAAAAAATTTGTTTTGTTTTCATTTGTAGAAATTATTCTATTTTTGATTCTATTACAAAACAAAAAATCATTTACGTTTTTCTTGTAAACTTCGATTCGATAGCTATCGAGTGCCATAATTTGGTTATTCGATACGTGACGAATTTTCACTCGATACGAATGCTCATTCGATAACGAGTGCCGCGATTTGGGCCAAGTGCTTTCGAAGGCGGACCAATAATTAAAAGTCCAATAATTGCTGTTTATAGTGGAAACAATCATCACTTAACCATTCTGGGGTTGAGCGTTTGCACAAGTCAATAATAAATGATTTTATACCATTTCGTTCCGGTTCAGTTTTAAAGATATTGTGAAATATTAAAATATGTTTCTTACTTGCATTCATTAGTTTGTCTGATGGAGGAGCTAAATTTCCAAAATTTGTCAGCGACTGATAATTCTTAAAAAATACAAAAAGCCCGCTTGGAGCGGTAAAATTTCATCCATGTTCCTAACCTCATTACAGCATTTTTCACATTGCAATTTTGGAATAATTTTAAATGCAACATACTCAACGAAGTATCTCATGGAAACCAGTTCAAAATTTATATTCTCAGAATTATTAAAAATATCTTCTAAAAAGTAATCTGCATATACATCGTCGTCAAAATCAACAACAACCCTTCCATCAGAGCCTATTTCAGTATGTTTACTTGAGTAATATATATCTAATCATTACTTTTTGGTAAATATAAGTACCAATTTGGTCAATCTCGTCTTGTTCGACTTCACAGTTACTGGAAAAACGTGATTGAATAATTTTAGCAACCATAACTTTTGCAAACATA
Source organism: Linnaemya vulpina (assembly GCA_963675445.1). Lineage (NCBI taxonomy): Eukaryota > Metazoa > Arthropoda > Insecta > Diptera > Tachinidae > Linnaemya > Linnaemya vulpina. Next base: position 35,571,690 of record OY776281.1, read on the forward strand.
ATATTCAACTCGGCTACGGAAAGGTTGCTATTGTTGCCTACCTTTTTCCGCAGTTCAGAAAATATATTTTCTAACTTGTCTTGATTAAGAAATTTTGTCATGAAATAATATAAATCACCTCCTTTTTTTAAAATATCATTAACCAGTAAATGGACCGAATTAAGAGTGAGCTTCATACCATTTAAAAAGAAAACACGCTTTTACTGGTCAACGAATTTAACGTCATCCAAATATTCCATAAAGTTTTTTTATAAACTTGTGAGGTTCATTGTTAACTTGAACTGCAGATTTGTAGCAGTTATCGCCATAAAAGGAACCACTATTAAGACAATCGAAAATCTTATACATTTTTTCCATACAATGGGCCACTTCTGCGGAACAGCTCTTAAATTGTGTATTTTTGCGTATGGTTTTAATAGCACCTGCAACAATTTGAGTTGCGAATTTTTTCAAATTATACTCCAATTAGAAAACAATGCTTTTACCATAAAAACACACGCATGAGTACCAATATATTTAGTTCTTACAAAACCTGTTGTTTCGAATCCATCTATTAAATCTAAACTCTGATTATACCTTAACTCTTTTCTAATGATCATTTCGCCCATAACCAAAACCATTTACTTCGAATCTCTTTCGTCCAACTGTGCGCATTTTTGCTTTACGACCTCAAAGGCATTATTCCGTAAAAAATATGTATGTGAATAAGTAAATGAGCTTAACAATTGTTTGTATTAATGTAGGTATTTTATTTGTGTAGAAACTAAACGTGAGCATAAAACGTCTTGTTGGACCAAGATCATAATGTTCACTAATGAATTGGTATCTTTTTTTGCACTTGATTTCATGAGTACACAAATATTGCTGTCCTCTTAAATAAAAAACATACAATAGCATTTATTCTTCTTCGAACTAATGCGATATTTATTGTTGTTGAAGATAAAATTACAGTATTGAATTGTGTGTTTCAATAGTGTCTCTTGATATGAAATACTGTTATAGGAGACAACCACCCCTATCATAAACATTTGTTCACTCGGAATTTTTCCCCATTCCCCAAAATTGCAATCGTGTATAAGTTTTCCCATGAAAAGTGTTCCCTTTTTTTATGTGTAATTCAATTGAGAATAATAACCCTGAAATATATTCACATTTATGTAAATTCCCCTTATCGTAAACATTTTTTTCCCTCGTATTACTTTCCCATTTGCCTTCGATCTGTTCACATCTTTTTTACTAGGGAGTTGCGTTCATCATGTAAGTATTAACCTCTTTAAATTAGAATATTAAAGCACATATCTAGATATTTTAGGACTAGATCTGTAAATAAATTTCAAAACGAATTAATACTGAACAGAATGCAAAACAACAGATCTGTTGCCTGCGGTTTCGTTAAGATTCCAAAAGATGTTCTGGCTGAATTCTGGAATTCCCTTACCGAAGAACTGAATAGTGCTGGCCCCCCAATAAAAAATGTCTCCGAGTGGAAAAAGGTATTGATATTTTGTTTTAATATGGTTTATGTTATTTACACAACAAATCTATTTTATTAAAACACAACAGGTATGGATAGATCAAAAAAGATATGTCCGAGCTAAAGCTGCCACAAATTTTAAAAACCAACGAGAGACAGGAGGAGGGCCAAACCAGACAAATCACACTTTTGTAAGGACTCGTATTCCACACAAATGAATCGTGACAGGCTCCTGGATGTGTGGCATCCACAAATCTAATTCTCATTTGGCTATCACATATCTGCAAAACAATTTACTAATCATAACTAAATACATATACATATATACATAAATAAACACCTACAAGTGTCGCGTTCAAGCTATAGGTTCCTTTCCGATTGTAGTACAAGTGTTTATTTTCGTTTGGGCCTACAATATTGATGTGAGTCCCATCAATACATCCCACTACACCAGGTATTCCGAATTTGCGATAAAACTTTTGGGCTGTCTGTGAACTTTCATCATCGGTCGGATAAGTTATCCACTTTCCACAAAGTTTTTGCTCCAAAACATCTAATACTTGCGATAGTACTTCGCAGAAGGTAGATTGTGCCAGTCCAACTTCGTAATCCCTGGCTACACCTTTCTGATATCCACCTTCTGCAAAGAACCGCAAGCAGGAGCAAAGTTTTATTATTGGCGAAATACCAAATGAATTTTTTGCTGGTGGCAGATTGTGGTCAAGCACTTCCAGAACATATTTAAATGCAGCTTTATTTAGCCTATAATGTTGAATGAATCTAATAAAAATGTTATTAGAGAAGAAAAATGTGTTAAAGCAATTAGGTAACTTACAATGTATCGGGTAGTTCCAATGGATTTGACGCATCCCGCAAACATCTACGAACAATACGTTGTTCCCTAGATTCTTCTTCCTGAAGTGAAATTAATGCTCCGAGTCTAAACATTTTATTTTTATTTAAAAATTAGCACAGATTTTTCTCTTTATTTTTATTCAAACCGCACTGATAGCTTGATCAATTTGAACAGCTGTTTAATGGAGGGAACAAACATTTCATGGGAATATCACGATTGCAATTTTCCCTTCCCGGGGAATGAAAATTTCATGGGAACAAATATTTCACATGTTATTCACGATAGGGGTGAACATGTATGTAAATGTATGATATTTAAAGCAACGGTTTGTACTTTGTGTATAATTTATTTTATATTTAATCAGGTTTTAGAAAATGAGTTGTAATTGGAAATTTTTTTTTTTTTTATTATTAATATTTTTAATTTTGATCATTACTTATTTTATTATTCATAAGTTTTTATTTCATTTGGTCTCATTGTAGAAACAGTAGTAGCTTGAATTTGTTTACGTTTATTCATGAATAAAAATATCTAATTTAGATTTTTCAATTTAAAAAAAAAATATACACTCATAAAAGAGTAAGTAAAATAAACTATTGTGACAGTATTGAGTGTACAACATATTTATTGCACACTTGATATAACTGTGCTATGATTTTTTGGTTTTTTGCTCTCTTGTTCTCTACATTTACTGTTTAGTCATATTCTCACACACATACAATCAAAAATATGCAATATTGTACACTTTTTATCGTCTTGTGCTCACCTTTAGTGGAAACAAATATATATCGACTTGCACCGAAGTGTTAATACCTACCAGAGAACGAAATAGTGTACTTTTTTAGCCTTTGTGGACACAATTTTACATCAACGACATCAAAAAAAAAAAAAAAAGACACTGAAAAATGTATATATGCCACACTTTATACACAGTTACATCTTGAGTGTACAGGACTGTGCATTGAAGACATTGTATACATCCGTATACACATTTGCGGTGATGATAACATTATATTTGTTTTTGTATCTTTATAAAATTAATGTGTGTGACTATGAGGCGCCAAGAGTTTTTAAATAGACGCACACATAACAACAACACCACAAAAAATAGGTATACTCATAATAAAAAGGGTCAAATAAAATATATTCATTTTTCGGGCAAGCAATAACACAAAACAACAGAAACGCGGCTATTTTTCAAGAATTTGCTGCATTTTGCATATTTTGCAAATGAAATTAAATGCGAAAGAGGTAAGTATAGTTGCATAAATAAAACGATCCTTATAAAATTGCCAGGAAAACGAATTTCTAAAGATATTATTATTATTATTTCCATCACTATAAAGGCTTGCCACTGTGATATACGGTATCTCCATATACACGGAGATGTACAAAAGTTCAGGCCGAAGGTGTACATAACGAAAGAAAGGCAATGTCTTCAATGTATTGAGGGTGTACATTGTACAGCGAGTGTACATTAAATTTTCTTGTACACTATTTCGTTCTCTGATACCTACATACATGTGCAATATCTGATATTTTATTTTACTTCGTAAAATAAAATATCCATAGTATTTAAATTCAAATTATTTTATTGGCAATGAAACATATTATAAAAAAGTAGTTTCCTTTTTTAATGATTTAAAGTTTTAACCTCCTGAGCACTAGATGATATCTACATACAGATCTCCCATGAAGAATGCTCACGCAGCAAAGTTATTATAAGAAGATTAAGCATTTCTATTCTATATACGAAAAATTTTTTATAAAAACTTTTCTACGAAAATTTTTTGATACACAAACTTTTTGATATAAAAATTATCGATATAGAATATTTTATAGAAAATGAGTTGTAATGAAAAATTTTCTTTCTGTACATTGTATATTTAACAAAAATATTTTCATTATAAAATGTTTTCTATTGAAAGATTGTTATTACAATTCTTTTATGAAGAGATGTAGCTAATGCAATTTTTTATAATCAAAGAATTTTTTTCCATAGAAACATTTTTGTTCTTAAAATTTTTCTACTAACATTTTTATTATGAATGAATTTTTTACTATAAAAAATTTTTTATTATAACATATTTTTTTACTTAAAATATTAATAGAGATATTTTTTAGAAAAATATATGAAACATTTTATAATATTTTCTATGGAAAAAATTTCAGTGTGTGCAGACTAAACATTTGGAAAAAACAAAACAATAAACGGACAGTTTTCTTCGGCCTCAGCAATAGTATGAAAGAATTACTATATATAAATAACAGCCATACTTATGTATACTTAAGGCCCAACTATAATATGCGTACGCTAGCGCAGGCGAATTTGCGAATACATACAATCAAATGTTTGCGACCATAATTTGCTTTGCTAACTTTTCGTTGAATTTAATTTTCCTACGCATAGAGCGAAACTGATCGCATTTTCTTTAAAAGCCAACTGTTTGTTCGATGTTATTGATAAATATTTTTAGATACACACATACCATAGACTGTGTTACGTGCACACAAGAGAAGCTGCAATGTACGCCGAAATCAATTCTACACATAATTGAATAAATAATGTCAAAAATTAATGGAAACATTAAATGTTTAGCGTTTGTTTATTGTATATATATTATAGTGTATTTGTGTATTTTCCTACCATTTATGATACGTTGCCAACTACTTGCACACATTGTTATATATTGTTGTACATTGTAGTTCTTTCCAATTTATTTCTTAAATTACTTTCTAAAGTGGTAATAACCTACTTGTGATAATATATTTATGTATGTATAAATTGAAAATATTTATATATGTATTGACATGTTATGTATATATCATAAATTAATTTTTGCAAAAGTGCATTGCTTTACAACTGAGTGTAAGTATAATATAGCCACACAAATGTTCGCATATGCATTTGACAGTCTTTTCGTCGAGTTTTGACAGTAGCCAAAGCTAGCCTACGCATATTATAGTTGGGCCTTTACGCTCATTTCTTTGATCGTCAAGCAACCAATAGGAAATCAGCATGTTGAGTGGGAGAGACAAACTGCACTTGCAGAACTTCTGTGTCTTATTTTACATTTTAATCGGAAAAGATAATCGCCCTTATTCTACTTGACAACGGCAACAACGCTGTTTTTTATCTTTTGTTGCAAATCTGTATTCTACTTGGCGGCATTGCCATTTATCGATAACTTCTCACACAGGTTTGGTATTTTGTAAGCAAAATTTACGTTGATGTTGCCTCTAATTGCCATTGAATTTCTCGTCGCCATTTTTGGTGTTGTCTTGCGTTGCTTTCTATTGTGTTTTAAAACTTTGAAAAATTGAATATTACAGTTTTCTTTTTTCTGTGTTTTTGCTATTTTTTTATATATTAGTGTTGACTTTTTGGTATATTGTGTATAACAAATAAATGCCAATTCGAGAAGCTTGTCCAAGAACTTGAAAAGAATTGCTGCCAATTTTATTGTGTTTGGAACATATTTTGACCTCGTCCCTTTTTAAATGAGGCTCTATTATTTGTAGGACATGTTTAAAAGATGGTTTATTTAACCGAAAATAATTTTCAAATCTTAAAAAGGATAAAAAAATCCATTACTTGGGAAATTATTCCTTGAAATTTGTTACTTACTTCTCATCGGGCAAGTTAAAAATACAAGATTTCTGTCTAAGCCGTTTTCTTTCCACTATCAATTTTTTATATTTTCTTCGTCACTGGAGTCCGAATCGAGAAAAAAATAATTTTTATTTTAATGTGTGCACAATTTGAATTAATGCACAGATTGGAATTAATCAATGATTATCATAAAAATAAATTAACTACACGGATAGCTGTTGCACCAAGAATATATGGACTGCCGAAGATACACAAAGAAAATATGCACTTACGACCAATATGCTCGTCTACTGACTCACCGTCGTACGAACTTTGTAGATATATAAGTAACATTCTTAAAATTTTGACAAAGGAATCGAAATTAAATGTGAAAGACGCTAAGGAATTCAAGTCTAGAATAGACAATATAGGAATAGCTGACGATGATATCCTGCTTTCATTTGACGTCATCTCACTATTCCCAAGCATTCCTATCAAGTTTGCAATACAAACAAGAGAAAACAAGTGGGAATTGTTAAAAGAGCACACAAATATACCGAAGAAACTTTTTATAGAATTATTGACAAAGATTGCAGGTATTTTAAATATAATGACAATTTTCACAGACAGAAAAAAGGAATGCCGATGGGATCTCCTGCATCTCCAGTGGTAGCTGACATAATAATGGAAGAATTACTGACATCAGTGCTAAATAAAATAGACATTAAGCCATGGAAAATGACAAAATACGTTGACGACCTATTTGGAATTGTAAAAACCGACAAAGTAGACGAAACACTGGCAGCTTTAAATGACTTCAATAAAGAAATTAAGTTTACATTGGAAATTGAATCCGACAACAAATTACCCTATTCAGACGCCTTGATTGTGACAAAGCACAACATAATTAAATTAGATTGGTATCAAAAACCTTTCAGCCAGTGGAAGACTTATAAATTTCTATTCAAAACATCCTCGCAATATGATTTTAAAAACCGCTACTAATTTTATTAATAGAGTACTAGATACCAGCAACGCTGTTTCATAAAAATAATATAATACAAATTAAGAATATTTTGGCGAAAAACGATTTTCCAACTAGAGTAGTTAACCAACTAATAAGAATTGAAGTCCAGAAGAGAAAAAATAATTACAATGTAATAACTGAAAAACCAGCAAAAATGTATAGATCAGTACAGTACATACCTGGGTTATCAGAAAGGATAAAAAATTCTGATATATATGATAGAGACAAATACATACTAGCAATGAAAACGAACAATACAACAAGGAAGTTATTCACAAATACGAAATCAAAAATCAATACAATGGACGAATCAAATTTAGTTTATGAAATAACTTGCAATGGAGACGACACCGAAGCATGTAAGAAAATATATGTTGGCACGACAAGAACAAAACTAAAGACTAGAATATCTGGACATAAATCTGATCTAAACAACAATAATAATAAATCTTTGACCCAAAAAACTGCACTTGCTGCCCACTGTGCAACAACTGGACACCAACCAGACTTAAACAAAGTAAAAATATTGGAAAGAGAGAAGAATAATACAAAGAGATACATGCAAGAGATGCTACACATAATAAATACTCCCACTGACAAGAGAATTAACTATAAATCAGACACTGACAATTGCGCACACATCTATAGATATACAATAAACAAACACAGAACAAGAAAAAAACCAGTGAACAGTAGGTGACAAAGTTTAGAAGAATAAACAAGTGACTACACTAGGACTATAAAAATGTAATTATGATTATTGCTGTTGTAAATAATTTAATTTTAAGTAGTTTATTGTTTTTGTTTTTTTGTTTAGAAAATTGTAATTCCCTGAAGATGACCAACAGAGTTGGTCGAAATATCGGAGAAATAAATATATATTAAAAGAAAAATTTTAATATTATTTTATTATATAAAAAATACCTCAAGCCGAAAAGGACATCACAAACAAAACATATTTATTCAAAAAGGTCTACAACAAAACATATTCGTATGCACAATTTTTTTTTTATCCAGCAACACTTTTACCGAAAATGGTAAACTAAATGAACCAGTTGGCTCAAGTATTAGATATGTGTGTTTTATTTATCGATAGATAGGCAACATCGTCATAACACTGTTAGGGAATACAAAATTAGTATTGACGTTGTGTTAAATTGCTGTAGCCTCAAAATTGCCGACGATGTTGCCGACGCCAAGTAGAATAATGGTGAATAATATTTCTGATATGTTTAAAATTCTTTTAGATTTTAAAACTCAGCTACATATTTTTACTTGCAGCTTAAATTGATTCTGAAGACTTTTCGGACTTTCCGAAAACTTCTGTTATGTACGACAAGGTGAAAATCTTAAAAAAGTTTGAACTTTTGGAAATAACAAACGAATCACCTGCGCCAATAAAATAAAATTTGTTGCTACTTAATTTTTCAATTAAAAAAAAAAAAATATATATATATATATATATATATATATATATATATGTATACACGTATATATATATATATATATATATATATATATATATTTATATATATATATATATATATATATATATATATATATACATATATATATATATATATATATATATATATATATATATGTATGTATACACGTATATATATATATATATATATATATATATATACATATACATATATATATATATATATATATATATATATATATACACGTATATATATAAATATATATATATATATATATATATATATATACACGTATATATATATATATATATATATATATACATATATATATATATATACACGTATATATATATATATATATATATATATATACATATATATATATATATATATATATATATATATATACACGTATATATATATATATATATATATATATATATATATATATATATATATCAGGGATGCCCAGCTCATCAAACAATTGTTTGGAGAGAACTCACACATATTCTTATGCTTTTTCATTTAGTCGTTGAGAAGTGTACATGCTTAGCGAATGCTTTGTTGCTTTTTTTCAAGTTCACACTCAAAAAATATTGTGCGGCCATTCAATGAAATGTTAATGCTCTTTCATTTAGTCCTCAGTGAACAAGCGATGAATGCGCATGCGTAGTAGCTGTTTTTATTTTTTATTATTATATGATTAGAATCGTATATATAAGAATCACAATTGCAATCTTTTATTTTTCGACAAATTTTTTTGATTTTTTATAATGAATTATACAAATAAGTTGTTTTGTTTTTGTTAAACAATATTTATGCGCAATAGAATTGAGTATTTTGATTTAAAATTTAAAAAATTAAGTTGAATTATTTTATTTAAAAATATGTACATACATATATTAATATGTTTGCTTCTTAATATCAATATAATTTTTCTGTTTTTCAATCTCTTACTAACATATTAATTTGGCTGTAATTAAATACATTCTCTCAATTTGTTATTTTTCTGTTACTCACCAATACACAAGAAAAAATTTTTTGGGCATCACTGATATATATATATATATATATATATATATATATATATATATAGTGCTGTCTAGGTAGAATGAACCCCCGATGCTATGAACACCGCGTTAGAGTGAACTCCAAAATTTTTACAAGGGCTTCTCTATAGAGTGAACAATCATAAGACTCTATAGAGTGAACATAATGTAAGGAAGGTTTTAAAATAGCTTAAAGAAAAAAACAACAAGAAAGAATGTAGGATTAAAGAGAATCCACTAAATAATGGTAAAATAACAATTCTTTTAGAGTATTCACATATACATCCACATAAATACATACGTATTCTATTCAGTATGGACACTCAGTGTGAATTCAATTAAGCGTGCGCGCATATTCAGTGAAGTTGGTGTGTCAAAGTTGATTTGTTTGTTTAATTATTGCATGAAAATGGAAATATTAGAACAGTTGCCATATCACATGACGGAGAAAATGGCGAAACACCAGTAAACACAAATCCGATATCAGCGGCTGATGCCATTACAATTTTCGCTAAAGGTATCGAATGGGCTGAGGCCAATACTACAAACTTCGAAAATATTTAAGCGTTACATTGTCTTCGCGAGGAAGCAGTGCAAATATCGGTGAATAACTCAAAGAAACAAAGAACTATTACAAATTTCTTTCATTTTTAAACTCAAACTTCAAAATAAAATTAAAAAACTAAAATTTATACAAAATAAATGTGTTTAAATAAATAAATTAACTTATTTTAATTTAAAAAATATCAACATTGATATAGTGAACAACCTGGGTATTATGAAATCGCTCTGCAAAAATTACTTCACTCCACCCACACAGCACTGTATATATATATATATATATATATATATATATATATATACATATGCATACATATATATATATATATATATATATATATACATATGCATACATATATATATATATATATATATATATATATATATATATATGTATACGTATATATATATATATATATATATATATATATGTATACGTATATATATATATATATATATATATATATATATATATGTATATATATATATATATACGTATACATATATATATATATATATATATATATATATATTCATATATAAATATATATATATATATATATATATATATATATTGTTACAAAGATTAGAAATAGATTTAAATAAAACGACAATGTGGCTATATGTACTTGGCAGCACTGGCAATATTATCTATAGTTGTCAAAATGTTACAAACACTATATAGATAATATTCAAATTAACGGAAATGGAATACTCCAGAATATACAAGATCATTCAAGGCTGTGCCAATAAGAGTAAACCACAACAACAACAAACATAGCAGCATCAATGCTAAGAGATGTTGTTCTTAATGATCTTGTATGCAAGTATTCCCTGCTAATAAAACTAAATAGATTCACAACTATACACAGCCATATACACGTAGAAGAAACAAAACCACACACTCATTCATACAACCACTCATAGTTACCATAGGCAAAACACACAGAACACTCATACATTCAAACACACATAGTTACCATAAGCAAACCAAACAAGTCAGCATTGTCATACAAACACACACATGCCAAGTAAAATACAACCACCATACCCAGAACTTTCGCGAGGTTACCAGACGACGTCATTTTTGCTATATAAAGGCGCTGCCAGAACTCAGCAATAATCAGTGTGATATCAGACATAGACGTGTTAACATCGCTAAGTGTTGAGTAGTACAAGTACTCGTGTAAATAAAGTAATAAATAAATTGTTGCCGCATTATAATTCTAAATTAATTTGTCCGTGTTTTAATTTGATGCAATAAAACGAATCCTTGAAGGATAAGTAATAAAACCGTTTTTACGAAAAGGTCTAAAAACGTAACAATTGGTGTCAGAAGTGGGATTGCAAAAATAATTAAAAGGACATTGCAATTTAAAAAAAAGGACATTAAAAAATTAAAATAAATAATCATGAAATTTGATGAGTTAAAAGTTGAACAGCTGAAAAAGGAGCTCAGCAAGCTTGAATTGCCAACTGCAGGTAACAAGGCTGAACTGCAGAAGAGGCTGATAGATGAGTTTAAGAATCGCGGCATGGACATCGGGACATACGAGTTTGAGGACAAAGACGATGTGCAGGTATGCCCTCCTGCCACGACCAGCAGCATGGACATAAATTCAATGTTCGCTGCTATGATGATCGAAATGAAACAGAACTCTCAGCAGATGCAGGAAAAGCTTGTAGCCGAAATAAGTGAGATAAAACAAAACTCTCAGCAAATGCAGGACAAGCTTGTAGCCGAAACTCAGCAGATGCAGGACAAGCTTGTTGCCGAAATAACTGAAATAAAACAAAACTCTCAGCAGATGCAGGAGGCATCAATGATCAACAGTGACAAGCTTGTAGCCGAAATAACTGAAATAAAACAGAACTCTCAGCAGATGCAGGAAAAGCTTGTAGCCGAAATACAGGAGTCAAATAAAGCCACGAACGAGACCCTCGTAGAGGTTTCTGAAGCCATTAACAGGAGGGTGGATGCTATTGAGAATAAATTCTCAGAGCTGGAGGAGCATGCAAAGGAGTTCGAAGAGAAATTGCATGCTCTAGAGGACAAAATGCATAACCTGGAGTGTAGTGGCGGGCCAGTACGAGCAGTTGCGGAAGTTTCTGCGCGGATAAAAGCGCCATGCTTCGACGGCAGCGTACCATTAGGCATTTTCAAATTCCAGTTTGAGACGGTGGCTAGCAGAAATGGATGGGATGCTGAAGAAAAGGCCATAGAGTTGATCTTGTCCTTAAAGGGTACAGCCGCAGAGGTACTTGAGACGGTGCCAGTAAGCTGCAGAAACAACTATAATGAAATAATGGCAGCATTGCAGCGCAAGTATGGTGGTGAGCACAAGCGCGATTTATACAGAATGGAATTGCGATGTAGAGTTCAGAAGCCTAACGAATCTCTACAAGATTTCGCAATGGAAATTGAGCGTTTAGTGCAGCTCACATATCCAGGCGAAAGTCACCCGTTCCTGGACCATTTTAAAACTGAGGCTTTCGTTAACGGCATTCGCGACTCTGATGTTAAACTGGCGGTGTGCGCTACGCAGAAATCCACTTTCGCTGAAACTGTGTCATTTGCGCTGGCTCAAGAGACTGCCAGGATGGTTTTCAAGCCACAGATATGTAAAGTGCGGAATGTGGAGGTTTTGTCTGAGGAGGATAACAACCTAGTGGCTAGCGTTAAGGAGGCAATGCGACAACTGCTGGCAGAGAAGGCTATCAAAGAAAAGCCTAAGTGCTTTAACTGCGGAAAGATCGGTCATTTTCAGCGCAGCTGCAAAGCACCAAAGAAGAGAGGTAGATCTGTTTCACCACCAAGAAACAGCAAACGGGAGAACCAAACAACATCACAAGAGTCCCCGTTAAACTAAAACGAGCTAGCACTGAGGGGCAAGAGCTAGCTCTCACAAACGAGGGCCCCACAATCTCCATATCAGTAATGCAGCAGAAAAACAGCAACCTCACTGCGTCCGGACACATCAACGGGGAAAAGCACGTACTTACCATAGACACAGGGGCATCGCAGTCAATAATAAGGCCCGATATAGTAAAGGGGAAATGCGAGCGGTTAAGCAATATTCGGCTACGTACAGCTACTGGAGAGCCTGCCACTGTCTATGGTAAGATTGAAGTGAAGGTGACTATAGCCAACATCAGCGTGAGACATGTTTTTATTGTTGCCGATATTGTCGATGAGGTTATTATTGGAGCCGATTTTATGATTAATCATGGCATTAATCTACATATGGGACAACAGCTGATGATTTGGCGTAATGTGGAAATACCCCTTGATGTTGGATATGACAACAAACCGCAAGTAACAAGAGTATTTGCTATTGAGAGTCAGACAATACCACCGCAGTCTGAAACAGTCATATGGGCGCGGATGAAGGGAGATTGTGAGGACAATCGGTTGTGGGTTGTAGAACCGGCAGATATAAAGAGAGAGCTTATAACAGCGAAAGCTCTAGTGAAAACTAGTGAAGGAGGAATAGTCCCTATAAGAGTGCTTAACTTGTCAGACCATGAAAAAGTCATCAAAGAAAATTCCGATGTTGGCCAGTGTACTCCAGCAGAGGCAATAATAAACTGCGAGAAGAAGATAGAGCCTACTAATTTGTCCGCAAAAGAACGTGAACAATTTGAGGAATACGTAGAGAAATGGGTAGCAGGGCTATCAGCGACAGATAAAAATAAAGCCAAGCAGTTACTAAAAAGGCATGCCAGTATCTTCGCCATGGGAAGCCAAAGCCAGGGTAGGACTGCATTGGTTAAACATGAAATTAACACAGGCGAAGCTAGGCCGATTAAGCAGCCACCCAGAAACGTACCCCTAGCAAAGCGGGATAAAGTGAAAGAGCTTGTAAGTGAAATGGAGCGTGATGGCATAATCGAGCCATCTTCTGGTCCTTGGAGTTCGCCTGTAGTCTTAGTTAAAAAGAAAGATGGCAGTACTAGATTCTGCGTAGACTACAGGAAGCTCAATGACATAACCAAGAAGGACAGTTACCCGCTCCCCAGGATCGATGACACTTTGGACACGCTAGCTGGTACCAAATGGTTCTCTACGCTGGACTTGCGAAGCGGATATTGGCAAGTGGAGATTGCAGAGAAAGACAAGGAGAAAACTGCCTTCAGTGTCGGCAACGGTTTATGGCAGTTCAAAGTCATGCCATTTGGTCTCTGCAATGCTCCGGCCACATTTGAACGCCTAATGGAGAAGGTACTGATAGGACTTCACTGGAAGACATGCTTGGTATATCTCGATGACATAATCGTGATGGGGAAAACTTTTGATGAACACCTCAAAAACATGGCAGAAGTTCTCGAACGAATATCATCAGCTGGATTGAAACTCAGCTTGAAGAAATGTGCGTTGTTCCAGAAAGAAGTAAAGTATTTGGGGCATCGTGTTACAGCAGACGGAATCTCAACAGATGAAGATAAAATAAAAGCAGTAAGGGACTGGCATCCACCTAAAAATCTTCATGAATTGCGCAGCTTTTTGGGCCTTTGCACATACTACAGACGTTTTGTGCCGAATTTTGCCAGTGTAGCTGCAAGCTTGCATGAGCTGACAAAGAAGTCAAGACCATACCATTGGGGCGAGCCACAGGAAAAATCCTTCCAGAAGCTCAAAGAATTATTATGTACGTCACCAGTGCTAGCGTATCCCATAGCTGGAGAAAAATTTGTGCTGGATACTGATGCGAGCGGCTATGGCATAGGGGGTGTGCTATCCCAATTAGTAAATGGCACTGAGAAGGTCATAGGGTACTATAGCCGTGTACTCTCAAAACCTGAGAGGAACTACTGTGTGACACGACGTGAGCTTCTGGCGGTATTGGAATGCATTAAACATTACCATAAGTACCTGTATGGTCAACACTTTACATTAAGGACCGATCATTCTGCACTGAGATGGCTATTGCAATTTAAAAATCCTGAAGGGCAACTGGCAAGGTGGATTGAGCGCCTGCAGAGCTACGACCTCAGCATTGAGCATAGAAGGGGCACAAAGCATAACAATGCGGATGCTCTTTCGAGAAGACCGTGCTGTTTAGAGTGTAAACATTGTGTTAGAACCGAGCAAAAGGAAGGCGTTGTGGATGTTCGGCTAATGCACATCGGCCCTGCTGAGGACTGGTCAGCGGCACAGAGAGACGACGATATACTAAGGAAAATTATTGCGGCCAAAGAAGAGGACAGACGACCATCCCGGAATGAAATTTCGGCTGAAAGCCCACTCGCCAAATCTTATTGGGCTCAGTGGAACAGCCTTAAGGTAATAAAAGGGTGTTTATACCGCGTATGGGAAAGTGTAGATGGCAAAACAACTTCAAATTTAATAGTTGTGCCATACTCCAAGATAAGTAAAGTTTTACAGGAGTTTCATAATGGACCCAGTGGCGGTCATCTTGGAGTAACAAAAACACTTGAGAAACTGAAGCAGCGTTTCTATTGGGTTGGATGTCAACAAGCCGTAGCTGACTGGATAGCAAACTGCCCACAGTGCATAGCAGCCAAAGGCCCAGTAAGAAGGAGCCGGGGACAGCTGCAACAATACAACTCAGGAGCACCATTCGAGCGGATTGCAATGGATGTAGCAGGTCCCTTTCCCGTTACCGAAGCCGGAAATCGTTATGTACTTGTGGTAATGGACTATTTCAGTAAATGGCCAGAGGTATATGTTATACCTAACCAGGAAGCAAAGACAATTGTAAATGCTTTCGTCAACAACTGGGTATGTCGCTATGGTGTCCCAATAGAATTACATTCCGACCAAGGAAGGAATTTCGAGTCTGCCATATTCAGGGAAATGTGCGAGTTATATGGGATAAAGAAAACCAGAACGACGCCGCTGCATCCACAGTCTGATGGCATGGTAGAAAGGTTCAATCGCACCTTAGAAGAGTACCTACGAAAAGTAGTAAGCACCCATCAGAGGGATTGGGACGAGCACATCCCCAAATTTTTAATGGCATATAGGTCAGCTGTACACGACTCAACATCGAGAACGCCAGCCAAAATTATCTTCGACCCGGAATTAAAACTACCTGGTGATTTGGAATTCGGTGTTAAGCCAACTGTAGAGGAAGGAGCTATTACGTCCCAGGAGAAGGAGGATTTAAACGAACTGCATGAGTTCGTGCGCAATAGAATCAAGATGGTCAGTGACAAGATGAAGGCTAGGTATGACCGCGCAGCAAACTCGGAGGGATTTATTGAAGGACAATTGGTTTTACTGTATAACCCACAACGAAAGAAAGGATTGTCCCCAAAATTACAGACTCACTGGGATGGCCCGTATAAAGTGATTAAGAGAGTGAATGACGTTGTATACCGGATACAGAAGCACAATAGCCCAAGGTCGAAAATGAAGATAGTACATCTCGAACGATTGGCGCACTATGGAAGAGGTGATTGTATGCCTATTCGGGACGAACAGGCTTAAGTGGGCGGCAGTGTTACAAAGATTAGAAATAGATTTAAATAAAACGACAATGTGGCTATATGTACTTGGCAGCACTGGCAATATTATCTATAGTTGTCAAAATGTTACAAACACTATATAGATAATATTCAAATTAACGGAAATGGAATACTCCAGAATATACAAGATCATTCAAGGCTGTGCCAATAAGAGTAAACCACAACAACAACAAACATAGCAGCATCAATGCTAAGAGATGTTGTTCTTAATGATCTTGTATGCAAGTATTCCCTGCTAATAAAACTAAATAGATTCACAACTATACACAGCCATATACACGTAGAAGAAACAAAACCACACACTCATTCATACAACCACTCATAGTTACCATAGGCAAAACACACAGAACACTCATACATTCAAACACACATAGTTACCATAAGCAAACCAAACAAGTCAGCATTGTCATACAAACACACACATGCCAAGTAAAATACAACCACCATACCCAGAACTTTCGCGAGGTTACCAGACGACGTCATTTTTGCTATATAAAGGCGCTGCCAGAACTCAGCAATAATCAGTGTGATATCAGACATAGACGTGTTAACATCGCTAAGTGTTGAGTAGTACAAGTACTCGTGTAAATAAAGTAATAAATAAATTGTTGCCGCATTATAATTCTAAATTAATTTGTCCGTGTTTTAATTTGATGCAATAAAACGAATCCTTGAAGGATAAGTAATAAAACCGTTTTTACGAAAAGGTCTAAAAACGTAACAATATATATATATATATATATATATATATATATATATATGAATATATATATATATATATATATATATATATATATATACGTATATATATATATATATATATATATATATGTATATATATATACACATATATATATATATACATATCTATATATATATATATATATATATATATATATATATATATATATATACATATAAATATATATATATATATATATATATATATATATAAATATACATATATATATATATATATATATATATATATATAAATATATATATATATATATATATATATATATAAATAAAAAATTTATACAAGAAATGTTTATATGATATGTATGTTATCATAATAATATATGGCATCATCGCATCGGTGCTGATAGATACATTTTTGTTTATCCAACAACAACACAAATATTATTTACCCTACATTAATTCACGCAGTAGTGTTTTCACATCGGACATAGATATATTCAATGCAACATAAAAGTATATGAACAATTACAATTTTCTGCAACAAATACAAAAACACAAAAAACACATTCCGCCTCCCAAGTTTCATTGTTGAATGCTCTATGCAAACCAACTAATTTTTTGTGTTATTCGAACAAATAATACACAAGACAAGATGAAATATGTTTGACAACATATGTTTGACGATTATGTTCGATGCGCTAGATATATACATATATATATATATATATATATATATATATATATATAAAATCTTTGATTATATATATACTTATATATATATAGTATATATATAATCTTTGACAAAACACAAAACTAAATATACTGAAAGACAAGCAGTTTAGAATACAAAATAAAACCAATATAGAAATCACAATAGAGTCCAAATGGATATTATCTTCAGGTAAAAAATTTGCTCTACCTGTAGATAAAAACAACTTCTCAGCACTACATATAATTGCGGACATGGAACAATGAATGATGACGAAGGACAAGAAAAGAATTTAGCAAAGACTACATTAGCCAATAATATCACACGCTTTAAGAGAAAATTACAAAACACCCCAAAAGAAAATTTATTCTGACCAGAACAGTGCCAATGTTTAAAGAAAAATATCACCTCAAAATGGAAAAATTATTGGACGAAAAAAGTACTTATGACAAAATTACAAAAAGAAAACAACAAACTAATATCAGAATTATATAAGGACAATATAATCGATAATTGGTAGAGGAAACAATTACTTTGCTCGGCTGCAACAGCAACGCGAATTTATGGGCTACCAAAAATTCATAAGCCGGAAATGCCGTTAAGACCCATAGTATCTTCAATCCAAGTTCCGTGCAATAAACTGTCGAAATATGTAGGACAAATATTTAAAAATATGATCTCGAAGAAATACAATGTATTAAATTCGAATAGACTTAAAGAACAAATAAAATATATTAAAATAGAGCAAGGAGAAATACAGATCTCACTAGATGTCGTTTCACTTTTCAGCAACATCCCAGTGAACAAAGCAATAAACATAATGAAAAAATGGACGACCATCAAAAACTACACAAAAATGTCCAGGTCCTTATTCGAAAAAATTCTAAAATTTTGTTTCTGTGCAAATAATTATTATATATATGAAAATGAAATCTTCAACCACATATTTGGCATGCCGATGGGAAATCCACTTTCACAAACAATCACGGATTTGATACTTGACTATTTGCTAGACGAAATCCTAAAGAAACTTAGTGTAGAAAACATCCAACTAAAATACATAACAAAATATGTAGATGACTTATTAGCTATAGTAAAATCCGACGAAAAAGAAAAATATTTTAAAGTTTTCAATAGTTTTCATTCAAAAATACAATTCACCATAGAAACAGAGAAAAATAATACAATTACCTATTTGGACACCAAAATACATAGAAAAAACAACGGACTAACAACAGACTGGTATAAAAAGATACCGCTTCCGACAGAATCATAAATTTTAATTCTACACAACCGAAACATCATATATGTATGTAATTAACACTTCCAAAAACTTAATCTATCGTGTTCTCCATCTTAGTGACAAACAATTCCACGAAAAGAACATAAAACGCATCAGGAAAATATTAACAGAAAACAGTTTCCCCAACAGACTCATCAGCAAAATGATTACACTGCTCAGCAAAAAACTTTTTGTCGCGCCTTTAAATAAAACTATGTGCACTATATGGATTTTGATGCGCTAAACTCGAATCCGTTGCGGTTTTTTTCCATTAGGTCCAGATTTTTTTTATGGACGTGGCAATTTTTTGCCCCTAAATTAGCCAGGTACGTAGACATATTTCACCCTAACACGGGAACGAGTCATCCGATTCAACGAGTTATCGTTATCTAATAGTTACACCTTTATCTAATAGTTACAGATCTTAGAAATAAAGAAAACTATAAACCATAAAAATCGGTTATAAAATTTAGATTTTATTTTCAATTTACCGCAGGTACCCAATGTTGTAATGCTACCAACCTTTCATATGCGTGACGATAGCATTTCGTTAGGTGAACATGTAAAGAAACTAAAGTACAACGGTATTTTGCATGGATCTTGGATTTAAGAGTTATAATATAGTATTTTTCACTAACCTGTAATTCTAAATGGAGAAAATTAAACTAGATTCTAATATTTATTGCAGCAGTGTATGTGGGAATTGATGGACAATAAGTGAGTCAGTTTTTATTTGATATCATGCGGTTAAAGTCGGCAACAGTTAGTATATTTCTTAATGTGTAAAGAGATAAAGCAATTAAATAATCCATAAAAGCTTTCATAGTAAAAAATGTCAAGGATTTGTAACAAATCTCCAAACTTATTTTGTTATGTATGTGGTCACAAAATACCAAATCTTCTCTTTTGAAATAACTCAAAAAGGCGTGTTCTCTATTTCGGAAGTACGAGACTTTCACATCCTTTTGCACCAAATTACAATGTTTTAATTTTGATGCAAGAAGCTCAGACTTGTTTCTTGAGAGCACTAATTTACGAATTAAGTTATTCAGATTAGTTTGATTTGGAATATAAGGTTTACTTGTTGGATTTCCAAATGATTTTAAGCGTACGATATCAAATTAAAATTGACTCACTTATTGTCCATCAATTTCCACATATACTGCTACAATAAATATTAGAATCTACTCTAATTTTCTCGATTTAGAATTACAGGTTAGTTGAAAATACTATATTACAACTCTTAAATCCAAGATCCATGCAAAATACCCTTGTACTTTAGTAAACTTTACCAGTTCACCTAACGAAATGCTATCGTCACGCATATGAAAGGTTGGTAGCATTACAACATTGGGTACCTGCGGTAAATTGAAAATAAAATATAAATTTTATAACCGATTTTTATGGTTTATAGCTTTCTTTATTTCTAAGATCTGTAACTACTAGATAAAGGTGCAAAGTGTTGAATATTAGCTTTAAATTTTTTTTAATTTCATTTTTAATCTGAAAAAAATTAAGCATTTTGCACGAATTTTTCTCGATTAATACCTGAATATTTCTAAAACGATAAGAGATAAAGAAAAACTGTATGTGACTAAAACAAAAACAATTTTGTTACACAACTTCTGGTGTTTTACTTTTTAATATCGGATGACTCGTTCCCGAGTTAGGGTGAAATATGTCTACCTACCTTGCTAATTTAGGGGCAAAAAATTACCACGCCCATAAAAAAAATCTGGACCTGATGGAAAAAAACCGAAAACGGATTCGAGTTTAGCGCATCAAAATCCATATAGTCCACATAGTTTTATTCAAAGGCGGATTTGGCTGCTGAGCAGTGTTATCGAAACCAACACAAAACTAAACAATAATACAATAGATAACAAATACATACCTGAAAAGGAAGAAAAGACACAGCACACGTTACTTTCCTGGATTAACTGATAACAAAAACATAAGAATTATATTAAAAAACAATAATATAAATTTTGCATACAAACCAAACACAACAATAAATAACATTTTTTCAAAAATAAAAGCGCCAATTAAAAAACTACAACAATGTAATGTAGTCTATGACATAAAGTGCAAAGGCAATGAAAACAACAGCTGTAATATGATATACATTGGAATCACAAAAAGAAATCTAGAAACCAGAATGGAAGAACGCAAGAAAGACATAGAGAAAAACAAACAATCAACAGCGCTATCATAACACATACTGGACACTGGACACACAGCTGATTTCGAAGAAGTAAAGATCTTGGACAGAGAAAATATTGGAAAGAAAAGATACACAATAGAAAGCTTACGTATTCAACAAAACATAGAAAAGACGATGAATCTAAAGGAAGATACGGACAAGCTACAAGGTAGCATTAAAGTAATTTAATTTAGTTGTGTTTTTTAGTATGAAGGTTTCACTTCATTGCTCCTATAATATAAATTAATGAAAATTTAATATACATAGTTTGTAGGTAAAAAATTAAAAAAAAAAGTTTATACATGTAAAATTTTAAAAATAAAAGTTTTTTTAAATAATAAAATAGATTTCCCCAACCCCTTGATAAAGTCAACAAATAATTGATGAAACGTCGGGAAAAAATTAAATAAAACTTGTTTTTTATTGTCATTATAACAACCTAGGCCTTATTAGCTTATAACAAAAATTATAGAAAATACAAATACAATTTGGCTATATAAACACAAATAAAGTTGCTGAGAGACATTTCTTTTTACAACTTTTCGATCAACGCACAGCAATGCCAACGGCAACAAGTGAACTGAATTTTTACATGAAGTACGGCAGACATGTTAGCTCTGTTCATTTACTGAAAATTTTTAACAATTGTTGATAGAAGTGTTCATTAACTCGAAAAACTTTCAACGAGAGAGCCACAAAAAAGAGCAAAAGATTGAGAGGCTGGAAAATTGTTGAAAATTCTTGATAGTAAAATTTTTACTTTCAATAATTATCCAATCAGCTGTTTTGTGTTTACATTTAGAAATCAAGTTTTCTAAAAGAAGCTGAAAATTAATATATTTTGGAAAAGTTGAGAAATGTTAAGTAATTGCAAGTATTTAAAGCTATTAAATATGTTTATGACTATTTTTGTAAACAAATATTACGTATAAAAGGAATGAATGAAGTAGCAAAACACCTAATACATCAGGGACACAGGATGCCGAAGCGATTGGAGGTGATGTAAAAACTATAATTACTTAGATACTCGATACTTCACACAATAGCAGTAGATAGTAGAATTTTTTAAGATGTGCATTTGCATGTGAAATAAATGATTTTTAAAAAACCAAATATTTTATATAATCTAAGCTTGGTCAAAATATATTTTTGGCTCTACAGTGGACCTGGATTCTGCAGTTTGTGAGAAGTCTCCACATAAAGACGAAATTATCATTATCTTAATTGTTGGTGTAGGGCGATCCATAGAACAATATGTTGATTATTATCCAAATCCAACAAAACTGTATAAAATAAAGTTATATATTTTGACTTATACTGCGTTTCAGAGAATAACTAACGTTTTGTTGGTGCGATGAGATCTTACATTAGAATTGAGGCACTGCGAATTGACACAAAACCATAGCAAGATAAGATAATCAGCTAAGATCGAGAAATATTCTTATATGAATAGTTCTTTCATTTAAATAGTTCAAAATTCTAGCAAATATACTTGTGCCTATGCTTTATATATGTTTTCATAATAAAAATTATACGTTTTGATGGTGTAAGTAAGTTTGTGTAGATAAATTTTTATTATTTGAAATGTTCTTATACGACTGCTACATGTAAGAAGCAATTATTTATTAATTTCATTGGAAAGAAACAAATATATACTTAATATCACATTATTTTCATACTAATATATAAAATTTTTCCAAATATTGGAGTAAATACTGAGTACTTGCGTATACCTCCATAGCACATCACTGTTTTAAGTTGATAATTTTGGATGGGAAAGTGTTAATTTACTTTTATTATTAAGAGAAATTTCATAAAATTTCTTCTTACTCTCTACTTGATGGAAAATGATAGAAAAGTAAATGAACAGAGCTGTTATTAGACAAATATGTTGGTACGCCACAGACATCAGAAAATCAAAAATTTTTGAAAACCGGCGGACATGTCATGTCGCACATACTCGACATACATGCTGTCAGTCAGGGGGACTTGGTACGCCAACGTACATAATGTCTGCTGACATGTATGCCTGTCTAATAGCGCTGTAAGGTGAATTCAATGCTTCAATGCACAGTCCTGTACACTGAAGATGTATTTGTGTATAAAGTAAGAAAGCATGTATACATTTTTTTAATGTCTTTTTTTCGATGTCGTTGATGTAAACTTGTGTACGCAAAGGATAACACAATTCGGTCTCAATTCTATTCGGTGCACTATATTGGTTTCTGCTCAGTACATGTACATCCAAATATATACACTACACAACATAAGTCTACGCTCATGAAGTGGTTCATATGTTTAATTAATAAATAAAAGCAAAACTTTGTGTTTACACATATTTTTTTTTATTAAATTAAATAGCTTACGTCAAGCACTTTAATAAAGTAAACTACTTTTTCAAAAATTAATCATAGTTTTTACAAAGTAATAAAAAAACCACTTGTAAATCTTAAACTTAAAAACCAAAAGTCTACGCTCATTTCAAGAACATAAAAATAAAATATATAAAACATCAAAAACAAACAAGAAATAATTAACTTGTTGGATAACCATGGCATTTCAGAAGCTCCCTCAATCTGTTCTGCATGGAGCCGTATATTAGAGTCGTTGTCATGTTGGAAGCACTAATCTTCGGACAACCCTAGCTTTTCGGTACTTTGCTTTAAATTTCGCTAAAGAATATCCAAATAGGCAAACCTGTCCATTATGGACTCTATAAATTATAAATTTCCTACACCTTCGGCTGCCTTACACCTCCACACTATTACGCCTCCACCACCATGCTTTACAGTTGGCAGCAAATTTTCTTTATTTATGGCAGTTCCTGTTTTTCTCCACACAATCTAGAATTAAAGGAAATTCCGAAAATTGGCTTTCATTCGAAAAAAATTACCTTATGTCAAAAGTCTGATGACATATTCACATATTTATCGGAAAATTCAATCCGCTTTCGTCTATTTACCAAGGAGATGACAGGTTTCTTTCGGGCGACATGACCATATAAACCGGCTCTTCTTAAAATTCTTCTGGCAGTGGTTACACTAATAGTCTTTATAAGCTTTTGGAGGATGTGTTTAGTTATCTGCGCTGCTGTTGTTTGTCGGGTTTTTTTTTTTGACAAGAGACAATATTTGGACTCTCTATCTCTTAACTTATGTATGTGGACTGCCAGATCATGGCTTGGAAGTTATTATTCCCGTTTCTTCAATATTTTTAATTACAGTTCGCACAGATGTCCATGCTCTTTCAACGGTTCTTTCTATTTGCCTATACTTTTGTCCATCTTTCCGAAAATTCAAAATTATTTCTCTTTCGTTAGCACCAATTTCTCTTATTTTTCCATCCATGGTTTTAAATTAAAAGAAAAACAGTAATCACCTTAACTTATGGAATTTGTAAAACATAATAAAAATTAAAAGCACTTAAAATATAATCATTAACCACGCGTTTCTCAAAAATATGATTATTTATGGCTCGATTATGGATTGCAACTCAACTTTAGTTGCGTTGACAGCAAGCAACGCAAGTGACTTTAAAAATGTTATTATGTAAGGCAACCTCAGTCAGTTGCCTAAAGTTATCGTTGTTATCACATCTCCAATTAAAACTATGTAAACAAACAAACTGTTTGACAAAAAACGTATTTGTCTTTTAATAGTATTTTTAATAAAAGTTATATTTTTATATAAGGTTGTAAACAAAACAAAAGTAATAAATATAAATAATAATTTGTATGTCAACGCCCTTTGTTGAATTTTTCCATCCTGTCGACTCGTCCCCACACCAAGAAATTCCTGGTGGTGGAAATATGAAAAGCTCTGTGGAACTATTTTTTGATGACGAGGAAGAACAAAATATGGCATGTATTAGAAGGCAATTAAGGGACGATCCTAATCCTTTGGAATTGCCACCTGCACGGTAAGTCAACTTGAATATTGATATATCTTTTTCAAAAATAAATCTTTTTATAGTTTTAAGGCGTATTTTCGGATTCGAAAAGCTACCCCTTATACTGAAAGTGTGTGGAGCTGTAAAATTTTTCACTGATGGAAGTTTCCAAAGTCGTATGGAAACGATTTTAACATAGGAGTAGCTCAATCAACAATGTCTGTGATTTTGACTGAAGTTGTAAGTCTAGAGAAGAAAATTTGCAATAGGTGGATTATTTCCGAAATGAAGAAAAAAACAATCAGAAAACTTCAAGCTTGCTTTATTTTCCCCTTTTTGTGGTGCAAATAATATTTAAAGCAACCAAAAATATATAGTTGCCAATATGCCAACAGATAACCAGCTGTAAGTTGCCATCTGTAATACAACTTTAGCAACTGGCAACTCCATTGAATTTGAGTTGAAATCCATAATAGATCCATTAAACTCATGAGCGTACACTTTTCATTCTTTGAAAAATTATTTTAAAAAATATACCGTTATACATGGCAGATTAAAATCACATGAAACAAATCGTATGGACATGATCTACTGTCCTTTAGGCACCTCATATATTATGAAGTTTCCTATGAGTTTCAAAAAGTTAATTTGTCTCAACAGCTTGCGATAAGCATGGAGCGTAGACTTATGACCCCTAGGTTTATAAAATATGCAATAAAATATAACTAAAATATGTAATTAATTCTAAATACATATATGTTCATATACATACATACATATACAATATATGAGGTGAATAAACTGCTTCGGGGGTGTATTCTATTTGGCTCACTAAAGACAGAACGAGAGGAGTTTACAATATAGAGAAACAGCCAACACTATGTGGTACATCACATATGGATAAACAAAAGAAAGAAAGAAACAAATGAGACATATTTTGCTCATAGTGGACGCTTTTACAAAATTCGCTGAACTGTATGCAGTAAGCTCTCTGGGTACAAAGGAAGCCTTATGCGGCGTGAGGAAATGTTTTGAGTACTACAGCGTATAATCAGGGATATGTTTTATTTATTTTTTAATTTTTTTTTTTGGTTCTTGTGTCTAATTTCTTAACCTTTTTTCTTTTAATAATTAATGGATTTGTTTGAGTTCTGAGGTTATTTTATATTAATATATATTTTTCGATATTTCGCTTTCGATTTGTTAGCTTCTTCAGGAAATTATTTTTTATTGTCAAAAATTTTCTTTTCAATTATATGTATACAAATTTTTTAACAACATAAATCATAAATTTTGTATATTAAAAAATACTAACTCTAAAATGTATAAAAAATATAAATTAGTTAATTTTATATATTAAAACATACTAACTACAAAATGAATAAATATTATCAATTTTAGTTGTATATAATAATGTCATGAAAACGATGTGTGTGTGTGTGTTAACAAACAATTCGTTTAATGTTGTGTAATTGATATTATTAATGTAAACATCAAATATATTTTTTTTCTGTAAAAAATTTTAACATAATAACATCATAAAGTTTATTGTATATGATCTTAACATATGCATACAGCGCAAATAATTTAACATAATAATCATTATTATCGATTTTTAATTTTATACATGCATTCAAATGTCAAAATATTCTATATATTGTGTATATAATTTAACATAAACAATTAATTCTAACAACTTAATTTCTATGAATTAAATATCTATAGTTCTGAGCTAAATTGTCAGTTCATTCTTTCTCTAACAGGTATATTAATAATTTCTAACATTTCTAACAGAATCCTTCGTTTATAATTGTTTTCTGTTCTTAAAACTGATGCATTTTCAAAGTCAGGATAGTGATTAAATTTTAAACAATGAGAAGATGATATTGCAGTTTTTTTTTAAATTAATATGTCTATATATTTGTCCTGCTATTCTGGTTTTAAAATTATTTGTTGTTGTGTCTATGTATACCTCGTTACAATTGACAGATCCATTACCTTTACATGGTGTTTTACTATATTTGACCTATCCCATTTTTCCACTCTATCTTTCATTTTACTGAACAGTTTATTGTTGGTGCAATATGTTTTAAAAGCCATTTTATATTTTTGAGTATCAAATATTTTTGATTTTTCTAGTCTTTCTGATATTTCTGGTATGTAAATTAAGGATTAATAGAATTTTGGTTCCTTGTTATTATTTGTATTATTTGTTATCTTTTTCTATATTATATGTTAAATTATATACACAATATATAGAATATTTTGACATGTGAATGCATGTATAAAATTAAAAATCGATAACAATGATTATTATGTTAAATTATTTGCGCTGTATGCATATGTTAAGATCATATACAATAAACTTTATGATGTTATTATGTTAAAATTTTTTACAGAAAAAATATTATATTTGCTGTTTACATTAATAATATCAATTACACAACATTAAAAGAATTGTTTGTTAGCGCACACACATCGTGTTCATGACATTATTATATATAACTAAAATTTATAATATTTATTCATTTTGTAGTTAGTATGTTTTAATATATAAAATTAACTAATTTATACTTTTTATACATTTTAGAGTTAGTATTTTTTAATATATAAAATTTATGATTTATGTTGTTAAAAAAATTTGTATACATATAATTGAAAAGAACATTTTTGACAATAAAAAATAATTTCCTGAAGAAGCTAACCGAAGGTTAGCGAAATATTGAAAAATATATATTAATTTAAAATAACCTTAAAACTCAAACAAATCTATTAATTATTAATTTTTTGTTTGTTTTCGATGTCCCATACTGTTGGTGCGCAGTCTACTTTGCTTTCTAACAGCACTTGTTAACAATTCAAAGGTTTTTTAATAAGTGAGAAAAATTAAGTTGCGTTTGAAAAACGTACAAAGCATTAAAGCAGAATATAATAAAAAGTGTTGCAAATATTCGCATTGTTAACAGGCTTGTATTGAATTACACTTCAACACTCCTCCTCAATGCCAATATTTCAATACTTTACAATAATTTGAAATAAGTGCTACACTACTAAACCCAGAAGTTGAGAAAAACGTTCATGATTAACCCTCTGTAGATTCTTGGTTAAAACGTCTGCAATCATGTCCTTAGTAATGCAGTATTTTAAATTTGTTTGCTTCTTCTCATACAGGTCTCTGACGTGGTGATACTTTATATCTATGTGCTTACTACGAGCGTGGTATATGGGATTCTGCACGAGTTGTAATGCTCCCATATAGTCACCTTGGATAGTAATAACAGCATTGTTGTACATTTCGATTTCTCCTAATAATTTACTGATGTAAGTTGCTTCTTTGGCTGCAGAAGATAGTGCCATATACTCAGCCTCAGTACTCGATAAGGCTACTGATTGTTGCTTTCGACTTTCCCATGAAAAAGCTGCACCTGCTAAAATGAAAGTGTATCCCGTATAGAATTTGCGGTTAACAGTATCTCCTCCCCAGTCTGCATCAACATAACATTGGAATGGATAGCCAGTTTTATAACACTTGAGTAGCATATTTCTGGTTTTACTAAGATACCTTAGGACTCTTTTTAACGCAGTAAAATGCTCCAAATGCGGGTCACTTGAGATAGTTTTGAAATAGAATGAATGATATCAGGTCTGGTACATAAACCAATATACATAAGAGATCCAACTAACGACTGATATTCAACTTGATCAACTCTTTGACAATTCTCGTCATTACATCCGATTTGAAAATTTGGTTCCAAAGGTGTTGCCACTGACCGACAATCATTCATGTTATATCGCTTCAACAACTGTTTAATGTTTGCCTTTTGGCTTTACATACAAGCATGGCTCACCTTCACAGACATAAAAATCAATTTCATTTAAAATAGCATTTAACTTACGATTCCACTGACGGCTTGATTGCTTAAGACCGTATAAGGCTTTCTTCAACTATCTATGAATTTTTCGGGCTGAACAACAAAAACATCATCTTCAAGTTCCCTATTGAGATATGCTGTCGAAACATCCATCTGGTGAAAGTATAACTCGTATTCGGCTGCTAATGCAAACATCATCCTAATGGTCTCATACCTTACGACCGGAGAAAACGTTTCTTCGTAATCAAGTCCATACACTTGTGCACACCCTTTTGCCACTAACCTGGCTTTGAATTTTTCGACTGCACCCTGTTTGTTCCTTTTGAGGGAATAAGCCCAACCACAGCCAATTTCCTTTTTACCACGAGGAAGTTCCACCAGTTGCCATGTTTGATTCTTCAAGAGCGCGTTGTGTTCAATCTCCATTGCATTCCACCAAAAATTCGAATATTTGTTTGATAAGGCTTCATTTGCGCTTTCTGGAATGTTAACATCTTCTGAACACATTAAATTCACGGTATTGTATACTTTCTTAGGTCGTCGTGGTGCACCTGTGCGAATAATTTTAGGCCTTTCAGGTTTCTTTCTTTCAGGAGCCTCTTCAAAACCATAGAATTCATCAGCTGATTCATAATCGCTCTCATTTGGTTGTTGTTCACCAACCTGATGTTCGTCTAATTTTGGCAGCAATTCAATAGTAACAAAATCTCTCGGTTCTGCCTCAATAAAATAAACGTCTCTACTTATGATAACTTTGCCGGTGGATTTCTCATATAATCGGTAAGCTTTTGCGATGTCTGAGTATCCGACCATAACACACTCCTTACCTTTAGCTTTGAACTTATTATGTTGTTTCTTATCCAGAGCAATAGCACTTGACCCAAACATTTTCAGGTGTTTAACAACTGGTTTACGTCCAAACCAAACTTCATGTGGTGTCACGTCACCTAATGCTTTTGTAGGACAACGGTTACGCAAATACGTAGCAGTGTTGATTGCTTCTGCTTAGAGATTTTCATTAACACCACTATCAACCAGCATACATCTGGCCATCTTTACCAACGTTCGGTTAAATCTTTCCGCAACGCCGTTGTGTTGGGGTGTGTAGGAGACTGTTAACTGACGAACAATTCCATTTTCTTTTAAGTATCTATCAAATGCTCCATTTACGAATTCTGTGTTTTAGTTTTCTTATCCTCCTGCCGCTCAACCATTGTTTTAAACTCTTTAAACTTCTCCAGCACTTCGGATTTATTTTTCATGAAATAAACAAACACATAACGACTTTTGTCATCGACGAATGTCAGTATATATCTTGAACCTCCCCTTGATGTTATGTTCATAGGGCCACAAACGGCGCTGTGTATAATCTCTAGCAAATTATTGGCTCTATTCTCCGAATGTTGAAATGGTTTCACACTGCATTTACATTGTAAACAAACACTACCCCTTATGTTATCAGGGATCTTCACATTTACACCAAATACCATCTCTTTGCTTAAAAGTTGTCTTAGGCTGGAAAAATTCATGTGACCAAAACGTTTATGCCACTTCAAAGCATCGTTAGTATTTTCACATGGAAAGAAACATTCTTTATTATTCACTCCATATAAAAATAAACCGCCAACTCACTTAGCTGTTAACCAAACTTTACCGCCTTTCTTTATTACAGCTTCTTTTTCATTAAAAACTACAGTACAACCATTATTTACAGCTTTGCCAACAGAAATGAAATTGCACTGCAAATACGAAACATACAGAACATCTTTTAATGTTAGGTCAAACTCTTTTATGTAAACGTCGCCTTTTCCTTCAGTTTGAATTCTGTTATTACCAGCAAGTATAATCTCCTCTTTCAAACCTATCAAACAAATGTGTTGACGCCCCGCTGTCGACGCACCAAATGTTCTGCTGCACTGCCTGTTTATCGGTTATACAAAAAGCTCGATGTGTTTGATCATTTTTCTGCTCTACTTTTGAACCCTTCTCTCTGCATTGCGCTGCGTAGTGACAATTTTTTCCACAGTTGAAACATTTAAAATTTGGCTTCTTTTTATAACTGTTGTTGTTGTTGTAGACGTTTCGCTGATTACTTTTCTTCTCCTTATTCTCCTTCGCCATAAAAACTTGCACGGTGCTAACTGTACTTACCGTTTCATTGTTGTTCACCTTCCTGCGTTCGCCTTCTTCAACCAATTTTACTTTTAGTGTAGAAGTTCATCTCTCGTTTCAAGGGCTACCACTAGGTTCTCATAAGATTTCGGTAGACTCACCAATAGCATAATCACGTACAACTCCTCCTGAAGGGTGACTCCAGTTTCGGCCAATTTATCGACTATAGTACCACAGTTGCATATGTATTGCTGCACACACTCATCTTCTGTCATAAGCGTTTGTAGAAGTTGCTTAAACAACATTACCTTTCGTACAGGTCCTTTTGGGCGGTGTACCTCCTTCAGTGCTTTCCAGGTGTCACTAGCCGTTTTACTATTTTTTATGTATGCTATTTGCATAGGGGTTGAACACAATATTATTGTGGCAGTTGCCTTCTCATCCTTTGCAACCCATTCTGCGACCTCAGCATCATTTGCGCCATTTGACTCAGGCTTTGTTAAACTACCTGACACGACCGACCACAAATCTTGGTGTATAAGTACACTTTTCACTTGCAGACTCCACGAGTCATAATTGTGTCGTCCAGTTTCTGGATATTAAACATGGAGGACATTTTCACTCAAAATATATTTATTTCTTAAATTCTTCATTTTACACTTTTACTGGGCCCATAACCTGTTGGTGCGCAGTCTACTTTGCTTTCTTAAAGCTTAAATACAATAAAGGATAAACAGCACTTGTTAAAAATTCAAAGGTTTTTTAATGAGTGAGAAAAATTAAGTTGCGTTTGAAAAACGTACAAAGCATTAAAGCAGAATATAATAAAAACAGTGTTGCAAATATTCGCATTGTTAACAGGCTTGTATTGAATTACACTTCAACACATACACAGGACTTATTTAAGTCTCATATTGCAGCATGGAACTTTGTACAAGAACATACAAATACATAAACGAGTATAATATGCAATAATATATAGATATAATTAAAATTGGTAATTAATGCTCAATACGTGCATATATACAGGTTAAGAAAAATAACAGACTAAAAACATAATTATAAAACAAAATTTAAGTTAAACTATTCGCAGAGTCAAACAAAGTTAATTTAAAAATTTACACATAATATCTCTCCTGAATCGATGTACGTTGCTAATTACTTTTGACCTATATGGAATATTGTTCCAGAGACTTATTGCATGAATAAAGAATTGGTATTTGGAATCAGATATCTAAAACAAAGCAATCTTTTACCTCTATTGAGAGTTGAAAAGTTCAAGCGTGCATAGAGATATTCTGGTTAACACGTGTAAACTATTTTATACATAAAGATTAAAACCCTTACCTTCAAATAGTCATCAAATACATACATACCATAAAGTTTGTTTATATATGTATAAATAGACATGATTATATCTTCTCAACCCATATACTTAACGAACTATATTATTGAAAGTCATTTTAAGTTTGGTTTTGCTATTATTATCGCAACTGGCGAAGAGTTCAGACACATATAGTAATATAGGCATTAAATATGATTTGGCAAGAATTATTCGAATATATGTATATGGAAGTGCAACTTTGCCAGAGATTTCTTAACATAGAAGACACTGCCACATGCAAAATTAATATGGTTAGACCAAGTGAGGGTGCTATTAACGCACGGGTCCACAATGGGAGAATATATTTAAGTACAATGTATTTGGGGATTTTTTCTGTGTTTGTGATTGTTTTTTTTTAAAGATCGTGATACGTCGCTACCTAAAGGACAGCACACCATATACTGAATAAAATTGACCAAATTTTATATTTTATGAAAACAATAGCGTACAAATAATGTTGCTAGACTTGACGTCATTTTGATGACTTTTTATTTC
The DNA here is from genome assembly GCA_963675445.1 of Linnaemya vulpina. Classification (NCBI taxonomy): domain Eukaryota; kingdom Metazoa; phylum Arthropoda; class Insecta; order Diptera; family Tachinidae; genus Linnaemya; species Linnaemya vulpina. The sequence continues at coordinate 35,604,836 of OY776281.1, forward strand.
AAAAATTAAATCACGTGAAATATTTATATAGAGTTTTCATGCATATGTATATCTTACATTTAAATAATACAGGCGAACTTCCTTACAGTAAATATATTATACACTCCCCGCAATATTTATAAGACCAAAATTATTTTGAATATTTTTCCGAATATATTAATGTTCATAATGTTGGAATACATATATTGACTTTTTATCTGACATAAAAATATTGTGTTCCGTTATTTTTATTTGAAAATAACGCGATTCAAATATTTAACTTGAACGAAATAGTCAAAAGTCCAGGAAATTATAATAGAGGAGTAAAAACATCTAAATATTGTATGTGGAATCAAAACATATTGTTTCTTACTTTTAATAAGGAGAAAAAATATATTTTATAAAAAAAACTTACAAATCAAAAAATTTGCTTTCATATAAATATTTGTTATTTTGATAAAATTCTATAAGAGAACGCCATTAGACGTTGAAACTCGTACTTCTAGCTCAAAAAGCTAGTTAGCCCTTAAGCATTATCAATATAATTCTTAAAATATTAGTAATAGGTGGTAAGTACATTAAAAAAGCTAATTAAAAAATCTAAATAAAGATAATCGGCAAAGTAACTTCTGAGATATAGAGCAGAGACAATAATATTGCATATTCACTTTTATTGCTGTCCAAAAACATCAATGCACGTGATTGTATTTAACTCTCCATTTGCTTGGACTGTTTTTTTTCGCACTTCTTTTATTATCCCAACACAAGTTAATCAACCCTTCCACTTATGTCATCTAAAAATTATTAAAACTCCAAAAAATGCTTCACTTGTACGAACGTACTATGTATGTACGATAACATTTTGTTGTGAGCGCTGACTACATATGTATGTATATATGTATGGTATACATGTGGATACATGTAATAATAATAAAAACAATTGTAACATTCCAATGTTTTTTAAAGGATTCTTCCCCTTAAAAAACTACCTGTACTAATATGGAATGTAGGAAATCTATTTCTGCATACATCCTCAATAAACCATTTTTGGATTTTCCCAATTCTTTATATAAAAAAAAATTGAAGGAACTCCAGAAATTTTTTTAAAGAAATTGTAAAAAGTTGCATTCTTTTTTTAAGGTAAATGGCTTATTATGGAAATAATTTTTGTATGTAGTGCCCCCTAAGCGCACACAAAAATTTAATATAATTGATTTTTAAAGTTCGACGAGGCAAGTCGCATGTTTTTCATAAAAAAATTTACTGCGAAGTCAAATAAAATTTGTATTTGTACATACATATAACTTTAGAAAATTTCAAAATGTAAGACAATGAGTGAGAAAATTCGTTTTTGTTTTCTCTTAATATAACAAATGGAGCTGAGTGTATGGTGTGCCATCATATAATTAAAGAATGCGTGTGTTCAGCATTAACAGGCATAATACCAGCTGTAACTCAGAACTTGGTTTAGTTGTAGGGGAAGATAGAAATAATTTTATTTGAAGATTTAAAAAATAATTCTGTTTCAAAAATGATCTGATTCAAAGTAGACCTAAGGTAAATGTAAAGCGCAATAGAGACATTTTGCTATTTACCGACGTCCGGTGGCTAAGTCGCGGAAAATGCCTAGAAAGACTTTTTTGCCTTAGAAATGAAATTGCGCTATTTTTAAGATCTCCAGCAAAAGCCAAAGATACAGAATTATTGGACGCAATTACAAACCCCGATTTGTTGTCTGATCTGGCATTCTTATACGACGTTCTTGTTTTAATTAATAACCGTTAAGGATATAATATAGATATATATATATATATATATATATATATATATATATATATTTGGGATTTAGAATTTTAAAGACAACTCAAAATTCTGCGGGAACAATTGGCAGCACGAGATTTGTCACATTTTAAAAATTTAGGATATACATATGTCAAAATTTTCCGGCCGATGATAAATTGTAACTATATATATACCTCAGGCATCTAGCTCCACGAGTGATAGCAGAAATTTCGGCTTGCAGGATGCTGCAACCTTCCCGAAGCCTAAATGAGGTTCTTACGTTAAAGTTCTCCACGCCTATATTAGTTCCCCTCTTAGATCCATCAGTGAATACCCTAACGGAATCTCCGGGAAATGAGAGTCTTGAAGCCTGTTCCCTGTCCTCGACAAGAGAATGGAAAAGTCGGCCAAAGAAAGGTTTTGGTACACAATAGTCAACGTTGTCGTGGATCCCGATGTCTTGGTATTTCAACAGAATCCTTGCATGCCCATAGTCAAACCTTGACCATGGGCACGCAGCATTCAACCTGACCGCAGAAAAGAGGGCCAACTGCTTGGCCAGAATATCTACTGGGAGCCAATTCAACATGGTGAAGAGTGCCCCAGTTGGAGTCGATCTGAGCGCGCCTGTCATCAGCCTCGCTACTAGACGAAAGTAAATTCCTCTTAATAATCAAACATTTAGATTTATTAGGATTAATCTCTGGGCCATTAGCAGAAGCCTATTCAGAGGCACGATGCAATTATTCATTTAAAGTTTTAACACATTGGTCGACTGATACAATATTACAACTAATATCAAGCGAATAATCTAACCTTACATTGTGAGAGATGTCTTGGCAGATCATTGACATATAGTGAAAACAGCAGAGGGCCCAGGATTGAACCCTGTGGAACACCACGTCCACAAAGGGGTAAGGACTTTGATTTGGAGGTACCTGATCAAACAAATTGATGTCTGGCAGTTAAATAAGAATAAATGAGATTAGTGGAGGGGGAAGAAAACTTATGAAAAAATGTCAATTTATTACATCATGAAATATTGTGATTGACGGTGTCAAAAGCCTTCGAATGATCAAGAACTACTGAGAGCGTCATATTGCCACAATCAACGTGTTGTCTTTTATTCTCTGAAACATCCACTAGAACCTTTATGCAGCAGTGGTTCTTACGGAATCCAGATTGGGAACTTGTGAGAATGTTATATATATATATATATATATATATATATATATATATATACAACATCCTCACAATGATTTACGCAAATTACACTGCTCAGCAGCCAAATCCTCTTTTAAAAAACTATGTGGGCTATATGGATTTTGATGCGCTGAACTCGAATCCGTTTTCGTTTTTTTCGCGTGGCAATTTTTTGCCCCTAAATTAGTCATCCGATTTTAAAAAGTAAAAAGCCAAAATTATTTTTATTTTAGTCACACACAATTTTTCTTTATCTCTTATCGTTTTGGAATTATTCAGACATTAATCGAGAAAAAAAAAATTTTTCGAGCGAAATTCGTAATTTTTTTCACATTAAAAATGGAATTTAAAAAAATGTAAAGCAAATATTCAACATTTAGCACCTTTTTCTAATAGCTTAGACAAAGCTATAAACCATAAAAATTGGTTAAAAAATTTAGATTTTATTTTCAATATGCCGCAGCTACCCAATGTTGTAATGCAACCAACCTTCATATGTATGACGATAGCATTTCGTTAGGTGAGCAGGTAATGGAACTAAAGTACAACGGTATTTTTCATCGTTCTTGGATTTCAAAGTTATAATATAGTATTTTTCATTAACCTGTAATTCTAAATCGAGAACATTAGGTTCTAGTATTTATTGTAGCAGTATATAGTTCATTCTACTATTTATTGTAGCAGTATATGTGGAAGTTGATTGACAATAAGTGAGTCAGTTTTCTAGTTGTATAAAAATATAAAAAGATGGATATATTGTACAGGAGAAGAGAAGCTTTAATTGGCAAAGACGGCAATAGTTATACACTAGAGGAGAACATATTCAACCCGACCAAAGGTCGTTATTTACAGCTATTGTTTGTTTTGCCTTAGGATTGGAATGTTAACATTAAGTACAAGTCACTCGATTTTTAAACCTCCTAAGTAGCTGAACTATTTTCATAGTCAAAACTGTCCGATTGAGACACAAATTTATATATGTTTTATTTCGATTAAAGTAAAAGGAATAATATATCCATACCCAAGACAAGTCATGCGCAAGAATATCACATATTATTATAATATACATATATCGTTTGTTGCTTAACCAATAGGGCAAAATTTTTTTATCTCCATACATATAGATTTTGTTTTTTTTTTTAATTTTCAATAATAATTTAATTTATAAGAGTCCTTAAGCTTCGTGTTCACCATGTCGGTACGGCGAAGCAACGAAAATTTATCGCAAATTTCATCTGCTAATATAGCCAGCGATCAAAGTCCTGCAACACAAACGAGCGGATCGGTATGTGAAATATGTAAGAACTATATTACCGAAAATGCAAATGCCTTAAAAGGAAATTGCAATCACATGTTCCATAAGTCGTGCTTAAGCAAATACGTACAAACTAACTCTAACTGCCCCACTTGCAATGCTCACATATTACAGGCAAAACCAGCCAATCGCAAAAGTCCCCCAAAGTTAAATTGGTCAGTGACTACCCGACATCAGGTGCGTCAGCAACGGTTAGACGAGGCTAGGCAAAGTACAGTGTCTCAAGATAGAGAGCAAACAGCCAACGCTCCGGGTCGTGGCGAATCTTCTCCTAGAAGGGGTGAAGAAGAACCAAATCTTATACGCAATCTAGTGACAACCGCTGATGACATCTCTAAGTGAGAAATTAACCCAGCTTATTCAGAATAATATTGACATGGGATTTCGAAGGAATATACTCCCGGAAATTCAACATGAAATTCTAAATTTGCACATAAGTTCGGTAGATCATTTACGGGATATATGTAGAAGAAGAGAATTTTTATTATTGGATCTTCGCAAGAACAATTCTAATCATAAGCCTTGGATTACACAAAAAAAGATATCGGAGCTAAGTAATGAAAACGTAACGGCCGAGAGACTAGTGGTTGATTTCGATAATGATATCTCAGAACTAGCTCTTATATGCTGGAATTGTAAGAAATCTGTTCACATATATCAAGAATGTCTGGCTGAAAGGAATGTGTTTTGTTATGGTTGTGGAAGCGCTAATACATACAAGCCAACGTGTACGAAGTGCAACCCTTCAAAAAACTCAAAAGTGAGTGCAACTCTAGGTGCACGCAAACCGACTTCGACGAAACTTATAGACCGCTCAACGAGCACTTAAACGAAAAATCTTGCCATGTGATTTCTAAACCACAATATTTTCCATCAGACTTAAGTAAAATGTTACCAAAACCGGCAATACCTTTACACATACGCTTACAAAATTATAATAAGGCCCGTGAAAGAATCTTTAGCACAAGTCGAACGAATAAACGTAGTCGATCAGCTAAAAGAACAAAATAATACTGGTTAAATGTGAAAAAGAGACAGCAGAATATATTAGCTAGTGTGTTTGAAAAATCGAGTGATTTAAGACCTTATGCAGAAAAAATCATAATCAGAAACAGCAACCGCAAGTAGTCATGGACAATTTCCTTTCCTTTTCGAAAGAAGGGCTAGGCAAAACCAAACTTTTAAGTCACGTGATCAATGTAAGCGATACTAAGCCAATTAAACAGCGCCATTATCCAGTTTCACCGGTGATAGAGAAACTTATGTACAATGAAGTCGACAGCATGTCTGAGTATCCGACCATAACACACTCCTTACCTTTAGCTTTGAACTTATTATGTTGTTTCTTATCCAGAGCAATAGCACTTGACCCAAACGTTTTCAGGTGTTTAACAACTGATTTACGTCCAAACCAAACTTCATGTGGTGTCACGTCACCTAATGCTTTTGTAGAACAACGGTTACGCAAATACGTAGCAGTGTTGATTGTTTCTGCCCAGAGATTTTCATTAACACCACTATCAACCAGCATACATCTGGCCATCTCTACCAACGTTCGGTTAAATCTTTCCGCAACGCCGTTCTGTTGGGGTGTGTAGGAGACTGTTAACTGACGAACAACTACATTTTCTTTTAAGTATCTATCAAATGCTCCATTTACGAATTCTGTGCCGTTATCGCTGCGTAAAATTTTAATTTTCTTATCCTCCTGCCGCTCAACCATTGTTTTAAACTCTTTAAACTTCTCCAGCACTTCGGATTTATTTTTCATGAAATAAACAAACACATAACGACTTTTGTCATCGACGAATGTCAGTATATATCTTGAACCTCCACTTGATGTTATGTTCATAGGACCACAAACGGCGCTGTGTATAATCTCTAGCAAATTATTGGCTCTATTCTCCGAATGTTGAAATGGTTTCACACTGCATTTACATTGTAAACAAACACTACCCCTTATGTTATCAGGGATCTTCACATTTACACCAAATACCATCTCTTTGCTTAAAAGTTGTCTTAGGCTGGAAAAATTCATGTGACCAAAACGTTTATGCCACTTCAAAGCATCGTTAGTATTTTCACATGGAAAGAAACATTCTTTATTATTCACTCCATATAAAAATAAACCGCCAACTCACTTAGCTGTTAACCAAACTTTACCGCCTTTCTTTATTACAGCTTCTTTTTCATTAAAAACTACAGTACAACCATTATTTACAGCTTTGCCAACAGAAATGAAATTGCACTGCAAATACGAAACATACAGAACATCTTTTAATGTTAGGTCAAACTCTTTTATGTAAACGTCGCCAAGTATAATCTCCTCTTTCAAACCTATCAAACAAATGTGTTGACGCCCCGCTGTCGACGCACCAAATGTTCTGCTGCACTGCCTGTTTATCGGTTATACAAAAAGCTCGATGTGTTTGATCATTTTTCTGCTCTACTTTTGAACCCTTCTCTCTGCATTGCGCTGCGTAGCGACAATTTTTTCCACAGTTGAAACATTTAAAATTTGGCTTCTTTTTATAACTGTTGTTGTTGTTGTAGACGTTTCGCTGATTACTTTTCTTCTCCTTATTCTCCTTCGCCATAAAAACTTGCACGGTGCTAACTGTACTTACCATTTCATTGTTGTTCACCTTCCTGCGTTCGCCTTCTTCAACCAATTTTACTTTTAGTGTAGAAGTTCATCTCTCGTTTCAAGGGCTACCACTAGGTTCTCATAAGATTTCGGTAGACTCACCAATAGCATAATCACGTACAACTCCTCCTGAAGGGTGACTCCAGTTTCGGCCAATTTATCGACTATAGTACCACAGTTGCATATGTATTGCTGCACACACTCATCTTCTGTCATAAGCGTTTGTAGAAGTTGCTTAAACAACATTACCTTTCGTACAGGTCCTTTTGGGCGGTGTACCTCCTTCAGTGCTTTCCAGGTGTCACTAGCCGTTTTACTATTTTTTATGTATGCTATTTGCATAGGGGTTGAACACAATATTATTGTGGCAGTTGCCTTCTCATCCTTTGCAACCCATTCTGCGACCTCAGCATCATTTGCGCCATTTGACTCAGGCTTTGTTAAACTACCTGACACGACCGACCACAAATCTTGGTGTATAAGTACACTTTTCACTTGCAGACTCCACGAGTCATAATTGTGTCGTCCAGTTTCTGGATATTAAACATGGAGGACATTTCACTCAAAATATATTTATTTCTTAAATTCTTCATTTTACACTTTTACTGGGCCCATAACCTGTTGGTGCGCAGTCTACTTTGCTTTCTTAAAGCTTAAATACAATAAAGGATAAACAGCACTTGTTAAAAATTCAAAGGTTTTTTAATGAGTGAGAAAAATTAAGTTGCGTTTGAAAAACGTACAAAGCATTAAAGCAGAATATAATAAAAACAGTGTTGCAAATATTCGCATTGTTAACAGGCTTGTATTGAATTACACTTCAACACATACACAGGACTTATTTAAGTCTCATATTGCAGCATGGAACTTTGTACAAGAACATACAAATACATAAACGAGTATAATATGCAATAATATATAGATATAATTAAAATTGGTAATTAATGCTCAATACGTGCATATATACAGGTTAAGAAAAATAACAGACTAAAAACATAATTATAAAACAAAATTTAAGTTAAACTATTCGCAGAGTCAAACAAAGTTAATTTAAAAATTTACACATAATATCTCTCCTGAATCGATGTACGTTGCTAATTACTTTTGACCTATATGGAATATTGTTCCAGAGACTTATTGCATGAATAAAGAATTGGTATTTGGAATCAGATATCTAAAACAAAGCAATCTTTTACCTCTATTGAGAGTTGAAAAGTTCAAGCGTGCATAGAGATATTCTGGTTAACACGTGTAAACTATTTTATACATAAAGATTAAAATCCTTACCTTCAAATAGTCATCAAACACATACATACCATAAAGTTTGTTTATATATGTATAAATAGACATGATTATATCTTCTCAACCCATATACTTAACGAACTATATTATTGAAAGTCATTTTAAGTTTGGTTTTGCTATTATTATCGCAACTGGCGAAGAGTTCAGACACATATAGTAATATAGGCATTAAATATGATTTGGCAAGAATTATTCGAATATATGTATATGGAAGTGCAACTTTGCCAGAGATTTCTTAACATAGAAGACACTGCCACATGCAAAATTAATATGGTTAGACCAAGTGAGGGTGCTATTAACGCACGGGTCCACAATGGGAGAATATATTTAAGTACAATGTATTTCGGGATTTTTTCTGTGTTTGTGATTGTTTTTTTTTAAAGATCGTTATTTATAAGACCAAAATTATTTTGAATATTTTTCCGAATATATTAATGTTCATAATGTTGGAATACATATATTGACTTTTTATCTGACATAAAAATATTGTGTTCCGTTATTTTTATTTGAAAATAACGCGATTTAAATATTTAACTTGAACGAAATAGTCAAAAGTCCAGGAAATTATAATAGAGGAGTAAAAACATCTAAATATTGTATGTGGAATCAAAACATATTGTTTCTTACTTTTAATAAGGAGAAAAAATATATTTTATAAAAAAAAACTTACAAATCAAAAAATTTGCTTTCATATAAATGTTTGTTATTTTGATAAAATTCTATAAAAGAACGCTATTAGACGTTGAAACTCGTACTTCTAGCTCAAAAAGCTAGTTAGGCCTTAAGAATTATCAATATAATTCTTAAAATATTAGTAATAGGTGGTAAGTACATTAAAAAAGCTAATTAAAAAATCTAAATAAAGATAATCGGCAAAGTAACTTCTGAGATATAGAGCAGAGACAATAATATTGCATATTCACTTTTATTGCTGTCCAAAAACATCAATGCACGTGATTGTATTTAACTCTCCATTTGCTTGGACTGTTTTTTTTCGCACTTCTTTTATTATCCCAACACAAGTTAATCAACCCTTCCACTTGTCATCTAAAAATTATTAAAACTCCAAAAAATTCTTCACTTGTACGAACGTACTATGTATGTACGATAACATTTTGTTGTGAGCGCTGACTACATATGTATGTATGTATGGTATACATGTGGATACATGTAATAATAATAAAAACAATTGTAACATTCCAATGTTTTTTAAAGGATTCTTCCCCTTAAAAAACTACCTGTACTAACATGGAATGTAGGAAATCTATTTCTGCATACATCCTCAATTAACCATTTTTGGATTTTCCCAATTCTTTATATAAAAAAAATTGAAGGAACTCCAGAAATTTTTTTAAAGAAATTGTAAAAAGTTGCATCCTTTTTTTAAGGTAAATGGCTTATTATGGAAATAATTTTTGTATGTAGTGCCCCCTAAGCGCACACAAAAATTTAATATAATTGATTTTTAAAGTTCGACGAGGCAAGTCGCATGTTTTTCATAAAAAAATTTACTGCGAAGTCAAATAAAATATGTATTTGTACATACATATAACTTTAGAAAATTGCAAAATGTAAGACAATGAGTGGGAAAATTCTTTTTTGTTTTCTCTTAATATAACAAATGGAGCTGAGTGTATGGTGTGCCATCATATAATTAAAGAATGCGTGTGTTCAGCATTAACAGGCATAATACCAGCTGTAACTCAGAACTTGGTTTAGTTGTAGGGGAAGATAGAAATAATTTTATTTGAAGATTTAAAAAATAATTCTGTTTCAAAAATGATCTGATTCAAAGTAGACCTAAGGTAAATGTAAAGCGCAATAGAGACATTTTGCTATTTACCGACGTCCGGTGGCTAAGTCGCGGAAAATGCCTAGAAAGACTTTTTTGCAGAATATCTACTGGGAGCCAATTCAACATGGTGAAGAGTGCCCCAGTTGGAGTCGATCTGAGCGCGCCTGTCATCAGCCTCGCTACTAGACGAAAGTAAATTCCTCTTAATAATCAAACATTTAGATTTATTAGGATTAATCTCTGGGCCATTAGCAGAAGCCCATTCAGAGGCACGATGCAATTATTCATTTAAAGTTTTAACACATTGGTCGACTGATGCAATATTACAACTAATATCAAGCGAATAATCTAACCTTACATTGTGAGAGATGTCTTGGCAGATCATTGACATATAGTGAAAACAGCAGAGGGCCCAGGATTGAACCCTGTGGAACAACACGTCCACAAAGGGGCAAGGACTTCGATTTGGAGGTACCTGATCAAACAAATTGATGTCTGGCAGTTAAATAAGAATAAATGAGATTAGTGGAGGGGGAAGAAAACTTATGAAAAAATTTCAATTTATTACATCATGAAGTGTTGTGGTTGACGGTGTCAAAAGCCTTCGAATGATCAAGAACTACTGAGAGCGTCACATTGCCACAATCAAAGTGTTGTCTTTTATTCTCTGAAACATCCACTAGATGTTTCTTACGGAATCCAGATTGGGAACTTGTGAGAATGTTATATATATATATATATATATATATATATATATACATATATATATATATATATATATATATATATATATATACAACATCCTCACAATGATTTACGCAAATTGCACTGCTCAGCAGCCAAATCCTCCTTTAAAAAACTATGTGGGCTATATGGATTTTGATGCGCTAAACTCGAATCCGTTTTCGTTTTTTTCGAGTGGCAATTTTTTGCCCCTAAATTAGTCATCCGATTTTAAAAAGTAAAAAGCCAGAAGATGTGTAACAAAATTATTTTTATTTTAGTCACACACAATTTTTGTTTATCTCTTATCGTTTTGGAATTATTCAGACATTAATCGAGAAAAAAAAAATTTTTCGAGCGAAATTCGTAATTTTTTTCACATTAAAAATGGAATTTAAAAAAATTTAAAGCAAATATTCAACATTTAGCACCTTTGTCTAATAGCTTAGACAAAGCTATAAACCATAAAAATTGGTTAAAAAATTTAGATTTTATTTTCAATATGCCGCAGCTACCCAATGTTGTAATGCAACCAACCTTCATATGTATGACAATAGCATTTCGTTAGGTGAGCAGGTAATGGAACTAAAGTACAACGGTATTTTTCATCGTTCTTGGATTTCAAAGTTATAATATAGTATTTTTCATTAACCTGTAATTCTAAATCGAGAACATTAGGTTCTAGTATTTATTGTAGCAGTATATAGTTCATTCTACTATTTATTGTAGCAGTATATGTGGAAGTTGATTGACAATAAGTGAGTCAGTTTTCTAGTTGTATAAAAATATAAAAAGATGGATATATTGTACAGGAGAAGAGAAGCTTTAATTGGCAAAGACGGCAATAGTTATACACTAGAGGAGAACATATTCAACCCGACCAAAGGTCGTTATTTACAGCTATTGTTTGTTTTGCCTTAGGATTGGAATGTTAACATTAAGTACAAGTCACTCGATTTTTAAACCTCCTAAGTAGCTGAACTATTTTCATAGTCAAAACTGTCCGATTGAGACACAAATTTATATATGTTTTATTTCGATTAAAGTAAAAGGAATAATATATCCATACCCAAGACAAGTCATGCGCAAGAATATCACATATTATTATAATATACATATATCGTTTGTTGCTTAACCAATAGGGCAAAATTTTTTTATCTCCATACATATAGATTTTGTTTTTTTTTTTAATTTTCAATAATAATTTAATTTATAAGAGTCCTTAAGCTTCGTGTTCACCATGTCGGTACGGCGAAGCAACGAAAATTTATCGCAAATTTCATCTGCTAATATAGCCAGCGATCAAAGTCCTGCAACACAAACGAGCGGATCGGTATGTGAAATATGTAAGAACTATATTACCGAAAATGCAAATGCCTTAAAAGGAAATTGCAATCACATGTTCCATAAGTCGTGCTTAAGCAAATACGTACAAACTAACTCTAACTGCCCCACTTGCAATGCTCACATATTACAGGCAAAACCAGCCAATCGCAAAAGTCCCCCAAAGTTAAATTGGTCAGTGACTCTAAGTGAGCAATTAACCCAGCTTATTCAGAATAATATTGACATGGGATTTCGAAGGAATATACTCCCGGAAATTCAACATGAAATTCTAAATTTGCACATAAGTTCGGTAGATCATTTACGGGATATATGTAGAAGAAGAGAATTTTTCCTATTGGATCTTCGCAAGAACAATTCTAATCATAAGCCTTGGATTACACAAAAAAAGATATCGGAGCTAAGTAATGAAAACGTAACGCCCGAGAGACTAGTGGTTGATTTCGATAATGATAACTCAGAACTAGCTCTTATATGCTGGAATTGTAAGAAATCTGGTCACAGATATCAAGAATGTCTGGCTGAAAGGAATGTGTTTTGTTATGGTTGTGGAAGCGCTAATACATACAAGCCAACGTGTACGAAGTGCAACCCTTCAAAAAACTCAAAAGTGAGTGCAACTCTAGGTGCACGCAAACCGACTTCGACGAAACTTATAGACCGCTCAACGAGCACTTAAACGAAAAATCTTGCCATGTGATTTCTAAACCACAATATTTTCCATCAGACTTAAGTAAAATGTTACCAAAACCGGCAATACCTTTACACATACGCTTACAAAATTATAATAAGGCCCGTGAAAGAATCTTTAGCACAAGTCGAACGAATAAATGGAGTCGATCAGCTAAAAGAACAAAATAATACTGGTTAAATGTGAAAAAGAGACAGCAGAATATATTAGCTAGTGTGTTTGAAAAATAGAGTGATTTAAGACCTTATGCAGAAAAAATCATAATCAGAAACAGCAACCGCATGTAGTCATGGACAATTTCCTTTCCTTTTCGAAAGAAGGGCTAGGCAAAACCAAACTTTTAAGTCACGTGATCAATGTAAGCGATACTAAGCCAATTAAACAGCGCCATTATCCAGTTTCACCGGTGATAGAGAAACTTATGTACAATGAAGTCGACAGCATGATAGAAATGGGGATAATCGAAGAATCAAATAGCTCTTGGAGTTCGCCGTGTGTCTTAGTTAGGAAACCAGGGAAAAACAGATTATGCTTAGATTGTAGGAAAATTAATGAAGTTACAATTAAGGATGCATATCCTCTTCCCTTTATCGATGGTATATTGAGCAGATTGCCAAAAGCTAGGTTCATTACAAGCTTGGATCTTAAAGATGCCTTCTGGCAAATTCCTTTAGATCCAGAATCAAGAGACAAAGCAGCGTTCACAGTTCCAGGACGGCCGTTGTACCAATATAAGGTAATGCCTTTTGGACAGTGCAATGCACCCCAGACTATGTCTAGATTGCTGGACAAAGTAATTACACCTGCTCTGAGAAACGAAGTCTTTGTATACCTCGATGATATACTCATCGTTTCAGACAGTTTTGATAGATATGCAGAAGTTTTAAAACAAGTTTCCAGAAGAAAAGAGAAAATTCTGTTTGGAGGAAGTCAAGTATTTAGGCCATGTTATTGGACATGGAGTAATTCGTACGGATCCGGAGAAAATAGCCGCAATCCTTCAGTTACCAACTCCGGGATCACTAAAAGAAATTAGGAGGTTCCTAGGTACGACAGGGTGGTATAGGAAATTTATCGAGAACTATGCATCTCTCACCACTCCATTGACAGTTTTACTAAGGAACAAAAGAAAATTCGTTTGGACAGAAGAAGCAGGCAAATGTTTCGAAACTTTGAAACGGCTATTAACTACCGCACCTGTCTTGCACGGTCCGGATTTTACCAAACCTTTTTAGGAATAGGAAGCGTGTTAGTTCAAATAGACTCGGGGGGTGATGAATTTCCCTTGGCATTCATGTCAAAAAAGCTAAATAAGGCCCAACGAAATTTTCATTCAGTTACTGAACAAGAATGTTTAGCTGACGTGTTAAGTGTGAAAAAATTCCGTCCTTACGTGAAAGGACATGAATTCACTATAGTAACAGATCACGCATCACTTAAGTGGCTCATGTCCCAAAAAGATTTATCATCTAGGTTGGCACGATGGGCATTAAAGCTTCAGGGATACAATTTCAAAATAGAACACAGAAAAGGCACGCAAAATATTGTTCCGGATACGCTGTCTCGTTCCACTCCGATTGACCAAGAAATTTGTTCGAAAAATGGTGAAGAATACCTTACTATAAAGAGTCTATCTAATGATGCAACAGCTTTTATTGACTTAAAATCACCACAGTTTCAATCAGCTGAGTAAAACTTACTGAAGAAAAACATAACTGAGAATGAAAATAAATTACCAGACTTAAAGTACTAGATGGTTATGTCTATAAACGCACAGAGCACGTAACTGGAGAGCAGTTAAACGATGACTTTTGCTGGAAACTATGGATTCCAAATGGATTGATACCCGACATACTCTCGATTGCTCATGACAAAGCGCTATCTGCTCATTTCGAGATAAATAAAACTGTAGAACGCATTCGTAGATTCTTTAATTGGCCTGGGCTTGTCAATAGCGTTAGAGATTATACAAATGACTGCGACACTTGCAAAGCGACGAAATATCCGAACTTTATTTTGAGGCCGCCGATAGGATGATCTTCGGTACCCGAGCGGTTATTTCAAAGGTTATTCGTAGACTTTTTAGGTCCATACCCCAGATCAAGAGCAGGAAACATAGGGATTTTCATAGTACTTGACCATTTTTCTAAGTTTTTTTTCTCTTAAAACCCGTTAAAAAACTCACCGCTGACGTAGTTGTAAAATATTTAGAAGAAATTTTTTACATTACAGCGATACAAAATATTTCATTCTCTAACAGCAATACATTCTTCACAAGCTAATGCTTCAGAACGAGTGAATTGCTCCGTTCTTGCAGCTATTAGGGCATATATTGATCCCGATCGTATAGCATTGCATGTGCTATACGATCGAGCGTTCATTTAGCAATAGGTGTAGCACCTTACTATCTAACTTTTGGACAAAATATGGTAACGCATGGAGGTACATATGAATTGTTGAGGAAGTTAGGAACTTTAAAGAATAGAAATTCAAGTTTCGCAAGAGAAGATTCAATGGAAATAATTAGAAAAAGAGCTAAAGAAGTGCTGGACAAAAAATTTTTGAGAAATGAACGTACGTACAACTTAAGAGTTCGAGTAGTTAATTTTAAAGAAGGCCAGGAAGTTTATAGACGGAATTTTAAGCAATCCAATTTTGAAAGAGGCTATAATTCTAAGTTGGATCAAGTATTTATAAAAGCACGAATAAGAAGGAGAATAGGGAATTGTAACTATGAGCTGGAGGACTTGAAAGGGAACTATGTGGGCAAATATCATGCGAAAGATATCAAGCCAGGATAAAAGTATTTTCAGCTGGATCCAATTTCGGGGTAATAAAATTTTTCCCCAAAATTTGATCTTGGCCGGGGGTTTGTGTAGAGATACATGTGAATACTATGTTCAAAATTAACGTAATTTCGAAGTATGCCCGAATTCATCTTCTTTAAAAATAAAATCCACACAGAGCTACAAAAGTAATAAATCTGCAGTTGTTTTTTTAGTACTTGAACACGTGATAACTGGTTTTATTACATTTTTATTAAGCAATAAGACACTCACGAAACGCTAGGTATAAAAGCCGATTTTTCCAGAAACGCAGTCTTTTTATTTCGCCATTTTAACTTGCAAAGAACAAAAGATATCTGTAAAATTTTATAAAGTGAACAAATTAAATAAAGTTTGGTTGAAATACATTAAAGAAATTAAGGAAAAGAAAAGCAAGGCAAACTACACGATCTATGCGATAAGGCTTTGATTTTTAATTTCGTCTTAATATTTTTATAAATGGCTTAAGAAAAATTAAATCTGGTAACAGTATATATTAACTGAATTCTTCATAATTTTTGCATTTGTATAGTGCTATATCCATAGAGGTAAGAAGATTCAACGCAACAAAAAAATATAATGTATATGGTATACAAATAAAATATTTTCACAGATTTGGCACTTAGTTTTACATACAAATATCACCAACAATACCTAAGTACTAGAAACAGTTTGGTTAGTTGTAAATCATAACCACAGTAATATACGGCAAGAATTCCCGAAATACAGGAAAAACGAAGACCCATTGGAGATTCCTGATAAAATTTGGAAGTTTGTATACAAAATGAGACAATTGGGCCCCCTAAAAATGCTTAAACTGGTGAACTCAATCATTAAGATACAACCACCTCGATTTTTCTAGCATGCAATAATTTCAATCATATGTAATTTATAATTACCATAGCAAAAAACTACAACATTTAGGTACATAAGAAAGAATAATTGAAAACATAGCAGATCCAACACATGCATCAATATACATATCTCTTTCGAACTTACAGAACTTACACAGCTGAATCTTCGGTGGAACTTTTAAAATGAGTAAGTGATATTGATAAAATCCATTTAGTATATGTAATACATATTAGAAATCTCCGCGAATTCAAAACAGCGATAATGTGTTTAAAAGAATTACCAAATCATAAAGAATATATAAATAGTTAATAACTTTTGATATTAAACAAAACTGTAGTAATCCAGTATTCTAGTCTACAAACATTACTAATTTCATATTTCATAATTTTATTAAAAATATTGATGAAGAGTGTTATTGTGGGAAGGAATATGTATGTAAAACAAAAGAAGCAAAGACAAATTAATTAAATTACAAAAACTATTCCAGGTATTTAGATGAATTATATATTTTACGGGAATAATTATTTTATTTAGGAAAATAGTTTATTAATAAACGTGTTCATAATACGTATATATATAGGAAAAAGGATTTATATAGTTACAAATAATATGTGTTGTTTCATACATAAGATAGATCATCATTCATTACAGTTCACTATACATTTATATTCTTAATGATAATGATCATTAACTGAGTTCCCTGACCTACTTTTGATTTGTACATGAATTTTTATTTACTTATATACAACGTCAGAATTAAACAGGGTAGTTAATTCAGTTCGACTGAAGGTTCATATGTTAGTCATAATGCAACATAAAATAAACAATTAATCATAGATTTTAGTAGATATTAAACTTTAATCACGATAAAAATAACTGATGTAATAAAACTTCATATAATGGATTATTAATCTTTGTGTGAAATTTCTTGTGACGCGCTTGTTCGAGGGATGGACATAGTCAGACACAATTTACTTGGTAATCAAACGTTGGGTGGGCGAGTGTTCCTATAAAATCTTGGATACACATATTACTTTACATTGGTTAATATTTTTTGACCATTTGTTTCCCCTAATTAAAGTGCATGCAAATAAAATAATTAACAGCCTGTAGTAGTTGCATTTTCCACTAAGTCCACGAACCCTCCCGATTGTCGATGAGCCAGAGCCGGATGCCATGCATGCAAGGACTTAAAATATCGTAACCTAACACTATTCTTTGGTTATATACTACATATTTTAAAATTTATTCTGAGTGATGAAGGTACGTTTATTATTTCTAACATTTCCAACATTAATCGACGTTTGTAGTTATTTTCTGTATTTAATATTGAAACATTTTCAAAATCTGGAAAATGATATGCCTTAGAACAATGGGAAGATAAAGCTGTTTTTTGTGAATTTATATCCCTATATTTTTGATCTGATTTGTGACCTGCTATCCTAGTCTTTAATATATTCTTGGTCGTACCTATGTACACTTTATTACAATTCTCTATATCATTACCCTTGCATGATATTTTATATACTAAATTTGATCTATCCCATTTTTCAATTTTATCTTAATTTTTACTAAATAGTCTGTTTAATGTATTATACGTCCTATGACCTATTCTATATTTATCTGTATCTTAAATTTTAGATTTTGTCAACCTTTCTGATATTCCTGGTATGTAAGTTAAAGATTTAAATAATTTTTATTCTGTACTACTATTAGTATTTTCTGTTCTTCTATTTCTATATTGTGATATTAATTTATTTATTATATGATTAGGAAAATTGTTATTTTCTAATATATTTATAACCTTCTTTTTATTGCTATAGTGAAATTGTTTGTCACTTATATTTAGAACTCTTTCTATAAAATTTGTACCTGTGTTTATAATAATGTGTCTACTATGTTTTGAATAGTAATTAATCATTCTTCCCAAAGCAGTAGGTTTCTGGAACCAATCTATTATTAATTTATTACCTTTCCTAATAACTAAAGTATCTAAATAAGGAAGTCTCAAGTCCTTTTCCTTTTCAGCTGTAAATTTAAAGTTGGATTCATTCAATGCTGATTTATCTCAGATGTATGATAATGCAAAATAAATCATCTACATATTTTGTCACACGCACACATATATATATATATATATATATATATATATACATGTGTGTGTATATGTATATAAATATATATATATGTATATATATATATATATATATATATATATATATATGTTAATTATAATTTGTTAATGTTGAAAAAGTTTGTTTTACTATAAATTGTTAATGTTGAAAAAATATTTTATATGTTATTGAATTTGAAAAACAAATATTGTGAATAGTTTTTTATGTCATATTTCAAAACCATTTGTCTATAAAATTTTAATAATTTTTATTTCCTGAAGATGTTAACAAGCTGTTAACGAAATATCGAATAAAAATTAGTTTAAATATAATTTAATAAAAAACGATCATAAGCTTGATTAATATTATAATATTACACAATTTAAAAAAAAAATATTTTAAAAAAATTTAGCTTAAAAAATTGTTTAATAAAACTTAATTGAACTAGTATATTTTAACTGTTATCTTTAATGGATTTGTTCATTAGGGTTGACTAGTTAATACTCATCAATATGTAAGTTATCATTGACTATAGTTATAGTTGATTGGTATATCGGTTATTTATACTGAGTTAACGTTGACGAATATGTTTGTTAGGAATAACTAGTTAGTACTAACCAATATTTCAGCTGTCACTGGCTAGTTATAGATAACCATTATTTTGGTTATAATTGACTAGTTATATAACCAAAATATGGTAAACAATGACTGCTAATATGCACTAGAGTGAGCAGTACAGATATATGTTTCATTTTACGAGAGAATGAATGAGTTAGAGAAAGATGGAAGATCACATGTATACAAGAGTTTCGGTTTTCCGTCACAACTACCGGTTATATAACTTGTAGGGTTGTTATACATATGTGTATATAATATGAAAGATTAAAAATTCATCTACTAAAATGTATTTTATGGTACGGATATATATATCCCTTTCAGACTTAAAATAACAAGGTAATATATTGATTTTTAATCCTTGTTCTTTCTACATTAGCAAAATCTATTATTGCACTATGTGCATATATATATTCATACTTTAATACACTATAACTCCCGAACTGAAGGAAAATTTGTATCTTTAGACTTGGAGTACAAAGCATTATAAATGAGTAACTGATTGTAGATATCACAGTGCTTTCACGTATTTGGCAACTTAAGTAATTTTTTATTGCATACTGAAAAAAAAATTCATAAGATGTGTATTTTATCAATTTTTTTAATATTTAATATTTATAGGTTTAAAATGGAAACTCGTTTTTTAAGTTTTATAAAAAATTGCTGTTCTTGTAGATAATCGCATTTCATTAATACATATTAAGTTGTCTATATTTTTCGTCCCTTTCTTAATATTTTTAGCGAATAAACTTTAATGATTAGTACAAATTTTTAGGTATCAGTAATGGTTTACTGGTTACTGAAGTTTCTTATTTAAAACTAAAATTTAGTTACTGATACATAAAGTGCATTATTTATATAGCGAAATATGTATACCCAAGTATAGTGTCGACACAACTCGAATTATTTCTTTAATGAGGGGCATACGATATCTAATGAACACTACGATATTCTCATGTAAGAACTAAATTTAATGAATTAGTTGATAAAGTGATCCTACTAACTAATACATGTGCACGGTAAATTTACCTTGTCGTCCAACAATCTCTGCAACATGTTCGGAACTTGGCACTGGAACACATTCTGTCATGTTTTGCGATTTTTTTGAGCGTTCATCTGACGTTGTTACAGAAGTAGTAGGATTCGTTAACGGAATGTCATCGTGGTTGGGTTCAGGTAAAAATTTTTGATTTAATAATGTTGAAGCGCCTTGAGATTGTGTTTGTATAAAAACTTTTGTTGTCATATGATAAGGATTTCCAACGGACGTATAGGATGGAGACGAATACGGTTGATTGCGGTCTAGTGTAGAATGTTGTATGTGATGAGACTGTGCTTGTTGATAATGCTTAGATGATGGTGTAGGAGATAATGTAGATGAAGCTCCAAGTGTTGGTGATGCCATTTGACTCAAATTCATCATAGTTAATTCGACAGCAAGCTGAAGTGTTCGCGCGTCTTCATTGTTCAAAGTAGAATTGTCCGCAGAAGTTGGCTGCGCATGTGGGTTGTGCATACTGTCCACTAAAAGCCTTTGTCCATTGTCACTACTTTCGTTTTGGTTTTGCATAGACCCCGAAGTGTGAAGATTTGTTTCACTTTGATTCAAATCAATTTTGGATGATTTGGCCATTGTATGGCTATCCTCCATATCGTCGTTGACTGCAGTCAATAAGGAAGAGTTTAGTTGACATGTAGCGGAGTTGAAAGAATATTCTAAGCTTGTTGATGAGTTCAAACAAATTTGATTTCCAGTTGCAGCTGCGAACTTGTTACACGTATTTTCCAACGACTGTGAAGTCATATACGAATTTGATGATGAAGATGATGATGGGGAGTTTGACAATGAACAACAGCCCGAGCTGCCACTTAAAACCACACCACTTTCAAAAGAGAATAGTGATGACGAGCCCATGTAGTTGGCAGCAATAGGCGAGGTTGATAACGAAGTCTTGACAGAAGTTGGTGGTGCTGGTGATGATTGCTGCAAGCAATTTATGGACGCTTGAGGTGGAGTTGGTAATGTGTGACTAGAATTCAGTATATTACAACAATTAAAGTGATATGAATTTATACCTGTTTGTTGAGTCCTACCATGCTGTAATTGTTGCTGCGGCCTTAGAGTAGAGCTAGTTACACTTGTAGCTAAAGACATAATTTTCTTGTTTCCAAAAGCGTGTCCTATTATTTCGCAAATATATGGAACTACGTCTGTATGTAATTGTTGCTTACTTTCTCATTTCTTGATTAAACTTTAAACTTGCCAACCTGCAACGAATACATAAGCAAACTACTAAATTTATTATTATATTTTCAATTTATATGTATACATCTACATATATTCCTATTATTTCTCAAATATATGAAACCACGTATGTATGTAATTGTTGCTTACTTTCTCATTTCTTGATTAAACTTTAAACTTGCCAACCTGCAACGAATACATAAGCAAACTACTAAATTTATTATTATATTTTATATATATACATCTACATATACATCTTATATGTATACATCTACATATATATATATATATATATATATATATATGTAAATAAATAAATAAATATATATATATATATATATATATATATATATAAACATATATATATATATATATATATATATATATATATTTATTTATTTATATATATATATATATATATATATATATATATATATACATATATATATATATATATATATATATATATTTATTTATTTATTTATTTATTTACAAAATTTATAAATATAATAAATTATGAATACAAATTAGAGGGAAATAAAAGTACTAACTACAGCGGTTTTCGACCAGAATTATAAACAATTTTTGTTTTATATTGAATTGTATATGTTACAATATTTTAAGAGGTTGCAGACTTTTTTAATATTACTAGGATTTATACATTTCAAGAGTTTGGGTAGGCATATTTCATTGAAGAGTGACAACTGGCAGTTGAAAACTAAATGATTTATATTTAATAGCGAATTAGATTGACACAGGTGGCAAATAATTTGTAAAGATGTAGTTGTGAGTTAATAGTGTGTGTCCCAGTCTCAATCTTGTATATTTCTGTAAATTGAGTCGCGCTCGTACGGGTATAGAGCAGGTGTTCCAAGTGGATTAAAAGTTCTGTAAAGGTGTTGATAAGATGACCAGGCGGTGGAGATATTCATCCGTATAATAGATTTAATTATTCTCTTAATGTCATCTTCATTTAAGGATTGGTATGTATATATAGGGGCGTTAGCGGCGAATTTGGCAGCCTCATCCGCTAGGGTATTTCCTGCTATACCGACATGACTAGGCAGCCACATTAATTTGAATTTGGAATTGAAGTTGATTAGTAGATCTCTTATTTTTGAGACTATTTGGGTTTTATTATTTGTGATTTTTACAGCTGTTATTGCGGATTTGGAGTCTGAGCAGATGATGAATTTGCCAGGTTTTTTTTATATTTAGTGAGCGCATAACGAATGGCTGTTGATTCAGTTGTAATATAACATCGATCATCTAGTATTCCCAAGAAATCTATGGTTAAGTTTTCGTTTATAACAACAAAGGAGGTTGAGTATGTTGTTTTTGATCCATCAGTGTACACTATTTTCCAGTTTGTTCAATTATAGGAATTTGAAATACTTTTGAAAAGAGCCACATAATTACCGTGATGTGCAGTTTCTTTTGGCAATGCCATGAGATCAGTGATGAAACTTGAATTTTTTAATTTCCAGTGAGGTGTAGTTGGGGTGTAGGCTTTTTGAGGTGTCAAATCAATTTCCATATCTGTTGCTTTACTAAGAGCGATACGTATTGAGGAAGGAAAACGTAGTGGTAGTTGACAGGAGATATTATGAACGCGATTATTAGGCCATAATATATTTTCGATAGGATGGTGCTGCGTACGACATTGATAATAATGTTTGGATGAGCGTTACTGTTTTTAGCAGCAAGACATTTTATTAAGTTAAGTCGTGAGGCTAGAGATTTCTTTAAAGTGTGAAGACCATTTAAAATTATTGTTAAAAACTACGCCTAATATCTTTAAACTATTGACTGACTCAATTTCATGATCTGGAGTACTAACAGCAGCATAATTGCAGAAAGTTTTTTTGCACATGTAAAGGGATTTTGTTTTGGTAGAAGATATTTTGGACCCCGTGGAATTACACCAGGTTGAAATGGATAAAATTAGAATATAAATTTTTCCTTGTAAATCAACGTTTTGTTTGTGGTTATATAAGTCGTCAGCACACAAAACATTTTTGAAGAACAGTAGTTGCTATTTGGAATAATACCACAGATAAAGGAGACCTTTGCGGAATTCCGTTGTACAATGGTTTGGAGCAAGAACGGGAATCGTTAGCCTTAATTATTATTTTTCTGTTTGAGAAGAACGAATAAATATATTTTATTATTTTAGTCCCTACTTTCCGTTCTTTCAGCTGGGAGATTATTGTGTGTGTACCAATTCTGTCGAAGGCGTTTTCAAAATCGATCGATAGAATTGTGAGATGATTATGATGAGAAAGCTCGCTGGCACATAGGTGGTCTATAAAGGCAAGAGCGCACATAGTGCCCCTTTTAAGTTTAAATGCTACTTGTTGAAAGGATGAGTTTGTTTTTTAGCATGAACCAGGCAAGTCTTATAGCAAAAATTTTTTCAAGGACTTTAGATGTGCATGTCTATTGTGGTGAGATGTTTGTTTGGTTTCGGTATACGGATGATTGCTGATGTTTTCCATTGTTGTGGGATAACACCGGCAGAAAAGATTTGGTTGTAAAGTTAATGAAGATGAGTTAGCGTGTTGTTTGGTAGATTCTTTAGTATAGGGTAAGGATTTCTGTCCAATCCAGGTATTTTGCCTCTTAGGGTTTTTAGTGTCGTTGTAAGCTCAAAAAAGTTATGTCTTCTTCAATGATGGTGGCGGAGTTGCTTAGAACGTAATTTATATTTAGGTTTGTATTTTGTTTACCATGTATAAATGTGGTATTAAAATTTAAA
>OY776281.1:35648512-35658512 GCA_963675445.1 Linnaemya vulpina
AACGATTCAAAAAAATAGTCAATGAACTGCAATTACAAAATAATAATGGCAATGCAAAAACAGAACTAATAAACATATTTAAAAAATATCAAAACGTTTTCCATTTAGAAGAAGAAAAATTAACCGTAAACAATTTCTACAACCAAAAAATCACGACCTTAGACAATAACCCAGTTTATATAAAAAATTACAGACTACCACATTCACATACAGACGTAATAAATGAACAAGTAAAAGAAATGCTTGTTAATGACATAATAGAACCATCAGTTAGCCCATATAATGCACCACTCCTTTTAGTACCAAAAAAGGGTGTAGAAGATAAAAAGAAATGGAGACTAGTAGTAGATTTTAGAAAACTCAATGACAAGATAGTAAATGATAAATTTCCTTTAACCAGATTGGAAGATATCTTGGAAAAATTAGGCAGAGCAAAATGGTTTTCTACACTTGATATGACTAGCTCATTTCATCAAATTAATTTAGACAAAAATTCTAGACCTTTAACAGCTTTTTCTACACAACAAGGCCACTATCAATTTAAAAGATTACCATTTGGACTGAAAATATCTTCAAACAGCTTTCAAAGAATGTTGACAATAGCACTTTCAGGATTAGAATCTGAAGCATTTCTTTATGTAGACGATATTATCATATACGGATGTAGTTTAAACCACCACAATAGAAACCTAATAAAAGTATTAGATAGATTACAACAATACAATTTGAAATTAAATCCAAAAAAATGTAAATTTTTAAGACCAGAAGTCACTTATCTTGGACATCTTATAACTAAAGACGGAGTAAAAACAGACCCATCAAAATACGACGTAATTAATAATTATCCCACACCAAAGAATGCAGATGAAGTAAGACGATTCGTTGCATTTTGCAATTACTATAGACGATTCATACCAAATTTTGCAGACACAGCTAAAGACTTAAACCAACTATTAAAGAAAAACACAAAATTCAAATGGACGGACAATTGCCAAAAAGCTTTTGATGACCTAAAAGAAAAACTTATAAGTCCCCCAGTATTGCAATACCCTGATTTTGAAAAAACCTTTATGTTAACAACAGATGCTTCAAACTATGCACTAGGAGCAGTATTATCACAAGGCGAAATAGGTAAAGACCGACCAATTTCATATGCAAGTAAAGCTTTGCAGAAACATGACATGAACAAACCCGTAATCGAAAAAGAACTTTTGGCAATTCACTGGAGCATCAACTATTTCAAACCATATTTATACGGTAGAAAATTTACAGTAGTAACTGACCATAGACCATTAGTATCACTATTTTCCCATAGAAATCCTTCTTCAAAAATGACAAGAATTAGACTTTACTTGTGTGACTACGACTTTGATATTGTTTATAAAAAAGGAAAGATGAATACAAACGCTGACGCACTATCCAGGATAGAAATCAATTCTGATATACTAAAACAGATGATACCAATAGAAGATGATGAAAAAGTGGAAAAAGTATTAGTAACTACAAGGGCTATGAAAAATAAAGAAAAAGAGGCAAATAAGAAATTGAATAATAATAAAGAGGCAAATAAGAAATTAAATAATAATAAAGAGGCAAATAATATAGAAAATAACGAAACACGTGTAAGAAACGATGATTCTCAGAAGTCTGATCAACTTCGCATATGGGAATGTACATCAATAAATGACATCAAGAATATAAGAAGATTGCAATTTAATAAGATAAAAGATATAAAAGAAAATGATATATATATAGAAGATAAGATTGTGCACATTGGACGTGACGATAATTCATCGAAACTAGATTCAATGAAGAAATCACGTACCAAAATTATAAATGAATTAAATATAGGATGTAATGATAATTCATCGAATCAAGATTTGATGAAGAAGTTACATGCCACTAATGAAGAAAATAATAAGCTAGCAAGATTCAGCGATAACTCAGCGAAACTAGATTCGATTCTGAGGAAACTGATATCTAAAATGAAGAAAGAAAATATAAAAGAATTAGCGCTATCAAGAAATGATAAAATATTTAAAATGTATACAAAAGAAAAATTTAAAGAAATATATGCCAGAATAAAAATAAATAATGAAAGTCCTCAACTAAATATACTAATATACATCGCCCCAAAAAGAATATCAGATGACATATTAAAATACAAACTAATTGACGAATTTCACAATACCACACACGCAGGCCACTTAGGAATAAGAAAAACAATAATTAAACTAAAACAGATATATTTGGAAAAATATGAACAAAATGGTAAAAAACTTTGTTACATATTGTGACTGTTGTAACAAAAACAAACTAAACACATTAAAGAACCACTTACACTAACAGACACTCCAAACAATAGTTTTGAAGTGATTTCAATTGACACCGTTGGTCCTCTTCGTATGTCAAACGAATACCGATACATTCTTACCATGCAGTGCGAACTAACAAAATTTGTTGTTGCACATCCAATGCCGACAAAAGATGCATTTACGACGGCAAGAACATTGGTTGAACAATTTATTTTAAAACATGGACAATTTAAAGTACTCAAATCTGACAAAGGTACAGAATTCACAAATGAAGTTATGCGAAACATATGTTCATTATTACAAATTAAACAAATATTTTCAACACCATATCATCATGAGACATTAGGATCAGTTGAAAGAAACCACAGAGTACTTAATGAATTTTTATTAACAACTGCAAACGATTATGAATGGGACAAGTGGATTCCATATTTCACTTTTGCCTACAATACAGCAGCACATGTAGACACAGGCTACACGCCTTTTGAATTAGTATATGGAAAATTACCATATCTACCCTCTGACATACTAGAAAACAAACAAAAATTTTACAATTATGACGACTACGTACAAGAGTTACGAGTCAGGTTACAATTTGCTTTAAATAAAGCAAAAGAATTATTGATAAGAGCAAAACAAAAAAGAATCTTAAACAATGACCACACTAACAAATTTAAGCTAGAAGTAGGAGATTTAGTTTTAGTAAAAATAGAAAATAAGAAAAAAAATCAAAGTCCCTATAAAGGACCATTTAAAATAATAAAAAGAAATAATGTAAACACCATAATAGACTACAATGGTGTAGGGAAAGAAATACATAATAATAATTTGAAGCCATACCATACATTATCAAGTTAAAATCTCTAAAAATAAAAAGTTAACCAATTATAATTATTAAATAGAAAACCTTAAGTATATAAGAGAATGTTTATCAATTAATTAATCAAATAATTTAATCAAAATTTCTTAAACACTTAAATATAAAAATACTATAAAATTGTAATTATTAAATAAACATTATTAAATAAACATTAGACATATAAGAAAATTTTTCTCAATCAATTAATTAAAAATGTAATTTAAATTTCCTAGATACTTAAATATACTGATAATAATATTTAACCAATTATAACTACTTCACAAAAAAAAAAAATTTTTTTTTTACTAGATAATACTATATACATACATACATAAGTAAATATTTTAATGCATTATCAATATTTTAAACAATAGCTTTTAACAATTATTTAAGAGACAATATTACATACCAATTATATATTAAATAATAATTATCATTATTAAAATTTTATGTATACAAAGAATGTCGAAACGATGTCATGCATCCTATAGAAAAATCACTCCGTAATTTTTCTCTTAAGGGTGAGGGTGTAGTGTATCATAACACTAGCATACACTGCACACCCTAACCAGAACCTAAGCAGTGTACACACACATGCATAGGATATGAGCACACCATTGGCAGCGCAGTTGATCGAACTAACGATTGCATACAAATTGAGTGACGTCGCGAATCATTACAATTTGAGTGACAATTATGTTTGCTCAACTAGCGTTACTATTGGTCAGTGTAATTAAAGTAAATTAAATATTAAAAGAAATGGAGAAATGCATGGTATTGAAGGAGACAGTTATAATAAGCTAAAATAAGTTAGAGAGGCTTACTTAAGATTTCATAAGTAGTATATAAGCCGTATATTTTGTATGAATAAATCAGACTTTAATTTGAAAACACACACAGCAGTATTGCTTAGTTTTTCTATTAGAGTTTCAGGAATAGTATTCAAAATACTATTACATGGCGATCCTGCCAATATCCTAATAATTTTGGGAAGAAGCAAAAAAGGACCACATATCAAAGTCGCTTATCCTTTTGCTAATTTTCAAAATAAGAAGGACAATAGATCAAAGCACACATAGCTTATGCTAAGCTAGATCTATTGGGCGGCAAAATTTATAGGAAAGAAGAAAGAAAAATTTTAGACCACCAGCGACAGTTTCCAATGAGTGAAACCTAGGAAGAAATCCTAGAAGACCTAAGGATAGCTGAAGAACGCTGGAAGAAGCTACTAGAACAAGACAAACAAGCAGCCAAGCCTGAGATCCTGAAAAAAGGACCAAAGCCGAGGAAGCTAAGAAGACATCAGAAAGAGCCAACATTTCCTGTGTTTCCACTTCCGAACGTGGAGAAGTCCAGGGGTGGCAAACGTAATAAATTAAAAGTACAACTACGTGTGTCGGAGCATCTATTGACCTATGCGTCCATGGAAGAGAAACTAAAAATTAATAAAATAATAAGGACAATAAAGGGTGAAATGAAGTCAATAAGAACGACAGGAAGAGCTTGCAGCTCTTGAAAGATAGAAAATTTAAAAAAAAAAAAAAAAAAAAAAGCAAAATAAAGAGATATGTATAGACATAAGTATGAATTAAGAATTTTAAAATATTAAATTAATACTTATCAACATCTTAGAATAAATAAAAAAAAAAAAAAAATTTATGTGTTGAAACACAAAGACAATTCAAATATATATGCAAATAAAAACAAATCAATGAAATGGCAAAATTTAGTGGCAAAACTTAGAATAATCAAAGAAGAATTTGACAAATCATATAAATGCTTAAATCTTGACAGACCAGCTAAAAACGAGACTATTAACAAGCACATAGGAATTTTATTAGGAAATCTTGAAAAAATTAGAGTAATACTTAACGTAAATTATAACAGGTTAACAGTAGCACACAGAGCAGCGGCAGACGCATTTTTCACAGAAGTCAGAAATAAATTAATTTATATAGCAAAGAAAAAAGGTATAAACCTAGAATTACCAACTTCTCTACACGAAGAAACACCATTATACTTTAATCTAGGGCAACGGACATCTGCCAAAATGGCATCATTCAGTCTGGAAACGGCTTCAAAAGCCATTCCTCTATTTACGGGTAATTACAACGAACTAGAAAGTTTTCTGATAACTTCAGAACTATTGAACAAGACACTGTCGGAAGAAGCGAAAAAAGACTTCCTGCAGTATATATACCACGCGAAATTATCATCTAATGTCAGGACAGCGATAGGCAGTTATACCAATCCAGAGAACTTTGAGATACTACGGACACTTTTAAAAAATAGATATAAAAATAAAGAAACAATTCCGGAATTACAAAACAAATTGAACATTTTATTTCAGGGGAAAATGTCAATACAGACATACAATGACAGAATAACAGGCCTGATAGATAAACTTAACAAATTAGGAATTCAAGAACTGGGCAATGACGCTTCAATAGTAGAGAAAAACGTAATAATTAAATTGAATAATAAATTATCTTTAGAAACATTTAAGAAAGGGCTAAATGAAAATTTTAAGTCAACCGTATATGCAGCTAGACCAGAGAACATACAAGAAGCATATGAACTAGCACTAGAACTGGAGAATGAAAATAGAGCGAGCAACAGTTCAATATTGCATGTTAGGACGTATCAACCACGGTATCAACGACAAAATCACTATGAACACAACACATACATGCGACAAAATAACAACCCCAATTACAACAGATCATATAATACTAATAATAGAAACAATAGTAACAACAACTCCAATAGAAACAATATAGCTAACAGCTCAAGAAACAACAACAATACGAATAACAATTTTAATAGATTTAACAATAATAACATTAATAACAATAACAATAACAGAAATGACAACAGAAGAAATCAAACTTATACAAATAGAAACAATAGGTACATACACACAATACAAAATGCGGGAAACGGGATGGGCCAGGGATACATGGTCATCCCGGAGGGCAAAAATTAAAGATTCACAAAGTATCCAACAACAATTCCAATTATATCAATGTCACATATAAAAACAAAAATTTAACTTTTCTTATTGATACTGGCGCCGACATATCACTCTGTCGAATGCGTGATGAATTCATAGGTGAACAATTTAGACCAGAAGAAAAGTGCAAACTAACAGGTATCACAACAGAAGAAATAGAATCAATAGGATTTCAATTAGTAGAACAAAATTTTCCAATAGAAACAGATGGTATTTTAGGAAGAGATTTCTTTAAAAAATATTTACGCAAGATAGATTATGAAACATTCACAATTTCCTTATTTATAAACAATAACACAATCATAATTCCAATGCAAACAAAATCAATTCACACATTGCAAATAACATTACCGCCAAGAACTGAAGTCATTCAACCCATTAAATTAAACTTAACAGAAGATTCCGTCATATACAATAATGAAATACAAGAAGGAATATTTTTAAGCAATTCAATAGCACCAAAAAACGGCATAACACACATAAAAATATTAAACACAACGAACGACACAATAACTTTAGAAAATTTCAAAATACAGACTGACCCACTTGCAAACTATGACATATTAAATTACAATTGCAATAATTTTCAACATAACGGTGAACGATTCAAAAAAATAGTCAATGAACTGCAATTACAAAATAATAATGGCAATGCAAAAACAGAACTAATAAACATATTTAAAAAATATCAAAACGTTTTCCATTTAGAAGAAGAAAAATTAACCGTAAACAATTTCTACAACCAAAAAATCACGACCTTAGACAATAACCCAGTTTATATAAAAAATTACAGACTACCACATTCACATACAGACGTAATAAATGAACAAGTAAAAGAAATGCTTGTTAATGACATAATAGAACCATCAGTTAGCCCATATAATGCACCACTCCTTTTAGTACCAAAAAAGGGTGTAGAAGATAAAAAGAAATGGAGACTAGTAGTAGATTTTAGAAAACTCAATGACAAGATAGTAAATGATAAATTTCCTTTAACCAGATTGGAAGATATCTTGGAAAAATTAGGTAGAGCAAAATGGTTTTCTACACTTGATATGACTAGCTCATTTCATCAAATTAATTTAGACAAAAATTCTAGACCTTTAACAGCTTTTTCTACACAACAAGGCCACTATCAATTTAAAAGATTACCATTTGGACTGAAAATATCTTCAAACAGCTTTCAAAGAATGTTGACAATAGCACTTTCAGGATTAGAATCTGAAGCATTTCTTTATGTAGACGATATTATCATATACGGATGTAGTTTAAACCACCACAATAGAAACCTAATAAAAGTATTAGATAGATTACAACAATACAATTTGAAATTAAATCCAAAAAAATGTAAATTTTTAAGACCAGAAGTCACTTATCTTGGACATCTTATAACTAAAGACGGAGTAAAAACAGACCCATCAAAATACGACGTAATTAATAATTATCCCACACCAAAGAATGCAGATGAAGTAAGACGATTCGTTGCATTTTGCAATTACTATAGACGATTCATACCAAATTTTGCAGACACAGCTAAAGACTTAAACCAACTATTAAAGAAAAACACAAAATTCAAATGGACGGACAATTGCCAAAAAGCTTTTGATGACCTAAAAGAAAAACTTATAAGTCCCCCAGTATTGCAATACCCTGATTTTGAAAAAACCTTTATGTTAACAACAGATGCTTCAAACTATGCACTAGGAGCAGTATTATCACAAGGCGAAATAGGTAAAGACCGACCAATTTCATATGCAAGTAAAGCTTTGCAGAAACATGACATGAACAAACCCGTAATCGAAAAAGAACTTTTGGCAATTCACTGGAGCATCAACTATTTCAAACCATATTTATACGGTAGAAAATTTACAGTAGTAACTGACCATAGACCATTAGTATCACTATTTTCCCATAGAAATCCTTCTTCAAAAATGACAAGAATTAGACTTTACTTGTGTGACTACGACTTTGATATTGTTTATAAAAAAGGAAAGATGAATACAAACGCTGACGCACTATCCAGGATAGAAATCAATTCTGATATACTAAAACAGATGATACCAATAGAAGATGATGAAAAAGTGGAAAAAGTATTAGTAACTACAAGGGCTATGAAAAATAAAGAAAAAGAGGCAAATAAGAAATTGAATAATAATAAAGAGGCAAATAAGAAATTAAATACTAATAAAGAGGCAAATAATATAGAAAATAACGAAACACGTGTAAGAAACGATGATTCTCAGAAGTCTGATCAACTTCGCATATGGGAATGTACATCAATAAATGACATCAAGAATATAAGAAGATTGCAATTTAATAAGATAAAAGATATAAAAGAAAATGATATATATATAGAAGATAAAATTGTGCACATTGGACGTGACGATAATTCATCGAAACTAGATTCAATGAAGAAATCACGTACCAAAATTATAAATGAATTAAATATAGGATGTAATGATAATTCATCGAATCAAGATTTGATGAAGAAGTTACATGCCACTAATGAAGAAAATAATAAGCTAGCAAGATTCAGCGATAACTCAGCGAAACTAGATTCGATTCTGAGGAAACTGATATCTAAAATGAAGAAAGAAAATATAAAAGAATTAGCGCTATCAAGAAATGATAAAATATTTAAAATGTATACAAAAGAAAAATTTAAAGAAATATATGCCAGAATAAAAATAAATAATGAAAGTCCTCAACTAAATATACTAATATACATCGCCCCAAAAAGAATATCAGATGACATATTAAAATACAAACTAATTGACGAATTTCACAATACCACACACGCAGGCCACTTAGGAATAAGAAAAACAATAATTAAACTAAAACAGATATATTTGGAAAAATATGAACAAAATGGTAAAAAACTTTGTTACATATTGTGACTGTTGTAACAAAAACAAACTAAACACATTAAAGAACCACTTACACTAACAGACACTCCAAACAATAGTTTTGAAGTGATTTCAATTGACACCGTTGGTCCTCTTCGTATGTCAAACGAATACCGATACATTCTTACCATGCAGTGCGAACTAACAAAATTTGTTGTTGCACATCCAATGCCGACAAAAGATGCATTTACGACGGCAAGAACATTGGTTGAACAATTTATTTTAAAACATGGACAATTTAAAGTACTCAAATCTGACAAAGGTACAGAATTCACAAATGAAGTTATGCGAAACATATGTTCATTATTACAAATTAAACAAATATTTTCAACACCATATCATCATGAGACATTAGGATCAGTTGAAAGAAACCACAGAGTACTTAATGAATTTTTATTAACAACTGCAAACGATTATGAATGGGACAAGTGGATTCCATATTTCACTTTTGCCTACAATACAGCAGCACATGTAGACACAGGCTACACGCCTTTTGAATTAGTATATGGAAAATTACCATATCTACCCTCTGACATACTAGAAAACAAACAAAAATTTTACAATTATGACGACTACGTACAAGAGTTACGAGTCAGGTTACAATTTGCTTTAAATAAAGCAAAAGAATTATTGATAAGAGCAAAACAAAAAAGAATCTTAAACAATGACCACACTAACAAATTTAAGCTAGAAGTAGGAGATTTAGTTTTAGTAAAAATAGAAAATAAGAAAAAAAATCAAAGTCCCTATAAAGGACCATTTAAAATAATAAAAAGAAATAATGTAAACACCATAATAGACTACAATGGTGTAGAGAAAGAAATACATAATAATAATTTGAAGCCATACCATACATTATCAAGTTAAAATCTCTAAAAATAAAAAGTTAACCAATTATAATTATTAA
>OY776281.1:35661012-35811012 GCA_963675445.1 Linnaemya vulpina
TACCAAATCGTCAGTAGACTTCAACCACAGTTTTGCAAAGTTTCAAACTTCTCAACTTATATAAGACTTCCAAAAACCATCTGAGAATTATGTTAAATAAATTAACTATAAAAATTCACAAACAATTTCAAAAAATCACATTATAATAGGTGTAGCAAGCTATGAAACTTATACAAACCAAACCCAACAAACAACTTTTTATTCGATACGACTCTATTTTATTTTTCTATACCTTTATACAATTAGAAATCCCTTGGATAACAATGAAAGTATTTATAAGGCAAAATGAAAAATAAAATCTCAACTGAATTGTTAATAAACTAATTTTTTGACATATTGTCATTGTACTATTATAATATGAAATTTATTTGTTGGGTGGTTAAGCAATGTCTATATGCATTTCATTGGTGCTTCTTACCAAATCGTCAGTAGACTTCAACCACAGTTTTGCAAAGTTTCAAACTTCTCAACTTATTAAGACTTCCAAAAACCATCTGAGAATTATGTTAAATAAATTAACTATAAAAATTCACAAACAATTTCAAAAAATCACATTATAATAAGTGTAGCAGGCTATGAAACTTATACAAACCAAACCCAACAAACAACTTTTTATTCGATACGACTCTATTTTATTTTTCTATACCTTTATACAATTAGAAATCCCTTGGATAACAATGAAAGTATTTATAAGGCAAAATGAAAAATAAAATCTCAACTGAATTGTTAATAAACTAATTTTTTGACATATTGTCATTGTACTATTATAATATGAAATTTATTTGTTGGGTGGTTAAGCAATGTCTATATGCATTTCATTGGTGCTTCTTACCAAATCGTCAGTAGACTTCAACCACAGTTTTGCAAAGTTTCAAACTTCTCAACTTATTAAGACTTCCAAAAACCATCTGAGAATTATGTTAAATAAATTAACTATAAAAATTCACAAACAATTTCAAAAAATCTCATTATAATAAGTGTAGCAGGCTATGAAACTTATACAAACCAAACCCAACAAACAACTTTTTATTCGATACGACTCTATTTTATTTTTCTATACCTTTATACAATTAGAAAACCCTTGGATAACAATGAAAGTATTTATAAGGCAAAATGAAAAATAAAATCTCAACTGAATTGTTAATAAACTAATTTTTTGACATATTGTCATTGTACTATTATAATATGAAATTTATTTGTTGGGTGGTTAAGCAATGTCTATATGCATTTCATTGGTGCTTCTTACCAAATCGTCAGTAGACTTCAACCACAGTTTTGCAAAGTTTCAAACTTCTCAACTTATTAAGACTTCCAAAAACCATCTGAGAATTATGTTAAATAAATTAACTATAAAAATTCACAACCAATTTCAAAAAATCACATTATAATAAGTGTAGCAGGCTATGAAACTTATACAAACTAAGCCCAACAAACAACTTTTTATTCGATACGACTCTATTTTATTTTTCTATACCTTTATACAATTAGAAATCCCTTGGATAACAATGAAAGTATTTATAAGGCAAAATGAAAAATAAAATCTCAACTGAATTGTTAATAAACTAATTTTTTGACATATTGTCATTGTACTATTATAATATGAAATTTATTTGTTGGGTGGTTAAGCAATGTCTATATGCATTTCATTGGTGCTTCTTACCAAATCGTCAGTAGACTTCAACCACAGTTTTGCAAAGTTTCAAACTTCTCAACTTATATAAGACTTCCAAAAACCATCTGAGAATTATGTTAAATAAATTAACTATAAAAATTCACAAACAATTTCAAAAAATCACATTATAATAGGTGTAGCAAGCTATGAAACTTATACAAAC
This sequence comes from Linnaemya vulpina, assembly GCA_963675445.1. Taxonomy (NCBI): domain Eukaryota; kingdom Metazoa; phylum Arthropoda; class Insecta; order Diptera; family Tachinidae; genus Linnaemya; species Linnaemya vulpina. The sequence continues at coordinate 35,662,848 of OY776281.1, forward strand.
CAAACCCAACAAACAACTTTTTATTCGATACGACTCTATTTTATTTTTCTATACCTTTATACAATTAGAAATCCCTTGGATAACAATGAAAGTATTTATAAGGCAAAATGAAAAATAAAATCTCAACTGAATTGTTAATAAACTAATTTTTTGACATATTGTCATTGTACTATTATAATATGAAATTTATTTGTTGGGTGGTTAAGCAATGTCTATATGCATTTCATTGGTGCTTCTTACCAAATCGTCAGTAGACTTCAACCACAGTTTTGCAAAGTTTCAAACTTCTCAACTTATTAAGACTTCCAAAAACCATCTGAGAATTATGTTAAATAAATTAACTATAAAAATTCACAAACAATTTCAAAAAATCACATTATAATAAGTGTAGCAGGCTATGAAACTTATACAAACCAAACCCAACAAACAACTTTTTATTCGATACGACTCTATTTTATTTTTCTATACCTTTATACAATTAGAAATCCCTTGGATAACAATGAAAGTATTTATAAGGCAAAATGAAAAATAAAATCTCAACTGAATTGTTAATAAACTAATTTTTTGACATATTGTCATTGTACTATTATAATATGAAATTTATTTGTTGGGTGGTTAAGCAATGTCTATATGCATTTCATTGGTGCTTCTTACCAAATCGTCAGTAGACTTCAACCACAGTTTTGCAAAGTTTCAAACTTCTCAACTTATTAAGACTTCCAAAAACCATCTGAGAATTATGTTAAATAAATTAACTATAAAAATTCACAAACAATTTCAAAAAATCTCATTATAATAAGTGTAGCAGGCTATGAAACTTATACAAACCAAACCCAACAAACAACTTTTTATTCGATACGACTCTATTTTATTTTTCTATACCTTTATACAATTAGAAATCCCTTGGATAACAATGAAAGTATTTATAAGGCAAAATGAAAAATAAAATCTCAACTGAATTGTTAATAAACTAATTTTTTGACATATTGTCATTGTACTATTATAATATGAAATTTATTTGTTGGGTGGTTAAGCAATGTCTATATGCATTTCATTGGTGCTTCTTACCAAATCGTCAGTAGACTTCAACCACAGTTTTGCAAAGTTTCAAACTTCTCAACTTATTAAGACTTCCAAAAACCATCTGAGAATTATGTTAAATAAATTAACTATAAAAATTCACAAACAATTTCAAAAAATCACATTATAATAAGTGTAGCAGGCTATGAAACTTATACAAACCAAACCCAACAAACAACTTTTTATTCGATACGACTCTATTTTATTTTTCTATACCTTTATGCAATTAGAAATCCCTTGGATAACAATGAAAGTATTTATAAGGCAAAATGAAAAATAAAATCTCAACTGAATTGTTAATAAACTAATTTTTTGACATATTGTCATTGTACTATTATAATATGAAATTTATTTGTTGGGTGGTTAAGCAATGTCTATATGCATTTCATTGGTGCTTCTTACCAAATCGTCAGTAGACTTCAACCACAGTTTTGCAAAGTTTCAAACTTCTCAACTTATTAAAAGACTTCCAAAAACCATCTGAGAATTATGTTAAATAAATTAACTATAAAAATTCACAAACAATTTGAAAAAATCACATTATAATAAGTGTAGCAGGCTATGAAACTTATACAAACCAAACCCAACAAACAACTTTTATTCGATACGACTCTATTTTATTTTTCTATACCTTTATACAATTAGAAATCCCTTGGATAACAATGAAAGTATTTATAAGGCAAAATGAAAAATAAAATCTCAATTGAATTGTTAATAAACTAATTTTTTGACATATTGTCATTGTACTATTATAATATGAAATTTATTTGTTGGGTGGTTAAGCAATGTCTATATGCATTTCATTGGTGCTTCTTACCAAATCGTCAGTAGACTTCAACCACAGTTTTGCAAAGTTTCAAACTTCTCAACTTATTAAAAGACTTCCAAAAACCATCTGAGAATTATGTTAAATAAATTAACTATAAAAATTCACAAACAATTTCAAAAAATCACATTATAATAAGTGTAGCAGGCTATGAAACTTATACAAACCAAACCCAACAAACAACTTTTTATTCGATACGACTCTATTTTATTTTTCTATACCTTTATATAATTAGAAATCCCTTGGATAACAATGAAAGTATTTATAAGGCAAAATGAAATATAAAATCTCAACTGAATTGTTAATAAACTAATTTTTTGACATATTGTCATTGTACTATTATAATATGAAATTTATTTGTTGGGTGGTTAAGCAATGTCTATATGCATTTCATTGGTGCTTCTTACCAAATCGTCAGTAGACTTCAACCACAGTTTTGCAAAGTTTCAAACTTCTCAACTTATTAAGACTTCCAAAAACCATCGGAGAATTATGTTAAATAAATTAACTATAAAAATTCATAAACAATTTCAAAAAATCACATTATAATAAGTGTAGCAGGCTATGAAACTTATACAAACCAAACCCAACAAACAACTTTTTATTCGATACGACTCTATTTTATTTTTCTATACCTTTATACAATTAGAAATCCCTTGGATAACAATGAAAGTATTTATAAGGCAAAATGAAAAATAAAATCTCAACTGAATTGTTAATAAACTAATTTTTTGACATATTGTCATTGTACTATTATAATATGAAATTTATTTGTTTGGTGGTTAAGCAATGTCTATATGCATTTCATTGGTGCTTCTTACCAAATCGTCAGTAGACTTCAACCACAGTTTTGCAAAGTTTCAAACTTCTCAACTTATTAAGACTTCCAAAAACCATCTGAGAATTATGTTAAATAAATTAACTATAAAAATTCACAAACAATTTCAAAAAATCACATTATAATAAGTGTAGCAGGCTATGAAACTTATACAAACCAAACCCAACAAACAACTTTTTATTCGATACGACTCTATTTTATTTTTCTATACCTTTATACAATTAGAAATCCCTTGGATAACAATGAAAGTATTTATAAGGCAAAATGAAAAATAAAATCTCAACTGAATTGTTAATAAACTAATTTTTTGACATATTGTCATTGTACTATTATAATATGAAATTTATTTGTTGGGTGGTTAAGCAATGTCTATATGCATTTCATTGGTGCTTCTTACCAAATCGTCAGTAGACTTCAACCACAGTTTTGCAAAGTTTCAAACTTCTCAACTTATATAAGACTTCCAAAAACCATCTGAGAATTATGTTAAATAAATTAACTATAAAAATTCACAAACAATTTCAAAAAATCACATTATAATAGGTGTAGCAGGCTATGAAACTTATACAAACCAAACCCAACAAACAACTTTTTATTCGATACGACTCTATTTTATTTTTCTATACCTTTATACAATTAGAAATCCCTTGGATAACAATGAAAGTATTTATAAGGCAAAATGAAAAATAAAATCTCAACTGAATTGTTAATAAACTAATTTTTTGACATATTGTCATTGTACTATTATAATATGAAATTTATTTGTTGGGTGGTTAAGCAATGTCTATATGCATTTCATTGGTGCTTCTTACCAAATCGTCAGTAGACTTCAACCACAGTTTTGCAAAGTTTCAAACTTCTCAACTTATTAAGACTTCCAAAAACCATCTGAGAATTATGTTAAATAAATTAACTATAAAAATTCACAAACAATTTCAAAAAATCACATTATAATAAGTGTAGCAGGCTATGAAACTTATACAAACCAAACCCAACAAACAACTTTTTATTCGATACGACTCTATTTTATTTTTCTATACCTTTATACAATTAGAAATCCCTTGGATAACAATGAAAGTATTTATAAGGCAAAATGAAAAATAAAATCTCAACTGAATTGTTAATAAACTAATTTTTTGACATATTGTCATTGTACTATTATAATATGAAATTTATTTGTTGGGTGGTTAAGCAATGTCTATATGCATTTCATTGGTGCTTCTTACCAAATCGTCAGTAGACTTCAACCACAGTTTTGCAAAGTTTCAAACTTCTCAACTTATTAAAAGACTTCCAAAAACCATCTGAGAATTATGTTAAATAAATTAACTACACAAATTCACAAACAATTTCAAAAAATCACATTATAATAAGTGTAGCAGGCTATGAAACTTATACAAACCAAACCCAACAAACAACTTTTTATTCGATACGACTCTATTTTATTTTTCTATACCTTTATACAATTAGAAAACCCTTGGATAACAATGAAAGTATTTATAAGGCAAAATGAAAAATAAAATCTCAATTGAATTGTTAATAAACTAATTTTTTGACATATTGTCATTGTACTATTATAATATGAAATTTATTTGTTGGGTGGTTAAGCAATGTCTATATGCATTTCATTGGTGCTTCTTACCAAATCGTCAGTAGACTTCAACCACAGTTTTGCAAAGTTTCAAACTTCTCAACTTATTAAAAGACTTCCAAAAACCATCTGAGAATTATGTTAAATAAATTAACTATAAAAATTCACAAACAATTTCAAAAAATCACATTATAATAAGTGTAGCAGGCTATGAAACTTATACAAACCAAACCCAACAAACAACTTTTTATTCGATACGACTCTATTTTATTTTTCTATACCTTCATACAATTAGAAATCCCTTGGATAACAATGAAAGTATTTATAAGGCAAAATGAAAAATAAAATCTCAATTGAATTGTTAATAAACTAATTTTTTGACATATTGTCATTGTACTATTATAATATGAAATTTATTTGTTGGGTGGTTAAGCAATGTCTATATGCATTTCATTGGTGCTTCTTACCAAATCGTCAGTAGACTTCAACCACAGTTTTGCAAAGTTTCAAACTTCTCAACTTATTAAGACTTCCAAAAACCATCTGAGAATTATGTTAAATAAATTAACTATAAAAATTCACAAACAATTTCAAAAAATCACATTATAATAAGTGTAGCAGGCTATGAAACTTATACAAACCAAACCCAACAAACAACTTTTTATTCGATACGACTCTATTTTATTTTTCTATACCTTTATACAATTAGAAATCCCTTGGATAACAATGAAAGTATTTATAACGCAAAATGAAAAATAAAATCTCAACTGAATTGTTAATAAACTAATTTTTTGACATATTGTCATTGTACTATTATAATATGAAATTTATTTGTTGGGTGGTTAAGCAATGTCTATATGCATTTCATTGGTGCTTCTTACCAAATCGTCAGTAGACTTCAACCACAGTTTTGCAAAGTTTCAAACTTCTCAACTTATTAAGACTTCCAAAAACCATCTGAGAATTATGTTAAATAAATTAACTATAAAAATTCACAAACAATTTCAAAAAATCTCATTATAATAAGTGTAGCAGGCTATGAAACTTATACAAACCAAACCCAACAAACAACTTTTTATTCGATACGACTCTATTTTATTTTTCTATACCTTTATACAATTAGAAATCCCTTGGATAACAATGAAAGTATTTATAAGGCAAAATGAAAAATAAAATCTCAACTGAATTGTTAATAAACTAATTTTTTGACATATTGTCATTGTACTATTATAATATGAAATTTATTTGTTGGGTGGTTAAGCAATGTCTATATGCATTTCATTGGTGCTTCTTACCAAATCGTCAGTAGACTTCAACCACAGTCTTGCAAAGTTTCAAACTTCTCAACTTATTAAGACTTCCAAAAACCATCTGAGAATTATGTTAAATAAATTAACTATAAAAATTCACAAACAATTTCAAAAAATCACATTATAATAAGTGTAGCAGGCTATGAAACTTATACAAACCAAACCCAACAAACAACTTTTTATTCGATACGACTCTATTTTATTTTTCTATACCTTTATACAATTAGAAATCCCTTGGATAACAATGAAAGTATTTATAAGGCAAAATGAAAAATAAAATCTCAACTGAATTGTTAATAAACTAATTTTTTGACATATTGTCATTGTACTATTATAATATGAAATTTATTTGTTGGGTGGTTAAGCAATGTCTATATGCATTTCATTGGTGCTTCTTACCAAATCGTCAGTAGACTTCAACCACAGTTTTGCAAAGTTTCAAACTTCTCAACTTATTAAAAGACTTCCAAAAACCATCTGAGAATTATGTTAAATAAATTAACTATAAAAATTCACAAACAATTTGAAAAAATCACATTATAATAAGTGTAGCAGGCTATGAAATTTATACAAACCAAACCCAACAAACAACTTTTATTCGATACGACTCTATTTTATTTTTCTATACCTTTATACAATTAGAAATCCCTTGGATAACAATGAAAGTATTTATTAGGCAAAATGAAAAATAAAATCTCAATTGAATTGTTAATAAACTAATTTTTTGACATATTGTCATTGTACTATTATAATATGAAATTTATTTGTTGGGTGGTTAAGCAATGTCTATATGCATTTCATTGGTGCTTCTTACCAAATCGTCAGTAGACTTCAACCACAGTTTTGCAAAGTTTCAAACTTCTCAACTTATTAAAAGACTTCCAAAAACCATCTGAGAATTATGTTAAATAAATTAACTATAAAAATTCACAAACAATTTCAAAAAATCACATTATAATAAGTGTAGCAGGCTATGAAACTTATACAAACCAAACCCAACAAACAACTTTTTATTCGATACGACTCTATTTTATTTTTCTATACCTTTATATAATTAGAAATCCCTTGGATAACAATGAAAGTATTTATAAGGCAAAATGAAATATAAAATCTCAACTGAATTGTTAATAAACTAATTTTTTGACATATTGTCATTGTACTATTATAATATGAAATTTATTTGTTGGGTGGTTAAGCAATGTCTATATGCATTTCATTGGTGCTTCTTACCAAATCGTCAGTAGACTTCAACCACAGTTTTGCAAAGTTTCAAACTTCTCAACTTATTAAGACTTCCAAAAACCATCTGAGAATTATGTTAAATAAATTAACTATAAAAATTCATAAACAATTTCAAAAAATCACATTATAATAAGTGTAGCAGGCTATGAAACTTATACAAACCAAACCCAACAAACAACTTTTTATTCGATACGACTCTATTTTATTTTTCTATACCTTTATACAATTAGAAATCCCTTGGATAACAATGAAAGTATTTATAAGGCAAAATGAAAAATAAAATCTCAACTGAATTGTTAATAAACTAATTTTTTGACATATTGTCATTGTACTATTATAATATGAAATTTATTTGTTGGGTGGTTAAGCAATGTCTATATGCATTTCATTGGTGCTTCTTACCAAATCGTCAGTAGACTTCAACCACAGTTTTGCAAAGTTTCAAACTTCTCAACTTATTAAGACTTCCAAAAACCATCTGAGAATTATGTTAAATAAATTAACTATAAAAATTCACAAACAATTTCAAAAAATCACATTATAATAAGTGTAGCAGGCTATGAAACTTATACAAACCAAACCCAACAAACAACTTTTTATTCGATACGACTCTATTTTATTTTTCTATACCTTTATACAATTAGAAATCCCTTGGATAACAATGAAAGTATTTATAAGGCAAAATGAAAAATAAAATCTCAACTGAATTGTTAATAAACTAATTTTTTGACATATTGTCATTGTACTATTATAATATGAAATTTATTTGTTGGGTGGTTAAGCAATGTCTATATGCATTTCATTGGTGCTTCTTACCAAATCGTCAGTAGACTTCAACCACAGTTTTGCAAAGTTTCAAACTTCTCAACTTATTAAAAGACTTCCAAAAACCATCTGAGAATTATGTTAAACAAATTAACTATAAAAATTCACAAACAATTTCAAAAAATCACATTATAATAAGTGTAGCAGGCTATGAAACTTATACAAACCAAACCCAACAAACAACTTTTTATATGATACGACTCTATTTTATTTTTCTATACCTTTATACAATTAGAAATCCCTTGGATAACAATGAAAGTATTTATAAGGCAAAATGAAAAATAAAATCTCAACTGAATTGTTAATAAACTAATTTTTTGACATATTGTCATTGTACTATTATAATATGAAATTTATTTGTTGGGTGGTTAAGCAATGTCTATATGCATTTCATTGGTGCTTCTTACCAAATCGTCAGTAGACTTCAACCACAGTTTTGCAAAGTTTCAAACTTCTCAACTTATTAAGACTTCCAAAAACCATCTGAGAATTATGTTAAATAAATTAACTATAAAAATTCACAAACAATTTCAAAAAATCACATTATAATAAGTGTAGCAGGCTATGAAACTTATACAAACCAAACCCAACAAACAACTTTTTATTCGATACGACTCTATTTTATTTTTCTATACCTTTATACAATTAGAAATCCCTTGGATAACAATGAAAGTATTTATAAGGCAAAATGAAAAATAAAATCTCAACTGAATTGTTAATAAACTAATTTTTTCACATATTGTCATTGTACTATTATAATATGAAATTTATTTGTTGGGTGATTAAGCAATGTCTATATGCATTTCATTGGTGCTTCTTACCAAATCGTCAGTAGACTTCAACCACAGTTTTGCAAAGTTTCAAACTTCTCAACTTATTAAGACTTCCAAAAACCATCTGAGAATTATGTTAAATAAATTAACTATAAAAATTCACAAACAATTTCAAAAAATCACATTATAATAAGTGTAGCAGGCTATGAAACTTATACAAACCAAACCCAACAAACAACTTTTTATTCGAAACGACTCTATTTTATTTTTCTATACCTTTATACAATTAGAAATCCCTTGGATAACAATGAAAGTATTTATAAGGCAAAATGAAAAATAAAATCTCAACTGAATTGTTAATAAACTAATTTTTTGACATATTGTCATTGTACTATTATAATATGAAATTTATTTGTTGGGTGGTTAAGCAATGTCTATATGCATTTCATTGGTGCTTCTTACCAAATCGTCAGTAGACTTCAACCACAGTTTTGCAAAGTTTCAAACTTCTCAACTTATTAAGACTTCCAAAAACCATCTGAGAATTATGTTAAATAAATTAACTATAAAAATTCACAAACAATTTAAAAAAATCACATTATAATAAGTGTAGCAGGCTATGAAACTTATACAAACCAAACCCAACAAACAACTTTTTATTCGATACGACTCTATTTTATTTTTCTATACCTTTATACAATTAGAAATCCCTTGGATAACAATGAAAGTATTTATAAGGCAAAATGAAAAATAAAATCTCAACTGAATTGTTAATAAACTAATTTTTTGACATATTGTCACTGTACTATTATAATATGAAATTTATTTGTTGGGTGGTTAAGCAATGTCTATATGCATTTCATTGGTGCTTCTTACCAAATCGTCAGTAGACTTCAACCACAGTTTTGCAAAGTTTCAAACTTCTCAACTTATTAAAAGACTTCCAAAAACCATCTGAGAATTATGTTAAATAAATTAACTATAAAAATTCACAAACAATTTAAAAAAAAATCACATTATAATAAGTGTAGCAGGCTATGAAACTTATACAAACCAAACCCAACAAACAACTTTTTATTCGATACGACTCTATTTTATTTTTCTATACCTTTATACAATTAGAAATCCCTTGGATAACAATGAAAGTATTTATAAGGCAAAATGAAAAATAAAATCTCAACTGAATTGTTAATAAACTAATTTTTTGACATATTGTCATTGTACTATTATAATATGAAATTTATTTGTTGGGTGGTTAAGCAATGTCTATATGCATTTCATTGGTGCTTCTTACCAAATCGTCAGTAGACTTCAACCACAGTTTTGCAAAGTTTCAAACTTCTCAACTTATTAAGACTTCCAAAAACCATCTGAGAATTATGTTAAATAAATTAACTATAAAAATTCACAAACAATTTCAAAAAATCACATTATAATAAGTGTAGCAGGCTATGAAACTTATACAAACCAAACCCAACAAACAACTTTTTATTCGATACGACTCTATTTTATTTTTCTATACCTTTATACAATTAGAAATCCCTTGGATAACAATGAAAGTATTTATAAGGCAAAATGAAAAATAAAATCTCAACTGAATTGTTAATAAACTAATTTTTTGACATATTGTCATTGTACTATTATAATATGAAATTTATTTGTTGGGTGGTTAAGCAATGTCTATATGCATTTCATTGGTGCTTCTTACCAAATCGTCAGTAGACTTCAACCACAGTTTTGCAAAGTTTCAAACTTCTCAACTTATTAAGACTTCCAAAAACCATCTGAGAATTATGTTAAATAAATTAACTATAAAAATTCACAAACAATTTCAAAAAATCACATTATAATAAGTGTAGCAGGCTATGAAACTTATACAAACCAAACCCAACAAACAACTTTTTATTCGATACGACTCTATTTTATTTTTCTATACCTTTATACAATTAGAAATCCCTTGGATAATAATGAAAGTATTTATAAGGCAAAATGAAAAATAAAATCTCAACTGAATTGTTAATAAACTAATTTTTTGACATATTGTCATTGTACTATTATAATATGAAATTTATTTGTTGGGTGGTTAAGCAATGTCTATATGCATTTCATTGGTGCTTCTTACCAAATCGTCAGTAGACTTCAACCACAGTTTTGCAAAGTTTCAAACTTCTCAACTTATTAAAAGACTTCCAAAAACCATCTGAGATTTATGTTAAATAAATTAACTATAAAAATTCACAAACAATTTCAAAAAATCACATTATAATAAGTGTAGCAGGCTATGAAACTTATACAAACCAAACCCAACAAACAACTTTTTATTCGATACGACTCTATTTTATTTTTCTATACCTTTATACAATTAGAAATCCCTTGGATAACAATGAAAGTATTTATAAGGCAAAATGAAAAATAAAATCTCAACTGAATTGTTAATAAACTAATTTTTTGACATATTGTCATTGTACTATTATAATATGAAATTTATTTGTTGGGTGGTTAAGCAATGTCTATATGCATTTCATTGGTGCTTCTTACCAAATCGTCAGTAGACTTCAACCACAGTTTTGCAAAGTTTCAAACTTCTCAACTTATTAAGACTTCCAAAAACCATCTGAGAATTATGTTAAATAAATTAACTATAAAAATTCACAAACAATTTCAAAAAATCACATTATAATAAGTGTAGCAGGCTATGAAACTTATACAAACCAAACCCAACAAACAACTTTTTATTCGATACGACTCTATTTTATTTTTCTATACCTTTATACAATTAGAAATCCCTTGGATAACAATGAAAGTATTTATAAGGCAAAATGAAAAATAAAATCTCAACTGAATTGTTAATAAGCTAATTTTTTGACATATTGTCATTGTACTATTATAATATGAAATTTATTTGTTGGGTGGTTAAGCAATGTCTATATGCATTTCATTGGTGCTTCTTACCAAATCGTCAGTAGACTTCAACCACAGTTTTGCAAAGTTTCAAACTTCTCAACTTATTAAAAGACTTCCAAAAACCATCTGAGAATTATGTTAAATAAATTAACTATAAAAATTCACAAACAATTTCAAAAAATCACATTATAATAAGTGTAGCAGGCTATGAAACTTGTACAAACCAAACCCAACAAACAACTTTTTATTCGATACGACTCTATTTTATTTTTCTATACCTTTATACAATTAGAAATCCCTTGGATAACAATGAAAGTATTTATAAGGCAAAATGAAAAATAAAATCTCAACTGAATTGTTAATAAACTAATTTTTTGACATATTGTCATTGTACTATTATAATATGCAATTTATTTGTTGGGTGGTTAAGCAATGTCTATATGCATTTCATTGGTGCTTCTTACCAAATCGTCAGTAGACTTCAACCACAGTTTTGCAAAGTTTCAAACTTCTCAACTTATTAAGACTTCCAAAAACCATCTGAGAATTATGTTAAATAAATTAACTATAAAAATTCACAAACAATTTCAAAAAATCACATTATAATAAGTGTAGCAGGCTATGAAACTTATACAAACCAAACCCAACAAACAACTTTTTATTCGATACGACTCTATTTTATTTTTCTATACCTTTATACAATTAGAAATCCCTTGGATAACAATGAAAGTATTTATAAGGCAAAATGAAAAATAAAATCTCAACTGAATTGTTAATAAACTAATTTTTTGACATATTGTCATTGTACTATTATAATATGAAATTTATTTGTTGGGTGGTTAAGCAATGTCTATATGCATTTCATTTGTGCTTCTTACCAAATCGTCAGTAGACTTCAACCACAGTTTTGCAAAGTTTCAAACTTCTCAACTTATTAAGACTTCCAAAAACCATCTGAGAATTATGTTAAATAAATTAACTATAAAAATTCACAAACAATTTCAAAAAATCACATTATAATAAGTGTAGCAGGGTATGAAACTTATACAAACCAAACCCAACAAACAACTTTTTATTCGATACGACTCTATTTTATTTTTCTATACCTTTATACAATTAGAAATCCCTTGGATAACAATGAAAGTATTTATAAGGCAAAATGAAAAATAAAATCTCAACTGAATTGTTAATAAACTAATTTTTTGACATATTGTCATTGTACTATTATAATATGAAATTTATTTGTTGGGTGGTTAAGCAATGTCTATATGCATTTCATTGGTGCTTCTTACCAAATCGTCAGTAGACTTCAACCACAGTTTTGCAAAGTTTCAAACTTCTCAACTTATTAAGACTTCCAAAAACCATCTGAGAATTATGTTATATAAATTAACTATAAAAATTCACAAACAATTTCAAAAAATCACATTATAATAAGTGTAGCAGGCTATGAAACTTATACAAACCAAACCCAACAAACAACTTTTTATTCGATACGACTATATTTTATTTTTCTATACCTTTATACAATTAGAAATCCCTTGGATAACAATGAAAGTATTTATAAGGCAAAATGAAAAATAAAATCTCAACTGAATTGTTAATAAACTAATTTTTTGACATATTGTCATTGTACTATTATAATATGAAATTTATTTGTTGGGTGGTTAAGCAATGTCTATATGCATTTCATTGGTGCTTCTTACCAAATCGTCAGTAGACTTCAACCACAGTTTTGCAAAGTTTCAAACTTCTCAACTTATTAAAAGACTTCCAAAAACCATCTGAGAATTATGTTAAATAAATTAACTATAAAAATTCACAAACAATTTAAAAAAATCACATTATAATAAGTGTAGCAGGCTATGAAACTTATACAAACCAAACCCAACAAACAACTTTTTATTCGATACGACTCTATTTTATTTTTCTATACCTTTATACAATTAGAAATCCCTTGGATAACAATGAAAGTATTTATAAGGCAAAATGAAAAATAAAATCTCAACTGAATTGTTAATAAACTAATTTTTTGACATATTGTCATTGTACTATTATAATATGAAATTTATTTGTTGGGTGGTTAAGCAATGTCTATATGCATTTCATTGGTGCTTCTTACCAAATCGTCAGTAGACTTCAACCACAGTTTTGCAAAGTTTCAAACTTCTCAACTTATTAAGACTTCCAAAAACCATCTGAGAATTATGTTAAATAAATTAACTATAAAAATTCACAAACAATTTCAAAAAATCACATTATAATAAGTGTAGCAGGCTATGAAACTTATACAAACCAAACCCAACAAACAACTTTTTATTCGATACGACTCTATTTTATTTTTCTATACCTTTATACAATTAGAAATCCCTTGGATAACAATGAAAGTATTTATAAGGCAAAATGAAAAATAAAATCTCAACTGAATTGTTAATAAACTAATTTTTTGACATATTGTCATTGTACTATTATAATATGAAATTTATTTGTTGGGTGGTTAAGCAATGTCTATATGCATTTCATTGGTGCTTCTTACCAAATCGTCAGTAGACTTCAACCACAGTTTTGCAAAGTTTCAAACTTCTCAACTTATTAAGACTTCCAAAAACCATCTGAGAATTATGTTAAATAAATTAACTATAAAAATTCACAAACAATTTCAAAAAATCACATTATAATAAGTGTAGCAGGCTATGAAACTTATACAAACCAAACCCAACAAACAACTTTTTATTCGATACGACTCTATTTTATTTTTCTATACCTTTATACAATTAGAAATCCCTTGGATAATAATGAAAGTATTTATAAGGCAAAATGAAAAATAAAATCTCAACTGAATTGTTAATAAACTAATTTTTTGACATATTGTCATTGTACTATTATAATATGAAATTTATTTGTTGGGTGGTTAAGCAATGTCTATATGCATTTCATTGGTGCTTCTTACCAAATCGTCAGTAGACTTCAACCACAGTTTTGCAAAGTTTCAAACTTCTCAACTTATTAAAAGACTTCCAAAAACCATCTGAGATTTATGTTAAATAAATTAACTATAAAAATTCACAAACAATTTCAAAAAATCACATTATAATAAGTGTAGCAGGCTATGAAACTTATACAAACCAAACCCAACAAACAACTTTTTATTCGATACGACTCTATTTTATTTTTCTATACCTTTATACAATTAGAAATCCCTTGGATAACAATGAAAGTATTTATAAGGCAAAATGAAAAATAAAATCTCAACTGAATTGTTAATAAACTAATTTTTTGACATATTGTCATTGTACTATTATAATATGAAATTTATTTGTTGGGTGGTTAAGCAATGTCTATATGCATTTCATTGGTGCTTCTTACCAAATCGTCAGTAGACTTCAACCACAGTTTTGCAAAGTTTCAAACTTCTCAACTTATTAAGACTTCCAAAAACCATCTGAGAATTATGTTAAATAAATTAACTATAAAAATTCACAAACAATTTCAAAAAATCACATTATAATAAGTGTAGCAGGCTATGAAACTTATACAAACCAAACCCAACAAACAACTTTTTATTCGATACGACTCTATTTTATTTTTCTATACCTTTATACAATTAGAAATCCCTTGGATAACAATGAAAGTATTTATAAGGCAAAATGAAAAATAAAATCTCAACTGAATTGTTAATAAGCTAATTTTTTGACATATTGTCATTGTACTATTATAATATGAAATTTATTTGTTGGGTGGTTAAGCAATGTCTATATGCATTTCATTGGTGCTTCTTACCAAATCGTCAGTAGACTTCAACCACAGTTTTGCAAAGTTTCAAACTTCTCAACTTATTAAAAGACTTCCAAAAACCATCTGAGAATTATGTTAAATAAATTAACTATAAAAATTCACAAACAATTTAAAAAAAATCACATTATAATAAGTGTAGCAGGCTATGAAACTTATACAAACCAAACCCAACAAACAACTTTTTATTCGATACGACTCTATTTTATTTTTCTATACCTTTATACAATTAGAAATCCCTTGGATAACAATGAAAGTATTTATAAGGCAAAATGAAAAATAAAATCTCAACTGAATTGTTAATAAACTAATTTTTTGACATATTGTCATTGTACTATTATAATATGAAATTTATTTGTTGGGTGGTTAAGCAATGTCTATATGCATTTCATTGGTGCTTCTTACCAAATCGTCAGTAGACTTCAACCACAGTTTTGCAAAGTTTCAAACTTCTCAACTTATTAAGACTTCCAAAAACCATCTGAGAATTATGTTAAATAAATTAACTATAAAAATTCACAAACAATTTCAAAAAATCACATTATAATAAGTGTAGCAGGCTATGAAACTTATACAAACCAAACCCAACAAACAACTTTTTATTCGATACGACTCTATTTTATTTTTCTATACCTTTATACAATTAGAAATCCCTTGGATAACAATGAAAGTATTTATAAGGCAAAATGAAAAATAAAATCTCAACTGAATTGTTAATAAACTAATTTTTTGACATATTGTCATTGTACTATTATCATATGAAATTTATCTGTTGGGTGGTTAAGCAATGTCTATATGCATTTCATTGGTGCTTCTTACCAAATCGTCAGTAGACTTCAACCACAGTTTTGCAAAGTTTCAAACTTCTCAACTTATTAAAAGACTTCCAAAAACCATCTGAGAATTATGTTAAATAAATTAACTATAAAAATTCACAAACAATTTCAAAAAATCACATTATAATAAGTGTAGCAGGCTATGAAACTTGTACAAACCAAACCCAACAAACAACTTTTTATTCGATACGACTCTATTTTATTTTTCTATACCTTTATACAATTAGAAATCCCTTGGATAACAATGAAAGTATTTATAAGGCAAAATGAAAAATTAAATCTCAACTGAATTGTTAATAAACTAATTTTTTGACATATTGTCATTGTACTATTATAATATGCAATTTATTTGTTGGGTGGTTAAGCAATGTCTATATGCATTTCATTGGTGCTTCTTACCAAATCGTCAGTAGACTTCAACCACAGTTTTGCAAAGTTTCAAACTTCTCAACTTATTAAGACTTCCAAAAACCATCTGAGAATTATGTTAAATAAATTAACTATAAAAATTCACAAACAATTTCAAAAAATCACATTATAATAAGTGTAGCAGGCTATGAAACTTATACAAACCAAACCCAACAAACAACTTTTTATTCGATACGACTCTATTTTATTTTTCTATACCTTTATACAATTAGAAATCCCTTGGATAACAATGAAAGTATTTATAAGGCAAAATGAAAAATAAAATCTCAACTGAATTGTTAATAAACTAATTTTTTGACATATTGTCATTGTACTATTATAATATGAAATTTATTTGTTGGGTGGTTAAGCAATGTCTATATGCATTTCATTTGTGCTTCTTACCAAATCGTCAGTAGACTTCAACCACAGTTTTGCAAAGTTTCAAACTTCTCAACTTATTAAGACTTCCAAAAACCATCTGAGAATTATGTTAAATAAATTAACTATAAAAATTCACAAACAATTTCAAAAAATCACATTATAATAAGTGTAGCAGGGTATGAAACTTATACAAACCAAACCCAACAAACAACTTTTTATTCGATACGACTCTATTTTATTTTTCTATACCTTTATACAATTAGAAATCCCTTGGATAACAATGAAAGTATTTATAAGGCAAAATGAAAAATAAAATCTCAACTGAATTGTTAATAAACTAATTTTTTGACATATTGTCATTGTACTATTATAATATGAAATTTATTTGTTGGGTGGTTAAGCAATGTCTATATGCATTTCATTGGTGCTTCTTACCAAATCGTCAGTAGACTTCAACCACAGTTTTGCAAAGTTTCAAACTTCTCAACTTATTAAGACTTCCAAAAACCATCTGAGAATTATGTTATATAAATTAACTATAAAAATTCACAAACAATTTCAAAAAATCACATTATAATAAGTGTAGCAGGCTATGAAACTTATACAAACCAAACCCAACAAACAACTTTTTATTCGATACGACTATATTTTATTTTTCTATACCTTTATACAATTAGAAATCCCTTGGATAACAATGAAAGTATTTATAAGGCAAAATGAAAAATAAAATCTCAACTGAATTGTTAATAAACTAATTTTTTGACATATTGTCATTGTACTATTATAATATGAAATTTATTTGTTGGGTGGTTAAGCAATGTCTATATGCATTTCATTGGTGCTTCTTACCAAATCGTCAGTAGACTTCAACCACAGTTTTGCAAAGTTTCAAACTTCTCAACTTATTAAAAGACTTCCAAAAACCATCTGAGAATTATGTTAAATAAATTAACTATAAAAATTCACAAACAATTTAAAAAGATCACATTATAATAAGTGTAGCAGGCTATGAAACTTATACAAACCAAACCCAACAAACAACTTTTTATTCGATACGACTCTATTTTATTTTTCTATACCTTTATACAATTAGAAATCCCTTGGATAACAATGAAAGTATTTATAAGGCAAAATGAAAAATAAAATCTCAACTGAATTGTTAATAAACTAATTTTTTGACATATTGTCATTGTACTATTATAATATGAAATTTATTTGTTGGGTGGTTAAGCAATGTCTATATGCATTTCATTGGTGCTTCTTACCAAATCGTCAGTAGACTTCAACCACAGTTTTGCAAAGTTTCAAACTTCTCAACTTATTAAGACTTCCAAAAACCATCTGAGAATTATGTTAAATAAATTAACTATAAAAATTCACAAACAATTTCAAAAAATCACATTATAATAAGTGTAGCAGGCTATGAAACTTATACAAACCAAACCCAACAAACAACTTTTTATTCGATACGACTCTATTTTATTTTTCTATACCTTTATACAATTAGAAATCACTTGGATAACAATGAAAGTATTTATAAGGCAAAATGAAATATAAAATCTCAACTGAATTGTTAATAAACTAATTTTTTGACATATTGTCATTGTACTATTATAATATGAAATTTATTTGTTGGGTGGTTAAGCAATGTCTATATGCATTTCATTGGTGCTTCTTACCAAATCGTCAGTAGACTTCAACCACAGTTTTGCAAAGTTTCAAACTTCTCAACTTTTTAAGACTTCCAAAAACCATCTGAGAATTATGTTAAATAAATTAACTATAAAAATTCACAAACAATTTCAAAAAATCACATTATAATAAGTGTAGCAGGCTATGAAACTTATACAAACCAAACCCAACAAACAACTTTTTATTCGATACGACTCTATTTTATTTTTCTATACCTTTATACAATTAGAAATCCCTTGGATAACAATGAAAGTATTTATAAGGCAAAATGAAAAATAAAATCTCAACTGAATTGTTAATAAACTAATTTTTTGACATATTGTCATTGTACTATTATAATATGAAATTTATTTGTTGGGTGGTTAAGCAATGTCTATATGCATTTCATTGGTGCTTCTTACCAAATCGTCAGTAGACTTCAACCACAGTTTTGCAAAGTTTCAAACTTCTCAACTTATTAAGACTTCCAAAAACCATCTGAGAATTATGTTAAATAAATTAACTATAAAAATTCACAAACAATTTCAAAAAATCACATTATAATAAGTGTAGCAGGCTATGAAACTTATACAAACCAAACCCAACAAACAACTTTTTATTCGATACGACTCTATTTTATTTTTCTATACCTTTATACAATTAGAAATCCCTTGGATAACAATGAAAGTATTTATAAGGCAAAATGAAAAATAAAATCTCAACTGAATTGTTAATAAACTAATTTTTTGACATATTGTCATTGTACTATTATAATATGAAATTTATTTGTTGGGTGGTTAAGCAATGTCTATATGCATTTCATTGGTGCTTCTTACCAAATCGTCAGTAGACTTCAACCACAGTTTTGCAAAGTTTCAAACTTCTCAACTTATTAAGACTTCCAAAAACCATCTGAGAATTATGTTAAATAAATTAACTATAAAAATTCACAAACAATTTCAAAAAATCACATTATAATAAGTGTAGCAGGCTATGAAACTTATACAAACCAAACCCAACAAACAACTTTTTATTCGATACGACTCTATTTTATTTTTCTATACCTTTATACAATTAGAAATCACTTGGATAACAATGAAAGTATTTATAAGGCAAAATGAAATATAAAATCTCAACTGAATTGTTAATAAACTAATTTTTTGACATATTGTCATTGTACTATTATAATATGAAATTTATTTGTTGGGTGGTTAAGCAATGTCTATATGCATTTCATTGGTGCTTCTTACCAAATCGTCAGTAGACTTCAACCACAGTTTTGCAAAGTTTCAAACTTCTCAACTTTTTAAGACTTCCAAAAACCATCTGAGAATTATGTTAAATAAATTAACTATAAAAATTCACAAACAATTTCAAAAAATCACATTATAATAAGTGTAGCAGGCTATGAAACTTATACAAACCAAACCCAACAAACAACTTTTTATTCGATACGACTCTATTTTATTTTTCTATACCTTTATACAATTAGAAATCCCTTGGATAACAATGAAAGTATTTATAAGGCAAAATGAAAAATAAAATCTCAACTGAATTGTTAATAAACTAATTTTTTGACATATTGTCATTGTACTATTATAATATGAAATTTATTTGTTGGGTGGTTAAGCAATGTCTATATGCATTTCATTGGTGCTTCTTACCAAATCGTCAGTAGACTTCAACCACAGTTTTGCAAAGTTTCAAACTTCTCAACTTATTAAGACTTCCAAAAACCATCTGAGAATTATGTTAAATAAATTAACTATAACAATTCACAAACAATTTCAAAAAATCACATTATAATAAGTGTAGCAGGCTATGAAACTTATACAAACCAAACCCAACAAACAACTTTTTATTCGATACGACTCTATTTTATTTTTCTATACCTTTATACAATTAGAAATCCCTTGGATAACAATGAAAGTATTTATAAGGCAAAATGAAAAATAAAATCTCAACTGAATTGTTAATAAACTAATTTTTTGACATATTGTCATTGTACTATTATAATATGAAATTTATTTGTTGGGTGGTTAAGCAATGTCTATATGCATTTCATTGGTGCTTCTTACCAAATCGTCAGTAGACTTCAACCACAGTTTTGCAAAGTTTCAAACTTCTCAACTTATTAAGACTTCCAAAAACCATCTGAGAATTATGTTAAACAAATTAACTATAAAAATTCACAAACAATTTCAAAAAATCACATTATAATAAGTGTAGCAGGCTATGAAACTTATACAAACCAAACCCAACAAACAACTTTTTATTCGATACGACTCTATTTTATTTTTCTATACCTTTATACAATTAGAAATCCCTTGGATAACAATGAAAGTATTTATAAGGCAAAATGAAAAATAAAATCTCAACTGAATTGTTAATAAACTAATTTTTTTACATATTGTCATTGTACTTTTATAATATGAAATTTATTTGTTGGGTGGTTAAGCAATGTCTATATGCATTTCATTGGTGCTTCTTACCAAATCGTCAGTAGACTTCAACCACAGTTTTGCAAAGTTTCAAACTTCTCAACTTATTAAGACTTCCAAAAACCATCTGAGAATTATGTTAAATAAATTAACTATAAAAATTCACAAACAATTTCAAAAAATCACATTATAATAAGTGTAGCAGGCTATGAAACTTATACAAACCAAACCCAACAAACAACTTTTTATTCGATACGACTCTATTTTATTTTTCTATACCTTTATACAATTAGAAATCCCTTGGATAACAATGAAAGTATTTATAAGGCAAAATGAAAAATAAAATCTCAACTGAATTGTTAATAAACTAATTTTTTGACATATTGTCATTGTACTATTATACATATATATATATGTATAATATGAAATTTATTTGTTGGGTGGTTAAGCAATGTCTATATGCATTTCATTGGTGCTTCTTACCAAATCGTCAGTAGACTTCAACCACAGTTTTGCAAAGTTTCAAACTTCTCAACTTATTAAAAGACTTCCAAAAACCATCTGAGAATTATGTTAAATAAATTAACTATAAAAATTCACAAACAATTTAAAAAAATCACATTATAATAAGTGTAGCAGGCTATGAAACTTATACAAACCAAACCCAACAAACAACTTTTTATTCGATACGACTCTATTTTATTTTTCTATACCTTTATACAATTAGAAATCCCTTGGATAACAATGAAAGTATTTATAAGGCAAAATGAAAAATAAAATCTCAACTGAATTGTTAATAAACTAATTTTTTGACATATTGTCATTGTACTATTATAATATGAAATTTATTTGTTGGGTGGTTAAGCAATGTCTATATGCATTTCATTGGTGCTTCTTACCAAATCGTCAGTAGACTTCAACCACAGTTTTGCAAAGTTTCAAACTTCTCAACTTATTAAGACTTCCAAAAACCATCTGAGAATTATGTTAAATAAATTAACTATAAAAATTCACAAACAATTTCAAAAAATCACATTATAATAAGTGTAGCAGGCTATGAAACTTATACAAACCAAACCCAACAAACAACTTTTTATTCGATACGACTCTATTTAATTTTTCTATACCTTTATACAATTAGAAATCCCTTGGATAACAATGAAAGTATTTATAAGGCAAAATGAAATATAAAATCTCAACTGAATTGTTAATAAACTAATTTTTTGACATATTGTCATTGTACTATTATAATATGAAATTTATTTGTTGGGTGGTTAAGCAATGTCTATATGCATTTCATTGGTGCTTCTTACCAAATCGTCAGTAGACTTCAACCACAGTTTTGCAAAGTTTCAAACTTCTCAACTTATTAAGACTTCCAAAAACCATCTGAGAATTATGTTAAATAAATTAACTATAAAAATTCACAAACAATTTCAAAAAATCACATTATAATAAGTGTAGCAGGCTATGAAACTTATACAAACCAAACCCAACAAACAACTTTTTATTCGATACGACTCTATTTTATTTTTCTATACCTTTATACAATTAGAAATCCCTTGGATAACAATGAAAGTATTTATAAGGCAAAATGAAAAATAAAATCTCAACTGAATTGTTAATAAACTAATTTTTTGACATATTGTCATTGTACTATTATAATATGAAATTTATTTGTTGGGTGGTTAAGCAATGTCTATATGCATTTCATTGGTGCTTCTTACCAAATCGTCAGTAGACTTCAACCACAGTTTTGCAAAGTTTCAAACTTCTCAACTTATTAAAAGACTTCCAAAAACCATCTGAGAATTATGTTAAATAAATTAACTATAAAAATTCACAAACAATTTAAAAAAATCACATTATAATAAGTGTAGCAGGCTATGAAACTTATACAAACCAAACCCAACAAACAACTTTTTATTCGATACGACTCTATTTTATTTTTCTATACCTTTATACAATTAGAAATCCCTTGGATAACAATGAAAGTATTTATAAGGCAAAATGAAAAATAAAATCTCAACTGAATTGTTAATAAACTAATTTTTTGACATATTGTCATTGTACTATTATAATATGAAATTTATTTGTTGGGTGGTTAAGCAATGTCTATATGCATTTCATTGGTGCTTCTTACCAAATCGTCAGTAGACTTCAACCACAGTTTTGCAAAGTTTCAAACTTCTCAACTTATTAAGACTTCCAAAAACCATCTGAGAATTATGTTAAATAAATTAACTATAAAAATTCACAAACAATTTCAAAAAATCACATTATAATAAGTGTAGCAGGCTATGAAACTTATACAAACCAAACCCAACAAACAACTTTTTATTCGATACGACTCTATTTTATTTTTCTATACCTTTATACAATTAGAAATCACTTGGATAACAATGAAAGTATTTATAAGGCAAAATGAAATATAAAATCTCAACTGAATTGTTAATAAACTAATTTTTTGACATATTGTCATTGTACTATTATAATATGAAATTTATTTGTTGGGTGGTTAAGCAATGTCTATATGCATTTCATTGGTGCTTCTTACCAAATCGTCAGTAGACTTCAACCACAGTTTTGCAAAGTTTCAAACTTCTCAACTTTTTAAGACTTCCAAAAACCATCTGAGAATTATGTTAAATAAATTAACTATAAAAATTCACAAACAATTTCAAAAAATCACATTATAATAAGTGTAGCAGGCTATGAAACTTATACAAACCAAACCCAACAAACAACTTTTTATTCGATACGACTCTATTTTATTTTTCTATACCTTTATACAATTAGAAATCCCTTGGATAACAATGAAAGTATTTATAAGGCAAAATGAAAAATAAAATCTCAACTGAATTGTTAATAAACTAATTTTTTGACATATTGTCATTGTACTATTATAATATGAAATTTATTTGTTGGGTGGTTAAGCAATGTCTATATGCATTTTATTGGTGCTTCTTACCAAATCGTCAGAAGACTTCAACCACAGTTTTGCAAAGTTTCAAACTTCTCAACTTATTAAGACTTCCAAAAACCATCTGAGAATTATGTTAAATAAATTAACTATAACAATTCACAAACAATTTCAAAAAATCACATTATAATAAGTGTAGCAGGCTATGAAACTTATACAAACCAAACCCAACAAACAACTTTTTATTCGATACGACTCTATTTTATTTTTCTATACCTTTATACAATTAGAAATCCCTTGGATAACAATGAAAGTATTTATAAGGCAAAATGAAAAATAAAATCTCAACTGAATTGTTAATAAACTAATTTTTTGACATATTGTCATTGTACTATTATAATATGAAATTTATTTGTTGGGTGGTTAAGCAATGTCTATATGCATTTCATTGGTGCTTCTTACCAAATCGTCAGTAGACTTCAACCACAGTTTTGCAAAGTTTCAAACTTCTCAACTTATTAAGACTTCCAAAAACCATCTGAGAATTATGTTAAATAAATTAACTATAAAAATTCACAAACAATTTCAAAAAATCACATTATAATAAGTGTAGCAGGCTATGAAACTTATACAAACCAAACCCAACAAACAACTTTTTATTCGATACGACTCTATTTTATTTTTCTATACCTTTATACAATTAGAAATCACTTGGATAACAATGAAAGTATTTATAAGGCAAAATGAAATATAAAATCTCAACTGAATTGTTAATAAACTAATTTTTTGACATATTGTCATTGTACTATTATAATATGAAATTTATTTGTTGGGTGGTTAAGCAATGTCTATATGCATTTCATTGGTGCTTCTTACCAAATCGTCAGTAGACTTCAACCACAGTTTTGCAAAGTTTCAAACTTCTCAACTTTTTAAGACTTCCAAAAACCATCTGAGAATTATGTTAAATAAATTAACTATAAAAATTCACAAACAATTTCAAAAAATCACATTATAATAAGTGTAGCAGGCTATGAAACTTATACAAACCAAACCCAACAAACAACTTTTTATTCGATACGACTCTATTTTATTTTTCTATACCTTTATACAATTAGAAATCCCTTGGATAACAATGAAAGTATTTATAAGGCAAAATGAAAAATAAAATCTCAACTGAATTGTTAATAAACTAATTTTTTGACATATTGTCATTGTACTATTATAATATGAAATTTATTTGTTGGGTGGTTAAGCAATGTCTATATGCATTTCATTGGTGCTTCTTACCAAATCGTCAGTAGACTTCAACCACAGTTTTGCAAAGTTTCAAACTTCTCAACTTATTAAGACTTCCAAAAACCATCTGAGAATTATGTTAAATAAATTAACTATAACAATTCACAAACAATTTCAAAAAATCACATTATAATAAGTGTAGCAGGCTATGAAACTTATACAAACCAAACCCAACAAACAACTTTTTATTCGATACGACTCTATTTTATTTTTCTATACCTTTATACAATTAGAAATCCCTTGGATAACAATGAAAGTATTTATAAGGCAAAATGAAAAATAAAATCTCAACTGAATTGTTAATAAACTAATTTTTTGACATATTGTCATTGTACTATTATAATATGAAATTTATTTGTTGGGTGGTTAAGCAATGTCTATATGCATTTCATTGGTGCTTCTTACCAAATCGTCAGTAGACTTCAACCACAGTTTTGCAAAGTTTCAAACTTCTCAACTTATTAAGACTTCCAAAAACCATCTGAGAATTATGTTAAATAAATTAACTATAAAAATTCACAAACAATTTCAAAAAATCACATTATAATAAGTGTAGCAGGCTATGAAACTTATACAAACCAAACCCAACAAACAACTTTTTATTCGATACGACTCTATTTTATTTTTCTATACCTTTATACAATTAGAAATCCCTTGGATAACAATGAAAGTATTTATAAGGCAAAATGAAAAATAAAATCTCAACTAAATTGTTAATAAACTAATTTTTTGACATATTGTCATTGTACTATTATAATATGAAATTTATTTGTTGGGTGGTTAAGCAATGTCTATATGCATTTCATTGGTGCTTCTTACCAAATCGTCAGTAGACTTCAACCACAGTTTTGCAAAGTTTCAAACTTCTCAACTTATTAAAAGACTTCCAAAAACCATCTGAGAATTATGTTAAATAAATTAACTATAAAAATTCACAAACAATTTCAAAAAATCACATTATAATAAGTGTAGCAGGCTATGAAACTTATACAAACCAAACCCAACAAACAACTTTTTATTCGATACGACTCTATTTTATTTTTCTATACCTTTATACAATTAGAAATCACTTGGATAACAATGAAAGTATTTATAAGGCAAAATGAAATATAAAATCTCAACTGAATTGTTAATAAACTAATTTTTTGACATATTGTCATTGTACTATTATAATATGAAATTTATTTGTTGGGTGGTTAAGCAATGTCTATATGCATTTCATTGGTGCTTCTTACCAAATCGTCAGTAGACTTCAACCACAGTTTTGCAAAGTTTCAAACTTCTCAACTTATTAAGACTTCCAAAAACCATCTGAGAATTATGTTAAATAAATTAACTATAAAAATTCACAAACAATTTCAAAAAATCACATTATAATAAGTGTAGCAGGCTATGAAACTTATACAAACCAAACCCAACAAACAACTTTTTATTCGATACGACTCTATTTTATTTTTCTATACCTTTATACAATTAGAAATCCCTTGGATAACAATGAAAGTATTTATAAGGCAAAATGAAAAATAAAATCTCAACTGAATTGTTAATAAACTAATTTTTTGACATATTGTCATTGTACTATTATAATATGAAATTTATTTGTTGGGTGGTTAAGCAATGTCTATATGCATTTCATTGGTGCTTCTTACCAAATCGTCAGTAGACTTCAACCACAGTTTTGCAAAGTTTCAAACTTCTCAACTTATTAAGACTTCCAAAAACCATCTGAGAATTATGTTAAACAAATTAACTATAAAAATTCACAAACAATTTCAAAAAATCACATTATAATAAGTGTAGCAGGCTATGAAACTTATACAAACCAAACCCAACAAACAACTTTTTATTCGATACGACTCTATTTTATTTTTCTATACCTTTATACAATTAGAAATCCCTTGGATAACAATGAAAGTATTTATAAGGCAAAATGAAAAATAAAATCTCAACTGAATTGTTAATAAACTAATTTTTTTACATATTGTCATTGTACTTTTATAATATGAAATTTATTTGTTGGGTGGTTAAGCAATGTCTATATGCATTTCATTGGTGCTTCTTACCAAATCGTCAGTAGACTTCAACCACAGTTTTGCAAAGTTTCAAACTTCTCAACTTATTAAGACTTCCAAAAACCATCTGAGAATTATGTTAAATAAATTAACTATAAAAATTCACAAACAATTTCAAAAAATCACATTATAATAAGTGTAGCAGGCTATGAAACTTATACAAACCAAACCCAACAAACAACTTTTTATTCGATACGACTCTATTTTATTTTTCTATACCTTTATACAATTAGAAATCCCTTGGATAACAATGAAAGTATTTATAAGGCAAAATGAAAAATAAAATCTCAACTGAATTGTTAATAAACTAATTTTTTGACATATTGTCATTGTACTATTATAATATGAAATTTATTTGTTGGGTGGTTAAGCAATGTCTATATGCATTTCATTGGTGCTTCTTACCAAATCGTCAGTAGACTTCAACCACAGTTTTGCAAAGTTTCAAACTTCTCAACTTATTAAAAGACTTCCAAAAACCATCTGAGAATTATGTTAAATAAATTAACTATAAAAATTCACAAACAATTTAAAAAAATCACATTATAATAAGTGTAGCAGGCTATGAAACTTATACAAACCAAACCCAACAAACAACTTTTTATTCGATACGACTCTATTTTATTTTTCTATACCTTTATACAATTAGAAATCCCTTGGATAACAATGAAAGTATTTATAAGGCAAAATGAAAAATAAAATCTCAACTGAATTGTTAATAAACTAATTTTTTGACATATTGTCATTGTACTATTATAATATGAAATTTATTTGTTGGGTGGTTAAGCAATGTCTATATGCATTTCATTGGTGCTTCTTACCAAATCGTCAGTAGACTTCAACCACAGTTTTGCAAAGTTTCAAACTTCTCAACTTATTAAGACTTCCAAAAACCATCTGAGAATTATGTTAAATAAATTAACTATAAAAATTCACAAACAATTTCAAAAAATCACATTATAATAAGTGTAGCAGGCTATGAAACTTATACAAACCAAACCCAACAAACAACTTTTTATTCGATACGACTCTATTTAATTTTTCTATACCTTTATACAATTAGAAATCCCTTGGATAACAATGAAAGTATTTATAAGGCAAAATGAAATATAAAATCTCAACTGAATTGTTAATAAACTAATTTTTTGACATATTGTCATTGTACTATTATAATATGAAATTTATTTGTTGGGTGGTTAAGCAATGTCTATATGCATTTCATTGGTGCTTCTTACCAAATCGTCAGTAGACTTCAACCACAGTTTTGCAAAGTTTCAAACTTCTCAACTTATTAAGACTTCCAAAAACCATCTGAGAATTATGTTAAATAAATTAACTATAAAAATTCACAAACAATTTCAAAAAATCACATTATAATAAGTGTAGCAGGCTATGAAACTTATACAAACCAAACCAAACCCAACAAACAACTTTTTATTCGATACGACTCTATTTTATTTTTCTATACCTTTATACAATTAGAAATCCCTTGGATAACAATGAAAGTATTTATAAGGCAAAATGAAAAATAAAATCTCAACTGAATTGTTAATAAACAAATTTTTTGACATATTGTCATTGTACTATTATAATATGAAATTTATTTGTTGGGTGGTTAAGCAATGTCTATATGCATTTCATTGGTGCTTCTTACCAAATCGTCAGTAGACTTCAACCACAGTTTTGCAAAGTTTCAAACTTCTCAACTTATTAAGATTTCCAAAAATCATCTGAGAATTATGTTAAATAAATTAACTATAAAAATTCACAAACAATTTCAAAAAATCACATTATAATAAGTGTAGCAGGCTATGAAACTTATACAAACCAAACCCAACAAACAACTTTTTATTCGATACGACTCTATTTTATTTTTCTATACCTTTATACAATTAGAAATCCCTTGGATAACAATGAAAGTATTTATAAGGCAAAATGAAAAATAAAATCTCAACTGAATTGTTAATAAACTAATTTTTTGACATATTGTCATTGTACTATTATAATATGAAATTTATTTGTTGGGTGGTTAAGCAATGTCTATATGCATTTCATTGGTGCTTCTTACCAAATCGTCAGTAGACTTCAACCACAGTTTTGCAAAGTTTCAAACTTCTCAACTTATTAAGACTTCCAAAAACCATCTGAGAATTATGTTAAATAAATTAACTATAAAAATTCACAAACAATTTCAAAAAATCACATTATAATAAGTGTAGCAGGCTATGAAACTTATACAAACCAAACCCAACAAACAACTTTTTATTCGATACGACTCTATTTTATTTTTCTATATCTTTATACAATTAGAAATCCCTTGGATAACAATGAAAGTATTTATAAGGCAAAATGAAAAATAAAATCTCAACTGAATTGTTAATAAACTAATTTTTTGACATATTGTCATTGTACTATTATAATATGAAATTTATTTGTTGGGTGGTTAAGCAATGTCTATATGCATTTCATTGGTGCTTCTTACCAAATCGTCAGTAGACTTCAACCACAGTTTTGCAAAGTTTCAAACTTCTCAACTTATTAAGACTTCCAAAAACCATCTGAGAATTATGTTAAATAAATTAACTATAAAAATTCACAAACAATTTCAAAAAATCACATTATAATAAGTGTAGCAGGCTATGAAACTTATACAAACCAAACAACTTTTTATTCGATACGACTCTATTTTATTTTTCTATACCTTTATACAATTAGAAATCCTTTGGATAACAATGAAAGTATTTATAAGGCAAAATGAAAAATAAAATCTCAACTGAATTGTTAATAAACTAATTTTTTGACATATTGTCATTGTACTATTATAATATGAAATTTATTTGTTGGGTGGTTAAGCAATGTCTATATGCATTTCATTGGTGCTTCTTACCAAATCGTCAGTAGACTTCAACCACAGTTTTGCAAAGTTTCAAACTTCTCAACTTATTAAAAGACTTCCAAAAACCATCTGAGAATTATGTTAAATAAATTAACTATAAAAATTCAAAAACAATTTCAAAAAATCACATTATAATAAGTGTAGCAGGCTATGAAACTTATACAAACCAAACCCAACAAACAACTTTTTATTCGATACGACTCTATTTTATTTTTCTATACCTTTATACAATTAGAAATCCCTTGGATAACAATGAAAGTATTTATAAGGCAAAATGAAAAATAAAATCTCAACTGAATTGTTAATAAACTAATTTTTTGACATATTGTCATTGTACTATTATAATATGAAATTTATTTGTTCGGTGGTTAAGCAATGTCTATATGTATTTGATTGGTGCTTCTTACCAAATCGTCAGTAGACTTCAACCACAGTTTTGCAAAGTTTCAAACTTCTCAACTTATTAAGACTTCCAAAAATCATCTGAGAATTATGTTAAATAAATTAACTATAAAAATTCACAAACAATTTCAAAAAATCACATTATAATAAGTGTAGCAGGCTATGAAACTTATACAAACTAAACCCAACAAACAACTTTTTATTCGATACGACTCTATTTTATTTTTCTATACCTTTATACAATTAGAAATCCCTTGGATAACAATGAAAGTATTTATAAGGCAAAATGAAAAATAAAATCTCAACTGAATTGTTAATAAACTAATTTTTTGACATATTGTCATTGTACTATTATAATATGAAATTTATTTGTTGGGTGGTTAAGCAATGTCTATATGCATTTCATTGGTGCTTCTTACCAAATCGTCAGTAGACTTCAACCACAGTTTTGCAAAGTTTCAAACTTCTCAACTTATTAAGACTTCCAAAAACCATCTGAGAATTATGTTAAACAAATTAACTATAAAAATTCACAAACAATTTCAAAAAATCACATTATAATAAGTGTATCAGGCTATGAAACTTATACAAACCAAACCCAACAAACAACTTTTTATTCGATACAACTCTATTTTATTTTTCTATACCTTTATACAATTAGAAAACCCTTGGATAACAATGAAAGTATTTATAAGGCAAAATGAAAACTAAAATCTCAACTGAATTGTTAATAAACTAATTTTTTGACATATTGTCATTGTACTTTTATAATATGAAATTTATTTGTTAGGTGGTTAAGCGATGTCTATATGCATTTCATTGGTGCTTCTTACCAAATCGTCAGTAGACTTCAACCACAGTTTTGCAAAGTTTCAAACTTCTCAACTTATTAAGACTTCCAAAAACCATCTGAGAATTATGTTAAATAAATTAACTATAAAAATTCACAAACAATTTCAAAAAATCACATTATAATAAGTGTAGCAGGCTATGAAACTTATACAAACCAAACCCAACAAACAACTTTTTATTCGATACGACTCTATTTTATTTTTCTATACCTTTATACAATTAGAAATCCCTTGGATAACAATGAAAGTATTTATAAGGCAAAATGAAAAATAAAATCTCAACTGAATTGTTAATAAACTAATTTTTTGACATATTGTCATTGTACTATTATAATATGAAATTTATTTGTTGGGTGGTTAAGCAATGTCTATATGCATTTCATTGGTGCTTCTTACCAAATCGTCAGTAGACTTCAACCACAGTTTTGCAAAGTTTCAAACTTCTCAACTTATTAAAAGACTTCCAAAAACCATCTGAGAATTATGTTAAATAAATTAACTATAAAAATTCACAAACAATTTAAAAAAATCACATTATAATAAGTGTAGCAGGCTATGAAACTTATACAAACCAAACCCAACAAACAACTTTTTATTCGATACGACTCTATTTTATTTTTCTATACCTTTATACAATTAGAAATCCCTTGGATAACAATGAAAGTATTTATAAGGCAAAATGAAAAATAAAATCTCAACTGAATTGTTAATAAAATAATTTTTTGACATATTGTCATTGTACTATTATAATATGAAATTTATTTGTTGGGTGGTTAAGCAATGTCTATATGCATTTCATTGGTGCTTCTTACCAAATCGTCAGTAGACTTCAACCACAGTTTTGCAAAGTTTCAAACTTCTCAACTTATTAAGACTTCCAAAAACCATCTGAGAATTATGTTAAATAAATTAACTATAAAAATTCACAAACAATTTCAAAAAATCACATTATAATAAGTGTAGCAGGCTATGAAACTTATACAAACCAAACCCAACAAACAACTTTTTATTCGATACGACTCTATTTTATTTTTCTATACCTTTATACAATTAGAAATCCCTTGGATAACAATGAAAGTATTTATAAGGCAAAATGAAAAATAAAATCTCAACTGAATTGTTAATAAACTAATTTTTTGACATATTGTCATTGTACTATTATAATATGAAATTTATTTGTTGGGTGGTTAAGCAATGTCTATATGCATTTCATTGGTGCTTCTTACCAAATCGTCAGTAGACTTCAACCACAGTTTTGCAAAGTTTCAAACTTCTCAACTTATTAAAAGACTTCCAAAAACCATCTGAGAATTATGTTAAATAAATTAACTATAAAAATTCACAAACAATTTAAAAAAATCACATTATAATAAGTGTAGCAGGCTATGAAACTTATACAAACCAAACCCAACAAACAACTTTTTATTCCATACGACTCTATTTTATTTTTCTATACCTTTATACAATTAGAAATCCCTTGGATAACAATGAAAGTATTTATAAGGCAAAATGAAAAATAAAATCTCAACTGAATTGTTAATAAACTAATTTTTTGACATATTGTCATTGTACTATTATAATATGAAATTTATTTGTTGGGTGGTTAAGCAATGTCTATATGCATTTCATTGGTGCTTCTTACCAAATCGTCAGTAGACTTCAACCACAGTTTTGCAAAGTTTCAAACTTCTCAACTTATTAAAAGACTTCCAAAAACCATCTGAGAATTATGTTAAATAAATTAACTATAAAAATTCACAAACAATTTCAAAAAAGCACATTGTAGTAAGTGTAGCAGGCTATGAAACTTATACAAACCAAACCCAACAAACAACTTTTTATTCGATACGACTCTATTTTATTTTTCTATACCTTTATACAATTAGAAATCCCTTGGATAACAATGAAAGTATTTATAAGGCAAAATGAAAAATAAAATCTCAACTGAATTGTTAATAAACTAATTTTTTGACATATTGTCATTGTACTATTATAATATGAAATTTATTTGTTGGGTGGTTAAGCAATGTCTATATGCATTTCATTGGTGCTTCTTACCAAATCGTCAGTAGACTTCAACCACAGTTTTGCAAAGTTTCAAACTTCTCAACTTATTAAGACTTCCAAAAACCATCTGAGAATTATGTTAAATAAATTAACTATAAAAATTCACAAACAATTTCAAAAAATCACATTATAATAAGTGTAGCAGGCTATGAAACTTATACAAACCAAACCCGACAAACAACTTTTTATTCGATACGACTCTATTTTATTTTTCTATACCTTTATACAATTAGAAATCCCTTGGATAACAATGAAAGTATTTATAAGGCAAAATGAAAAATAAAATCTCAACTGAATTGTTAATAAACTAATTTTTTGACATATTGTCATTGTACTATTATAATATGAAATTTATTTGTTGGGTGGTTAAGCAATGTCTATATGCATTTCATTGGTGCTTCTTACCAAATCGTCAGTAGACTTCAACCACAGTTTTGCAAAGTTTCAAACTTCTCAACTTATTAAGACTTCCAAAAACCATCTGAGAATTATGTTAAATAAATTAACTATAAAAATTCACAAACAATTTCAAAAAATCACATTATAATAAGTGTAGCAGGCTATGAAACTTATACAAACCAAACCCAACAAACAACTTTTTATTCGATACGACTCTATTTTATGTTTCTATACCTTTATACAATTAGAAATCCCTTGGATAACAATGAAAGTATTTATAAGGCAAAATGAAAAATAAAATCTCAACTGAATTGTTAATAAACTAATTTTTTGACATATTGTCATTGTACTATTATAATATGAAATTTATTTGTTGGGTGGTTAAGCAATGTCTATATGCATTTCATTGGTGCTTCTTACCAAATCGTCAGTAGACTTCAACCACAGTTTTGCAAAGTTTCAAACTTCTCAACTTATTAAAAGACTTCCAAAAACCATCTGAGAATTATGTTAAATAAATTAACTATAAAAATTCACAAACAATTTAAAAAAATCACATTATAATAAGTGTAGCAGGCTATGAAACTTATACAAACCAAACCCAACAAACAACTTTTTATTCGATACGACTCTATTTTATTTTTCTATACCTTTATACAATTAGAAATCCCTTGGATAACAATGAAAGTATTTATAAGGCAAAATGAAAAATAAAATCTCAACTGAATTGTTAATAAAATAATTTTTTGACATATTGTCATTGTACTATTATAATATGAAATTTATTTGTTGGGTGGTTAAGCAATGTCTATATGCATTTCATTGGTGCTTCTTACCAAATCGTCAGTAGACTTCAACCACAGTTTTGCAAAGTTTCAAACTTCTCAACTTATTAAGACTTCCAAAAACCATCTGAGAATTATGTTAAATAAATTAACTATAAAAATTCACAAACAATTTCAAAAAATCACATTATAATAAGTGTAGCAGGCTATGAAACTTATACAAACCAAACCCAACAAACAACTTTTTATTCGATACGACTCTATTTTATTTTTCTATACCTTTATACAATTAGAAATCCCTTGGATAACAATGAAAGTATTTATAAGGCAAAATGAAAAATAAAATCTCAACTGAATTGTTAATAAACTAATTTTTTGACATATTGTCATTGTACTATTATAATATGAAATTTATTTGTTGGGTGGTTAAGCAATGTCTATATGCATTTCATTGGTGCTTCTTACCAAATCGTCAGTAGACTTCAACCACAGTTTTGCAAAGTTTCAAACTTCTCAACTTATTAAAAGACTTCCAAAAACCATCTGAGAATTATGTTAAATAAATTAACTATAAAAATTCACAAACAATTTAAAAAAATCACATTATAATAAGTGTAGCAGGCTATGAAACTTATACAAACCAAACCCAACAAACAACTTTTTATTCGATACGACTCTATTTTATTTTTCTATACCTTTATACAATTAGAAATCCCTTGGATAACAATGAAAGTATTTATAAGGCAAAATGAAAAATAAAATCTCAACTGAATTGTTAATAAACTAATTTTTTGACATATTGTCATTGTACTATTATAATATGAAATTTATTTGTTGGGTGGTTAAGCAATGTCTATATGCATTTCATTGGTGCTTCTTACCAAATCGTCAGTAGACTTCAACCACAGTTTTGCAAAGTTTCAAACTTCTCAACTTATTAAGACTTCCAAAAACCATCTGAGAGTTATGTTAAATAAATTAACTATAAAAATTCACAAACAATTTCAAAAAATCACATTATAATTAGTGTAGCAGGCTATGAAACTTATACAAACCAAACCCAACAAACAACTTTTTATTCGATACGACTCTATTTTATTTTTCTATACCTTTATACAATTAGAAATCCCCTGGATAACAATGAAAGTATTTATAAGGCAAAATGAAAAATAAAATCTCAACTGAATTGTTAATAAACTAATTTTTTGACATATTGTCATTGTACTATTATAATATGAAATTTATTTGTTGGGTGGTTAAGCAATGTCTATATGCATTTCATTGGTGCTTCTTACCAAATCGTCAGTAGACTTCAACCACAGTTTTGCAAAGTTTCAAACTTCTCAACTTATTTAAAGACTTCCAAAAACCATCTGAGAATTATGTTAAATAAATTAACTATAAAAATTCACAAACAATTTCAAAAAATCACATTATAATAAGTGTAGCAGGCTATGAAACTTATACAAACCAAACCCAACAAACAACTTTTTATTCGATACGACTCTATTTTATTTTTCCATACCTTTATACAATTAGAAATCCCTTGGATAACAATGAAAGTATTTATAAGGCAAAATGAAAAATAAAATCCCAACTGAATTGTTAATAAACTAATTTTTTGACATATTGTCATTGTACTATTATAATATGAAATTTATTTGTTGGGTGGTTAAGCAATGTCTATATGCATTTCATTGGTGCTTCTTACCAAATCGTCAGTAGACTTCAACCACAGTTTTGCAAAGTTTCAAACTTCTCAACTTATTAAGACTTCCAAAAATCATCTGAGAATTATGTTAAATAAATTAACTATAAAAATTCACAAACAATTTCAAAAAATCACATTATAATAAGTGTAGCAGGCTATGAAAGTTATACAAACTAAACCCAACAAACAACTTTTTATTCGATACGACTCTATTTTATTTTTCTATACCTTTATACAATTAGAAATCCCTTGGATAACAATGAAAGTATTTATAAGGCAAAATGAAAAATAAAATCTCAACTGAATTGTTAATAAACTAATTTTTTGACATATTGTCATTGTACTATTATAATATGAAATTTATTTGTTGGGTGGTTAAGCAATGTCTATATGCATTTCATTGGTGCTTCTTACCAAATCGTCAGTAGACTTCAACCACAGTTTTGCAAAGTTTCAAACTTCTCAACTTATTAAGACTTCCAAAAACCATCTGAGAATTATGTTAAACAAATTAACTATAAAAATTCACAAACAATTTCAAAAAATCACATTATAATAAGTGTAGCAGGCTATGAAACTTATACAAACCAAACCCAACAAACAACTTTTTATTCGATACGACTCTATTTTATTTTTCTATACCTTTATACAATTAGAAATCCCTTGGATAACAATGAAAGTATTTATAAGGCAAAATGAAAAATAAAATCTCAACTAAATTGTTAATAAACTAATTTTTTGACATATTGTCATTGTACTATTATAATATGAAATTTATTTGTTGGGTGGTTAAGCAATATCTATATGCATTTCATTGGTGCTTCTTACCAAATCGTCAGTAGACTTCAACCACAGTTTTGCAAAGTTTCAAACTTCTCAACTTATTAAGACTTCCAAAAACCATCTGAGAATTATGTTAAATAAATTAACTATAAAAATTCACAAACAATTTCAAAAAATCACATTATAATAAGTGTAGCAGGCTATGAAACTTATACAAACCAAACCCAACAAACAACTTTTTATTCGATACGACTCTATTTTATTTTTCTATACCTTTATACAATTAGAAATCCCTTGGATAACAATGAAAGTATTTATAAGGCAAAATGAAAAATAAGATCTCAACTGAATTGTTAATAAACTAATTTTTTGACATATTGTCATTGTACTATTATAATATGAAATTTATTTGTTGGGTGGTTAAGCAATGTCTATATGCATTTCATTGGTGCTTCTTACCAAATCGTCAGTAGACTTCAACCACAGTTTTGCAAAGTTTCAAACTTCTCAACTTATTAAGACTTCCAAAAACCATCTGAGAATTATGTTAAATAAATTAACTATAAAAATTCACAAACAATTTAAAAAAATCACATTATAATAAGTGTAGCAGGCTATGAAACTTATACAAACCAAACCCAACAAACAACTTTTTATTCGATACGACTCTATTTTATTTTTCTATACCTTTATACAATTAGAAATCCCTTGGATAACAATGAAAGTATTTATAAGGCAAAATGAAAAATAAAATCTCAACTGAATTGTTAATAAACTAATTTTTTGACATATTGTCATTGTACTATTATAATATGAAATTTATTTGTTGGGTGGTTAAGCAATGTCTATATGCATTTCATTGGTGTTTCTTACCAAATCGTCAGTAGACTTCAACCACAGTTTTGCAAAGTTTCAAACTTCTCAACTTATTAAGACTTCCAAAAACCATCTGAGAATTATGTTAAATAAATTAACTATAAAAATTCACAAACAATTTCAAAAAATCACATTATAATAAGTGTAGCAGGCTATGAAACTTATACAAACCAAACCCAACAAACAACTTTTTATTCGATACGACTCTATTTTATTTTTCTATACCTTTATACAATTAGAAATCCCTTGGATAACAATGAAAGTATTTATAAGGCAAAATGAAAAATAAAATCTCAACTGAATTGTTAATAAAATAATTTTTTGACATATTGTCATTGTACTATTATAATATGAAATTTATTTGTTGGGTGGTTAAGCAATGTCTATATGCATTTCATTGGTGCTTCTTACCAAATCGTCAGTAAACTTCAACCACAGTTTTGCAAAGTTTCAAACTTCTCAACTTATTAAGACTTCCAAAAACCATCTGAGAATTATGTTAAATAAATTAACTATAAAAATTCACAAACAATTTCAAAAAATCACATTATAATAAGTGTAGCAGGCTATGAAACTTATACAAACCAAACCCAACAAACAACTTTTTTTCGATACGACTCTATTTTATTTTTCTATACCTTTGTACAATTAGAAATCCCTTGGATAACAATGAAAGTATTTATAAGGCAAAATGAAAAATAAAATCTCAACTGAATTGTTAATAAACTAATTTTTTGACATATTGTCATTGTACTATTATAATATGAAATTTATTTGTTGGGTGGTTAAGCAATGTCTATATGCATTTCATTGGTGCTTCTTACCAAATCGTCAGTAGACTTCAACCACAGTTTTGCAAAGTTTCAAACTTCTCAACTTATTAAAAGACTTCCAAAAACCATCTGAGAATTATGTTAAATAAATTAACTATAAAAATTCACAAACAATTTCAAAAAATCACATTATAATAAGTGTAGCAGGCTATGAAACTTATACAAACCAAACCCAACAAACAACTTTTTATTCGATACGACTCTATTTTATTTTTCTATACCTTTATACAATTAGAAATCCCTTGGATAACAATGAAAGTATTTATAAGGCAAAATGAAAAATAAAATCTCAACTGAATTGTTAATAAACTAATTTTTTGACATATTGTCATTGTACTATTATAATATGAAATTTATTTGTTGGGTGGTTAAGCAATGTCTATATGCATTTCATTGGTGCTTCTTACCAAATCGTCAGTAGACTTCAACCACAGTTTTGCAAAGTTTCAAACTTCTCAACTTATTAAAAGACTTCCAAAAACCATCTGAGAATTATGTTAAATAAATTAACTATAAAAATTCACAAACAATTTCAAAAAATCACATTATAATTAGTGTAGCAGGCTATGAAACTTATACAAACCAAACCCAACAAACAACTTTTTATTCGATACGACTCTATTTTATTTTTCTATACCTTTATACAATTAGAAATCCCCTGGATAACAATGAAAGTATTTATAAGGCAAAATGAAAAATAAAATCTCAACTGAATTGTTAATAAACTAATTTTTTGACATATTGTCATTGTACTATTATAATATGAAATTTATTTGTTGGGTGGTTAAGCAATGTCTATATGCATTTCATTGGTGCTTCTTACCAAATCGTCAGTAGACTTCAACCACAGTTTTGCAAAGTTTCAAACTTCTCAATTTATTAAGACTTCCAAAAACCATCTGAGAATTATGTTAAACAAATTAACTATAAAAATTCACAAACAATTTCAAAAAATCACATTATAATAAGTGTGTCAGGCTATGAAACTTATACAAACCAAACCCAACAAACAACTTTTTATTCGATACGACTCTATTTTATTTTTCTATACCTTTATACAATTAGAAATCCCTTGGATAACAATGAAAGTATTTATAAGGCAAAATGAAAAATAAAATCTCAACTGAATTGTTAATAAACTAATTTTTTTACATATTGTCATTGTACTTTTATAATATGAAATTTATTTGTTGGGTGGTTAAGCAATGTCTATATGCATTTCATTGGTGCTTCTTACCAAATCGTCAGTAGACTTCAACCACAGTTTTGCAAAGTTTCAAACTTCTCAACTTATTAAGACTTCCAAAAACCATCTGAGAATTATGTTAAATAAATTAACTATAAAAATTCACAAACAATTTCAAAAAATCACATTATAATAAGTGTAGCAGGCTATGAAACTTATACAAACCAAACCCAACAAACAACTTTTTATTCGATACGACTCTATTTTATTTTTCTATACCTTTATACAATTAGAAATCCCTTGGATAACAATGAAAGTATTTATAAGGCAAAATGAAAAATAAAATCTCAACTGAATTGTTAATAAACTAATTTTTTGACATATTGTCATTGTACTATTATAATATGAAATTTATTTGTTGGGTGGTTAAGCAATGTCTATATGCATTTCATTGGTGCTTCTTACCAAATCGTCAGTAGACTTCAACCACAGTTTTGCAAAGTTTCAAACTTCTCAACTTATTAAGACTTCCAAAAACCATCTGAGAATTATGTTAAATAAATTAACTATAAAAATTCACAAACAATTTAAAAAAATCACATTATAATAAGTGTAGCAGGCTATGAAACTTATACAAACCAAACCCAACAAACAACTTTTTATTCGATACGACTCTATTTTATTTTTCTATACCTTTATACAATTAGAAATCCCTTGGATAACAATGAAAGTATTTATAAGGCAAAATGAAAAATAAAATCTCAACTGAATTGTTAATAAACTAATTTTTTG
Source organism: Linnaemya vulpina (assembly GCA_963675445.1). NCBI lineage: Eukaryota > Metazoa > Arthropoda > Insecta > Diptera > Tachinidae > Linnaemya > Linnaemya vulpina. Next base: position 35,703,644 of record OY776281.1, read on the forward strand.
ACATATTGTCATTGTACTATTATAATATGAAATTTATTTGTTGGGTGGTTAAGCAATGTCTATATGCATTTCATTGGTGCTTCTTACCAAATCGTCAGTAGACTTCAACCACAGTTTTGCAAAGTTTCAAACTTCTCAACTTATTAAAAGACTTCCAAAAACCATCTGAGAATTATGTTAAATAAATTAACTATAAAAATTCACAAACAATTTCAAAAAATCACATTATAATTAGTGTAGCAGGCTATGAAACTTATACAAACCAAACCCAACAAACAACTTTTTATTCGATACGACTCTATTTTATTTTTCTATACCTTTATACAATTAGAAATCCCCTGGATAACAATGAAAGTATTTATAAGGCAAAATGAAAAATAAAATCTCAACTGAATTGTTAATAAACTAATTTTTTGACATATTGTCATTGTACTATTATAATATGAAATTTATTTGTTGGGTGGTTAAGCAATGTCTATATGCATTTCATTGGTGCTTCTTACCAAATCGTCAGTAGACTTCAACCACAGTTTTGCAAAGTTTCAAACTTCTCAACTTATTAAGACTTCCAAAAACCATCTGAGAATTATGTTAAACAAATTAACTATAAAAATTCACAAACAATTTCAAAAAATCACATTATAATAAGTGTATCAGGCTATGAAACTTATACAAACCAAACCCAACAAACAACTTTTTATTCGATACGACTCTATTTTATTTTTCTATACCTTTATACAATTAGAAATCCCTTGGATAACAATGAAAGTATTTATAAGGCAAAATGAAAAATAAAATCTCAACTGAATTGTTAATAAACTAATTTTTTTACATATTGTCATTGTACTTTTATAATATGAAATTTATTTGTTGGGTGGTTAAGCAATGTCTATATGCATTTCATTGGTGCTTCTTACCAAATCGTCAGTAGACTTCAACCACAGTTTTGCAAAGTTTCAAACTTCTCAACTTATTAAGACTTCCAAAAACCATCTGAGAATTATGTTAAATAAATTAACTATAAAAATTCACAAACAATTTCAAAAAATCACATTATAATAAGTGTAGCAGGCTATGAAACTTATACAAACCAAACCCAACAAACAACTTTTTATTCGATACGACTCTATTTTATTTTTCTATACCTTTATACAATTAGAAATCCCTTGGATAACAATGAAAGTATTTATAAGGCAAAATGAAAAATAAAATCTCAACTGAATTGTTAATAAACTAATTTTTTGACATATTGTCATTGTACTATTATAATATGAAAATTATTTGTTGGGTGGTTAAGCAATGTCTATATGCATTTCATTGGTGCTTCTTACCAAATCGTCAGTAGACTTCAACCACAGTTTTGCAAAGTTTCAAACTTCTCAACTTATTAAGACTTCCAAAAATCATCTGAGAATTATGTTAAATAAATTAACTATAAAAATTCACAAACAATTTCAAAAAATCACATCATAATAAGTGTAGCAGGCTATGAAACTTATACAAACTAAACCCAACAAACAACTTTTTATTCGATACGACTCTATTTTATTTTTCTATACCTTTATACAATTAGAAATCCCTTGGATAACAATGAAAGTATTTATAAGGCAAAATGAAAAATAAAATCTCAACTGAATTGTTAATAAACTAATTTTTTGACATATTGTCATTGTACTATTATAATATGAAATTTATTTGTTGGGTGGTTAAGCAATGTCTATATGCATTTCATTGGTGCTTCTTACCAAATCGTCAGTAGACTTCAACCACAGTTTTGCAAAGTTTCAAACTTCTCAACTTATTAAGACTTCCAAAAACCATCTGAGAATTATGTTAAACAAATTAACTATAAAAATTCACAAACAATTTCAAAAAATCACATTATAATAAGTGTAGCAGGCTATGAAACTTATACAAACCAAACCCGACAAACAACTTTTTATTCGATACGACTCTATTTTATTTTTCTATACCTTTATACAATTAGAAATCCCTTGGATAACAATGAAAGTATTTATAAGGCAAAATGAAAAATAAAATCTCAACTGAATTGTTAATAAACTAATTTTTTGACATATTGTCATTGTACTATTATAATATGAAATTTATTTGTTGGGTGGTTAAGCAATATCTATATGCATTTCATTGGTGCTTCTTACCAAATCGTCAGTAGACTTCAACCACAGTTTTGCAAAGTTTCAAACTTCTCAACTTATTAAGACTTCCAAAAACCATCTGAGAATTATGTTAAATAAATTAACTATAAAAATTCACAAACAATTTCAAAAAATCACATTATAATAAGTGTAGCAGGCTATGAAACTTATACAAACCAAACCCAACAAACAACTTTTTATTCGATACGACTCTATTTTATTTTTCTATACCTTTATACAATTAGAAATCCCTTGGATAACAATGAAAGTATTTATAAGGCAAAATGAAAAATAAGATCTCAACTGAATTGTTAATAAACTAATTTTTTGACATATTGTCATTGTACTATTATAATATGAAATTTATTTGTTGGGTGGTTAAGCAATGTCTATATGCATTTCATTGGTGCTTCTTACCAAATCGTCAGTAGACTTCAACCACAGTTTTGCAAAGTTTCAAACTTCTCAACTTATTAAGACTTCCAAAAACCATCTGAGAATTATGTTAAATAAATTAACTATAAAAATTCACAAACAATTTCAAAAAATCACATTATAATAAGTGTAGCAGGCTATGAAACTTATACAAACCAAACCCAACAAACAACTTTTTATTCGATACGACTCTATTTTATTTTTCTATACCTTTGTACAATTAGAAATCCCTTGGATAACAATGAAAGTATTTATAAGGCAAAATGAAAAATAAAATCTCAACTGAATTGTTAATAAACTAATTTTTTGACATATTGTCATTGTACTATTATAATATGAAATTTATTTGTTGGGTGGTTAAGCAATGTCTATATGCATTTCATTGGTGCTTCTTACCAAATCGTCAGTAGACTTCAACCACAGTTTTGCAAAGTTTCAAACTTCTCAACTTATTAAAAGACTTCCAAAAACCATCTGAGAATTATGTTAAATAAATTAACTATAAAAATTCACAAACAATTTCAAAAAATCACATTATAATAAGTGTAGCAGGCTATGAAACTTATACAAACCAAACCCAACAAACAACTTTTTATTCGATACGACTCTATTTTATTTTTCTATACCTTTATACAATTAGAAATCCCTTGGATAACAATGAAAGTATTTATAAGGCAAAATGAAAAATAAAATCTCAACTGAATTGTTAATAAACTAATTTTTTGACATATTGTCATTGTACTATTATAATATGAAATTTATTTGTTGGGTGGTTAAGCAATGTCTATATGCATTTCATTGGTGCTTCTTACCAAATCGTCAGTAGACTTCAACCACAGTTTTGCAAAGTTTCAAACTTCTCAACTTATTAAGACTTCCAAAAACCATCTGAGAATTATGTTAAATAAATTAACTATAAAAATTTACAAACAATTTCAAAAAATCACATTATAATAAGTGTAGCAGGCTATGAAACTTATACAAACCAAACCCAACAAACAACTTTTTATTCGATACGACTCTATTTAATTTTTCTATACATTTATACAATTAGAAATCCCTTGGATAACAATGAAAGTATTTATAAGGCAAAATGAAAAATAAAATCTCAACTGAATTGTTAATAAACTAATTTTTTGACATATTGTCATTGTACTATTATAATATGAAATATATTTGTTGGGTGGTTAAGCAATGTCTATATGCATTTCAATGGTGCTTCTTACCAAATCGTCAGTAGACTTCAACCACAGTTTTGCAAAGTTTCAAACTTCTCAACTTATTAAAAGACTTCCAAAAACCATCTGAGAATTATGTTAAATAAATTAACTATAAAAATTCACAAACAATTTAAAAAAATCACATTATAATAAGTGTAGCAGGCTATGAAACTTATACAAACCAAACCCAACAAACAACTTTTTATTCGATACGACTCTATTTTATTTTTCTATACCTTTATACAATTAGAAATCCTTTGGATAACAATGAAAGTATTTATAAGGCAAAATGAAAAATAAAATCTCAACTGAATTGTTAATAAACTAATTTTTTGACATATTGTCATTGTACTATTATAATATGAAATTTATTTGTTGGGTGGTTAAGCAATGTCTATATGCATTTCATTGGTGTTTCTTACCAAATCGTCAGTAGACTTCAACCACAGTTTTGCAAAGTTTCAAACTTCTCAACTTATTAAGACTTCCAAAAACCATCTGAGAATTATGTTAAATAAATTAACTATAAAAATTCACAAACAATTTAAAAAAATCACATTATAATAAGTGTAGCAGGCTATGAAACTTATACAAACCAAACCCAACAAACAACTTTTTATTCGATACGACTCTATTTTATTTTTCTATACCTTTATACAATTAGAAATCCCTTGGATAACAATGAAAGTATTTATAAGGCAAAATGAAAAATAAAATCTCAACTGAATTGTTAATAAAATAATTTTTTGACATATTGTCATTGTACTATTATAATATGAAATTTATTTGTTGGGTGGTTAAGCAATGTCTATATGCATTTCATTGGTGCTTCTTACCAAATCGTCAGTAAACTTCAACCACAGTTTTGCAAAGTTTCAAACTTCTCAACTTATTAAGACTTCCAAAAACCATCTGAGAATTATGTTAAATAAATTAACTATAAAAATTCACAAACAATTTCAAAAAATCACATTATAATAAGTGTAGCAGGCTATGAAACTTATACAAACCAAACCCAACAAACAACTTTTTATTCGATACGACTCTATTTTATTTTTCTATACCTTTATACAATTAGAAATCCCTTGGATAACAATGAAAGTATTTATAAGGCAAAATGAAAAATAAAATCTCAACTGAATTGTTAATAAACTAATTTTTTGACATATTGTCATTGTACTATTATAATATGAAATTTATTTGTTGGGTGGTTAAGCAATGTCTATATGCATTTCATTGGTGCTTCTTACCAAATCGTCAGTAGACTTCAACCACAGTTTTGCAAAGTTTCAAACTTCTCAACTTATTAAAAGACTTCCAAAAGCCATCTGAGAATTATGTTAAATAAATTAACTATAAAAATTCACAAACAATTTCAAAAAATCACATTATAATAAGTGTAGCAGGCTATGAAACTTATACAAACCAAACCCAACAAACAACTTTTTATTCGATACGACTCTATTTTATTTTTCTATACCTTTATACAATTAGAAATCCCTTGGATAACAATGAAAGTATTTATAAGGCAAAATGAAAAATAAAATCTCAACTGAATTGTTAATAAACTAATTTTTTGACATATTATCATTGTACTATTATAATATGAAATTTATTTGTTGGGTGGTTAAGCAATGTCTATATGCATTTCATTGGTGCTTCTTACCAAATCGTCAGTAGACTTCAACCACAGTTTTGCAAAGTTTCAAACTTCTCAACTTATTAAGACTTCCAAAAACCATCTGAGAATTATGTTAAATAAATTAACTATAAAAATTCACAAACAATTTAAAAAAATCACATTATAATAAGTGTAGCAGGCTATGAAACTTATACAAACCAAACCCAACAAACAACTTTTTATTCGATACGACTCTATTTTATTTTTCTATACCTTTATACAATTAGAAATCCCTTGGATAACAATGAAAGTATTTATAAGGCAAAATGAAAAATAAAATCTCAACTGAATTGTTAATAAAATAATTTTTTGACATATTGTCATTGTACTATTATAATATGAAATTTTTTTGTTGGGTGGTTAAGCAATGTCTATATGCATTTCATTGGTGCTTCTTACCAAATCGTCAGTAAACTTCAACCACAGTTTTGCAAAGTTTCAAACTTCTCAACTTATTAAGACTTCCAAAAACCATCTAAGAATTATGTTAAATAAATTAACTATAAAAATTCACAAACAATTTCAAAAAATCACATTATAATAAGTGTAGCAGGCTATGAAACTTATACAAACCAAACCCAACAAACAACTTTTTATTCGATACGACTCTATTTTATTTTTCTATACCTTTATACAATTAGAAATCCCTTGGATAACAATGAAAGTATTTATAAGGCAAAATGAAAAATAAAATCTCAACTGAATTGTTAATAAACTAATTTTTTGACATATTGTCATTGTACTATTATAATATGAAATTTATTTGTTGGGTGGTTAAGCAATGTCTATATGCATTTCATTGGTGCTTCTTACCAAATCGTCAGTAGACTTCAACCACAGTTTTGCAAAGTTTCAAACTTCTCAACTTATTAAAAGACTTCCAAAAGCCATCTGAGAATTATGTTAAATAAATTAACTATAAAAATTCACAAACAATTTCAAAAAATCACATTATAATAAGTGTAGCAGGCTATGAAACTTATACAAACCAAACCCAACAAACAACTTTTTATTCGATACGACTCTATTTTATTTTTCTATACCTTTATACAATTAGAAATCCCTTGGATAACAATGAAAGTATTTATAAGGCAAAATGAAAAATAAAATCTCAACTGAATTGTTAATAAACTAATTTTTTGACATATTATCATTGTACTATTATAATATGAAATTTATTTGTTGGGTGGTTAAGCAATGTCTATATGCATTTCATTGGTGCTTCTTACCAAATCGTCAGTAGACTTCAACCACAGTTTTGCAAAGTTTCAAACTTCTCAACTTATTAAGACTTCCAAAAACCATCTGAGAATTATGTTAAATAAATTAACTATAAAAATTCACAAACAATTTCAAAAAATCACATTATAATAAGTGTAGCAGGCTATGAAACTTATACAAACCAAACCCAACAAACAACTTTTTATTCGATACGACTCTATTTTATTTTTCTATACCTTTATACAATTAGAAATCCCTTGGATAACAATGAAAGTATTTATAAGGCAAAATGAAAAATAAAATCTCAACTGAATTGTTAATAAACTAATTTTTTGACATATTGTCATTGTACTATTATAATATGAAATTTATTTGTTGGGTGGTTAAGCAATGTCTATATGCATTTCATTGGTGCTTCTTACCAAATCGTCAGTAGACTTCAACCACAGTTTTGCAAAGTTTCAAACTTCTGAACTTATTAAAAGACTTCCAAAAACCATCTGAGAATTATGTTAAATAAATTAACTATAAAAATTCACAAACAATTTCAAAAAATCACATTATAATAAGTGTAGCAGGCTATGAAACTTATACAAACCAAACCCAACAAACAACTTTTTATTCGATACGACTCTATTTTATTTTTCTATACCTTTATACAATTAGAAATCCCTTGGATAACAATGAAAGTATTTATAAGGCAAAATGAAAAATAAAATCTCAACTGAATTGTTAATAAACTAATTTTTTGACATATTGTCATTGTACTATTATAATATGAAATTTATTTGTTGGGTGGTTAAGCAATGTCTATATGCATTTCATTGGTGCTTCTTACCAAATCGTCAGTAGACTTCAACCACAGTTTTGCTAAGTTTCAAACTTCTCAACTTATTAAGACTTCCAAAAACCATCTGAGAATTATGTTAAATAAATTAACTATAAAAATTTACAAACAATTTCAAAAAATCACATTATAATAAGTGTAGCAGGCTATGAAACTTATACAAACCAAACCCAACAAACAACTTTTTATGCGATACGACTCTATTTTATTTTTCTATACCTTTATACAATTAGAAATCCCTTGGATAACAATGAAAGTATTTATAAGGCAAAATGAAAAATAAAATCTCAACTGAATTGTTAATAAACTAATTTTTTGACATATTGTCATTGTACTATTATAATATGAAATTTATTTGTTGGGTGGTTAAGCAATGTCTATATGCATTTCATTGGTGCTTCTTACCAAATCGTCAGTAGACTTCAACCACAGTTTTGCAAAGTTTCAAACTTCTCAACTTATTAAGACTTCCAAAAACCATCTGAGAATTATGTTAAATAAATTAACTATAAAAATTCACAAACAATTTAAAAAAATCACATTATAATAAGTGTAGCAGGCTATGAAACTTATACAAACCAAACCCAACAAACAACTTTTTATTCGATACGACTCTATTTTATTTTTCTATACCTTTATACAATTAGAAATCCCTTGGATAACAATGAAAGTATTTATAAGGCAGAATGAAAAATAAAATCTCAACTGAATTGTTAATAAACTAATTTTTTGACATATTGTCATTGTACTATTATAATATGAAATTTATTTGTTGGGTGGTTAAGCAATGTCTATATGCATTTCATTGGTGCTTCTTACCAAATCGTCAGTAGACTTCAACCACAGTTTTGCAAAGTTTCAAACTTCTCAACTTATTAAAAGACTTCCAAAAACCATCTGAGAATTATGTTAAATAAATTAACTATAAAAATTCACAAACAATTTCAAAAAATCACATTATAATAAGTGTAGCAGGCTATGAAACTTATACAAACCAAACCCAACAAACAACTTTTTATTCGATACGACTCTATTTTATTTTTCTATACCTTTATACAATTAGAAATCCCTTGGATAACAATGAAAGTATTTATAAGGCAAAATGAAAAATAAAATCTCAACTGAATTGTTAATAAACTAATTTTTTGACATATTGTCATTGTACTATTATAATATGAAATTTATTTGTTGGGTGGTTAAGCAATGTCTATATGCATTTCATTGGTGCTTCTTACCAAATCGTCAGTAGACTTCAACCACAGTTTTGCAAAGTTTCAAACTTCTCAACTTATTAAGACTTCCAAAAACCCTCTGAGAATTATGTTAAATAAATTAACTATAAAAATTCACAAACAATTTCAAAAAATCACATTATAATAAGTGTAGCAGGCTATGAAACTTATACAAACCAAACCCAACAAACAACTTTTTATTCGATACGACTCTATTTTATTTTTCTATACCTTTATACAATTAGAAATCCCTTGGATAACAATGAAAGTATTTATAAGGCAAAATGAAAAATAAAATCTCAACTGAATTGTTAATAAACTAATTTTTTGACATATTGTCATTGTACTATTATAATATGAAATTTATTTGTTGGGTGGTTAAGCAATGTCTATATGCATTTCATTGGTGCTTCTTACCAAATCGTCAGTAGACTTCAACCACAGTTTTGCAAAGTTTCAAACTTCTCAACTTATTAAAAGACTTCCAAAAACCATCTGAGAACTATGTTAAATAAATTAACTATAAAAATTCACAAACAATTTCAAAAAATCACATTGTAATAAGTGTAGCAGGCTATGAAACTTATACAAACCAAACCCAACAAACAACTTTTTATTCGATACGACTCTATTTTATTTTTCTATACCTTTATACAATTAGAAATCCCTTGGATAACAATGAAAGTATTTATAAGGCAAAATGAAAAATAAAATCTCAACTGAATTGTTAATAAACTAATTTTTTGACATATTGTCATTGTACTATTATAATATGAAATTTATTTGTTGGGTGGTTAAGCAATGTCTATATGCATTTCATTGGTGCTTCTTACCAAATCGTCAGTAGACTTCAACCACAGTTTTGCAAAGTTTCAAACTTCTCAACTTATTAAGACTTCCAAAAACCATCTGAGAATTATGTTAAATAAATTAGCTATAAAAATTCACAAACAATTTCAAAAAATCACATTATAATAAGTGTAGCAGGCTATGAAACTTATACAAACCAAACCCAGCAAACAACTTTTTATTCGATACGACTCTATTTTATTTTTCTATACCTTTATACAATTAGAAATCCCTTGGATAACAATGAAAGTATTTATAAGGCAAAATGAAAAATAAAATCTCAACTGAATTGTTAATAAACTAATTTTTTGACATATTGTCATTGTACTATTATAATATGAAATTTATTTGTTGGGTGGTTAAGCAATGTCTATATGCATTTCATTGGTGCTTCTTACCAAATCGTCAGTAGACTTCAACCACAGTTTTGCAAAGTTTCAAACTTCTCAACTTATTAAGACTTCCAAAAACCATCTGAGAATTATGTTAAATAAATTAACTATAAAAATTCACAAACAATTTCAAAAAATCACATTATAATAAGTGTAGCAGGCTATGAAACTTATACAAACCAAACCCAACAAACAACTTTTTATTCGATACGACTCTATTTTATTTTTCTATACCTTTATACAATTAGAAATCCCTTGGATAACAATGAAAGTATTTATAAGTCAAAATGAAAAATAAAATCTCAACTGAATTGTTAATAAACTAATTTTTTGACATATTGTCATTGTACTATTATAATATGAAATTTATTTGTTGGGTGGTTAAGCAATGTCTATATGCATTTCATTGGTGCTTCTTACCAAATCGTCAGTAGACTTCAACCACAGTTTTGCAAAGTTTCAAACTTCTCAACTTATTAAGACTTCCAAAAACCATCTGAGAATTATGTTAAATAAATTAACTATAAAAATTCACAAACAATTTCAAAAAATCACATTATAATAAGTGTAGCAGGCTATGAAACTTATACAAACCAAACCCAACAAACAACTTTTTATTCGATACGACTCTATTTTATTTTTCTATACCTTTATACAATTAGAAATCCCTTGGATAACAATGAAAGTATTTATAAGGCAAAATGAAAAATAAAATCTCAACTGAATTGTTAATAAATTAATTTTTTGACATATTGTCATTGTACTATTATTATATGAAATTTATTTGTTGGGTGGTTAAGCAATGTCTATATGCATTTCATTGGTGCTTCTTACCAAATCGTCAGTAGACTTCAACCACAGTTTTGCAAAGTTTCAAACTTCTCAACTTATTAAAAGACTTCCAAAACCCATCTGAGAATTATGTTAAATAAATTAACTATAAAAATTCACAAACAATTTCAAAAAATCACATTATAATAAGTGTAGCAGGCTATGAAACTTATACAAACCAAACCCAACAAACAACTTTTTATTCGATACGACTCTATTTTATTTTTCTATACCTTTATACAATTAGAAATCCCTTGGATAACAATGAAAGTATTTATAAGGCAAAATGAAAAATAAAATCTCAACTGAATTGTTAATAAACTAATTTTTTGACATATTGTCATTGTACTATTATAATATGAAATTTATTTGTTGGGTGGTTAAGCAATGTCTATATGCATTTCATTGGTGCTTCTTACCAAATCGTCAGTAGACTTTAACCACAGTTTTGCAAAGTTTCAAACTTCTCAACTTATTAAAAGACTTCCAAAAACCATCTGAGAATTATGTTAAATAAATTAACTATAAAAATTCACAAACAATTTCAAAAAATCACATTATAATAAGTGTAGCAGGCTATGAAACTTATACAAACCAAACCCAACAAACAACTTTTTATTCGATACGACTCTATTTTATTTTTCTATACCTTTATACAATTAGAAATCCCTTGGATAACAATGAAAGTATTTATAAGGCAAAATGAAAAATAAAATCTCAACTGAATTGTTAATAAACTAATTTTTTGACATATTGTCATTGTACTATTATTATATGAAATTTATTTGTTGGGTGGTTAAGCAATGTCTATATGCATTTCATTGGTGCTTCTTACCAAATCGTCAGTAGACTTCAACCACAGTTTTGCAAAGTTTCAAACTTCTCAACTTATTAAGACTTCCAAAAACCATCTGAGAATTATGTTAAATAAATTAACTATAAAAATTCACAAACAATTTAAAAAAATCACATTATAATAAGTGTAGCAGGCTATGAAACTTATACAAACCAAACCCAACAAACAACTTTTTATTCGATACGACTCTATTTTATTTTTCTATACCTTTATACAATTAGAAATCCCTTGGATAACAATGAAAGTATTTATAAGGCAAAATGAAAAATAAAATCTCAACTGAATTGTTAATAAAATAATTTTTTGACATATTGTCATTGTACTATTATAATATGAAATTTATTTGTTGGGTGGTTAAGCAATGTCTATATGCATTTCATTGGTGCTTCTTACCAAATCGTCAGTAGACTTCAACCACAGTTTTGCAAAGTTTCAAACTTCTCAACTTATTAAGACTTCCAAAAACCATCTGAGAATTATGTTAAATAAATTAACTATAAAAATTCACAAACAATTTCAAAAAATCACATTATAATAAGTGTAGCAGGCTAAGAAACTTATACAAACCAAACCCAACAAACAACTTTTTATTCGATACGACTCTATTTTATTTTTCTATACCTTTATACAATTAGAAATCCCTTGGATAACAATGAAAGTATTTATAAGGCAAAATGAAAAATAAAATCTCAACTGAATTGTTAATAAACTAATTTTTTGACATATTGTCATTGTACTATTATAATATGAAATTTATTTGTTGGGTGGTTAAGCAATGTCTATATGCATTTCATTGGTGCTTCTTACCAAATCGTCAGTAGACTTCAACCACAGTTTTGCAAAGTTTCAAACTTCTCAACTTATTAAGACTTCCAAAAACCATCTGAGAATTATGTTAAATAAATTAACTATAAAAATTCACAAACAATTTCAAAAAATCACATTATAATAAGTGTAGCAGGCTATGAAACTTATACAAACCAAACCCAACAAACAACTTTTTATTCGATACGACTCTATTTTATTTTTCTATACCTTTATACAATTAGAAATCCCTTGGATAACAATGAAAGTATTTATAAGGCAAAATGAAAAATAAAATCTCAACTGAATTGTTAATAAACTAATTTTTTGACATATTGTCATTGTACTATTATAATATGAAATTTATTTGTTGGGTGGTTAAGCAATGTCTATATGCATTTCATTGGTGCTTCTTACCAAATCGTCAGTAGACTTCAACCACAGTTTTGCAAAGTTTCAAACTTCTCAACTTATTAAAAGACTTCCAAAAACCATCTGAGAATTATGTTAAATAAATTAACTATAAAAATTCACAAACAATTTCAAAAAATCACATTATAATAAGTGTAGCAGGCTATGAAACTTATACAAACCAAACCCAACAAACAACTTTTTATTCGATACGACTCTATTTTATTTTTCTATACCTTTATACAATTAGAAATCCCTTGGATAACAATGAAAGTATTTATAAGGCAAAATGAAAAATAAAATCTCAACTGAATTGTTAATAAACTAATTTTTTGACATATTGTCATTGTACTATTATAATATGAAATTTATTTGTTGGGTGGTTAAGCAATGTCTATATGCATTTCATTGGTGCTTCTTACCAAATCGTCAGTAGACTTCAACCACAGTTTTGCAAAGTTTCAAACTTCTCAACTTATTAAGACTTCCAAAAACCATCTGAGAATTATGTTAAATAAATTAACTATAAAAATTCACAAACAATTTCAAAAAATCACATTATAATAAGTGTAGCAGGCTATGAAACTTATACAAACCAAACCCAACAAACAACTTTTTATTCGATACGACTCTATTTTATTTTTCTATACCTTTATACAATTAGAAATCCCTTGGATAACAATGAAAGTATTTATAAGGCAAAATGAAAAATAAAATCTCAACTGAATTGTTAATAAACTAATTTTTTGACATATTGTCATTGTACTATTATAATATGAAATTTATTTGTTGGGTGGTTAAGCAATGTCTATATGCATTTCATTGGTGCTTCTTACCAAATCGTCAGTAGACTTCAACCACAGTTTTGCAAAGTTTCAAACTTCTCAACTTATTAAAAGACTTCCAAAAACCATCTGAGAATTATGTTAAATAAATTAACTATAAAAATTCACAAACAATTTCAAAAAATCACATTGTAATAAGTGTAGCAGGCTATGAAACTTATACAAACCAAACCCAACAAACAACTTTTTATTCGATACGACTCTATTTTATTTTTCTATACCTTTATACAATTAGAAATCCCTTGGATAACAATGAAAGTATTTATAAGGCAAAATGAAAAATAAAATCTCAACTGAATTGTTAATAAACTAATTTTTTGACATATTGTCATTGTACTATTATAATATGAAATTTATTTGTTGGGTGGTTAAGCAATGTCTATATGCATTTCATTGGTGCTTCTTACCAAATCGTCAGTAGACTTCAACCACAGTTTTGCAAAGTTTCAAACTTCTCAACTTATTAAGACTTCCAAAAACCATCTGAGAATTATGTTAAATAAATTAGCTATAAAAATTCACAAACAATTTCAAAAAATCACATTATAATAAGTGTAGCAGGCTATGAAACTTATACAAACCAAACCCAACAAACAACTTTTTATTCGATACGACTCTATTTTATTTTTCTATACCTTTATACAATTAGAAATCCCTTGGATAACAATGAAAGTATTTATAAGGCAAAATGAAAAATAAAATCTCAACTGAATTGTTAATAAACTAATTTTTTGACATATTGTCATTGTACTATTATAATATGAAATTTATTTGTTGGGTGGTTAAGCAATGTCTATATGCATTTCATTGGTGCTTCTTACCAAATCGTCAGTAGACTTCAACCACAGTTTTGCAAAGTTTCAAACTTCTCAACTTATTAAGACTTCCAAAAACCATCTGAGAATTATGTTAAATAAATTAACTATAAAAATTCACAAACAATTTCAAAAAATCACATTATAATAAGTGTAGCAGGCTATGAAACTTATACAAACCAAACCCAACAAACAACTTTTTATTCGATACGACTCTATTTTATTTTTCTATACCTTTATACAATTAGAAATCCCTTGGATAACAATGAAAGTATTTATAAGTCAAAATGAAAAATAAAATCTCAACTGAATTGTTAATAAACTAATTTTTTGACATATTATCATTGTACTATTATAATATGAAATTTATTTGTTGGGTGGTTAAGCAATGTCTATATGCATTTCATTGGTGCTTCTTACCAAATCGTCAGTAGACTTCAACCACAGTTTTGCAAAGTTTCAAACTTCTCAACTTATTAAGACTTCCAAAAACCATCTGAGAATTATGTTAAATAAATTAACTATAAAAATTCACAAACAATTTCAAAAAATCACATTATAATAAGTGTAGCAGGCTATGAAACTTATACAAACCAAACCCAACAAACAACTTTTTATTCGATACGACTCTATTTTATTTTTCTATACCTTTATACAATTAGAAATCCCTTGGATAACAATGAAAGTATTTATAAGGCAAAATGAAAAATAAAATCTCAACTGAATTGTTAATAAACTAATTTTTTGACATATTGTCATTGTACTATTATTATATGAAATTTATTTGTTGGGTGGTTAAGCAATGTCTATATGCATTTCATTGGTGCTTCTTACCAAATCGTCAGTAGACTTCAACCACAGTTTTGCAAAGTTTCAAACTTCTCAACTTATTAAGACTTCCAAAAACCATCTGGGAGTTATGTTAAATAAATTAACTATAAAAATTCACAAACAATTTCAAAAAATCACATTATAATTAGTGTAGCAGGCTATGAAACTTATACAAACCAAACCCAACAAACAACTTTTTATTTGATACGACTCTATTTTATTTTTCTATACCTTTATACAATTAGAAATCCCTTGGATAACAATGAAAGTATTTATAAGGCAAAATGAAAAATAAAATCTCAACTGAATTGTTAATAAACTAATTTTTTGACATATTGTCATTGTACTATTATAATATGAAATTTATTTGTTGGGTGGTTAAGCAATGTCTATATGCATTTCATTGGTGCTTCTTACCAAATCGTCAGTAGACTTCAACCACAGTTTTGCAAAGTTTCAAACTTCTCAACTTATTAAAAGACTTCCAAAAACCATCTGAGAATTATGTTAAATAAATTAACTATAAAAATTCACAAACAATTTCAAAAAATCACATTATAATTAGTGTAGCAGGCTATGCAACTTATACAAACCAAACCCAACAAACAACTTTTTATTCGATACGACTCTATTTTATTTTCCTATACCTTTATACAATTAGAAATCCCTTGGATAACAATGAAAGTATTTATAAGGCAAAATGAAAAATAAAATCTCAACTGAATTGTTAATAAACTAATTTTTTGACATATTGTCATTGTACTATTATAATATGAAATTTATTTGTTGGGTGGTTAAGCAATGTCTATATGCATTTCATTGGTGCTTCTTACCAAATCGTCAGTAGACTTCAACCACAGTTTTGCAAAGTTTCAAACTTCTCAACTTATCAAGACTTCCAAAAATCATCTGAGAATTATGTTAAATAAATTAACTATAAAAATTCACAAACAATTTCAAAAAATCACATTATAATAAGTGTAGCAGGCTATGAAACTTATACAAACTAAACCCAACAAACAACTTTTTATTCGATACGACTCTATTTTATTTTTCTATACCTTTATACAATTAGAAATCCCTTGGATAACAATGAAAGTATTTATAAGGCAAAATGAAAAATAAAATCTCAACTGAATTGTTAATAAACTAATTTTTTGACATATTGTCATTGTACTATTATAATATGAAATTTATTTGTTGGGTGGTTAAGCAATGTCTATATGCATTTCATTGGTGCTTCTTACCAAATCGTCAGTAGACTTCAACCACAGTTTTGCAAAGTTTCAAACTTCTCAACTTATTAAGACTTCCAAAAACCATCTGAGAATTATGTTAAACAAATTAACTATAAAAATTCACAAACAATTTCAAAAAATCACATTATAATAAGTGTAGCAGGCTATGAAACTTATACAAACCAAACCCAACAAACAACTTTTTATTCGATACGACTCTATTTTATTTTTCTATACCTTTATACAATTAGAAATCCCTTGGATAACAATGAAAGTATTTATAAGGCAAAATGAAAAATAAAATCTCAACTGAATTGTTAATAAACTAATTTTTTGACATATTGTCATTGTACTATTATAATATGAAATTTATTTGTTGGGTGGTTAAGCAATGTCTATATGCATTTCATTGGTGCTTCTTATCAAATCGTCAGTAGACTTCAACCACAGTTTTGCAAAGTTTCAAACTTCTCAACTTATTAAGACTTCCAAAAACCATCTGAGAATTATGTTAAATAAATTAACTATAAGAATTCACAAACAATTTCAAAAAATCACATTATAATAAGTGTAGCAGGCTATGAAACTTATACAAACCAAACCCAACAAACAACTTTTTATTCGATACGACTCTATTTTATTTTTCTATACCTTTATACAATTAGAAATCCCTTGGATAACAATGAAAGTATTTATAAGGCAAAATGAAAAATAAAATCTCAACTGAATTGTTAATAAACTAATTTTTTGACATATTGTCATTGTACTATTATAATATGAAATTTATTTGTTGGGTGGTTAAGCAATGTCTATATGCATTTCATTGGTGCTTCTTACCAAATCGTCAGTAGACTTCAACCACAGTTTTGCAAAGTTTCAAACTTCTCAACTTATTAAGACTTCCAAAAACCATCTGAGAATTATGTTAAACAAATTAACTATAAAAATTCACAAACAATTTCAAAAAATCACATTATAATAAGTGTAGCAGGCTATGAAACTTACACAAACCAAACCCAACAAACAACTTTTTATTCGATACGACTCTATTTTATTTTTCTATACCTTTATACAATTAGAAATCCCTTGGATAACAATGAAAGTATTTATAAGGCAAAATGAAAAATAAGATCTCAACTGAATTGTTAATAAACTAATTTTTTGACATATTGTCATTGTACTATTATAATATGAAATTTATTTGTTGGGTGGTTAAGCAATGTCTATATGCATTTCATTGGTGCTTCTTACCAAATCGTCAGTAGACTTCAACCACAGTTTTGCAAAGTTTCAAACTTCTCAACTTATTAAGACTTCCAAAAACCATCTGAGAATTATGTTAAATAAATTAACTATAAAAATTTACAAACAATTTCAAAAAATCACATTATAATAAGTGTAGCAGGCTATGAAACTTATACAAACCAAACCCAACAAACAACTTTTTATTCGATACGACTCTATTTAATTTTTCTATACCTTTATACAATTAGAAATCCCTTGGATAACAATGAAAGTATTTATAAGGCAAAATGAAAAATAAAATCTCAACTGAATTGTTAATAAACTAATTTTTTGACATATTGTCATTGTACTATTATAATATGAAATTTATTTGTTGGGTGGTTAAGCAATGTCTATATGCATTTCATTGGTGCTTCTTACCAAATCGTCAGTAGACTTCAACCACAGTTTTGCAAAGTTTCAAACTTCTCAACTTATTAAGACTTCCAAAAACCATCTGAGAATTATGTTAAATAAATTAACTATAAAAATTCACAAACAATTTAAAAAAATCACATTATAATAAGTGTAGCAGGCTATGAAACTTATACAAACCAAACCCAACAAACAACTTTTTATTCGATACGACTCTATTTTATTTTTCTATACCTTTATACAATTAGAAATCCCTTGGATAACAATGAAAGTATTTATAAGGCAAAATGAAAAATAAAATCTCAACTGAATTGTTAATAAACTAATTTTTTGACATATTGTCATTGTACTATTATAATATGAAATTTATTTGTTGGGTGGTTAAGCAATGTCTATATGCATTTCATTGGTGCTTCTTACCAAATCGTCAGTAGACTTCAACCACAGTTTTGCAAAGTTTCAAACTTCTCAACTTATTAAAAGACTTCCAAAAACCATCTGAGAATTATGTTAAATAAATTAACTATAAAAATTCACAAACAATTTAAAAAAATCACATTATAATAAGTGTAGCAGGCTATGAAACTTATACAAACCAAACCCAACAAACAACTTTTTATTCGATACGACTCTATTTTATTTTTCTATACCTTTATACAATTAGAAATCCCTTGGATAACAATGAAAGTATTTATAAGGCAAAATGAAAAATAAAACCCCAACTGAATTGTTAATAAACTAATTTTTTGACATATTGTCATTGTACTATTATAATATGAAATTTATTTGTTGGGTGGTTAAGCAATGTCTATATGCATTTCATTGGTGCTTCTTACCAAATCGTCAGTAGACTTCAACCACAGTTTTGCAAAGTTTCAAACTTCTCAACTTATTAAGACTTCCAAAAACCATCTGAGAATTATGTTAAATAAATTAACTATAAAAATTTACAAACAATTTCAAAAAATCACATTATAATAAGTGTAGCAGGCTATGAAACTTATACAAACCAAACCCAACAAACAACTTTTTATTCGATACGACTCTATTTAATTTTTCTATACCTTTATACAATTAGAAATCCCTTGGATAACAATGAAAGTATTTATAAGGCAAAATGAAAAATAAAATCTCAACTGAATTGTTAATAAACTAATTTTTTGACATATTGTCATTGTACTATTATAATATGAAATTTATTTGTTGGGTGGTTAAGCAATGTCTATAAGCATTTCATTGGTGCTTCTTACCAAATCGTCAGTAGACTTCAACCACAGTTTTGCAAAGTTTCAAACTTCTCAACTTATTAAGACTTCCAAAAACCATCTGAGAATTATGTTAAATAAATTAACTATAAAAATTCACAAACAATTTCAAAAAATCACATTATAATAAGTGTAGCAGGCTATGAAACTTATACAAACCAAACCCAACAAACAACTTTTTATTCGATACGACTCTATTTTATTTTTCTATACCTTTATACAATTAGAAATCCCTTGGATAACAATGAAAGTATTTATAAGGCAAAATGAAAAATAAAATCTCAACTGAATTGTTAATAAACTAATTTTTTGACATATTGTCATTGTACTATTATAATATGAAATTTATTTGTTGGGTGGTTAAGCAATGTCTATATGCATTTCATTGGTGCTTCTTACCAAATCGTCAGTAGACTTCAACCTCAGTTTTGCAAAGTTTCAAACTTCTCAACTTATTAAAAGACTTCCAAAAACCATCTGAGAATTATGTTAAATAAATTAACTATAAAAATTCACAAACAATTTCAAAAAATCACATTATAATAAGTGTAGCAGGCTATGAAACTTATACAAACCAAACCCAACAAACAACTTTTTATTCGATACGACTCTATTTTATTTTTCTATACCTTTATACAATTAGAAATCCCTTGGATAACAATGAAAGTATTTATAAGGCAAAATGAAAAATAAAACCCCAACTGAATTGTTAATAAACTAATTTTTTGACATATTGTCATTGTACTATTATAATATGAAATTTATTTGTTGGGTGGTTAAGCAATGTCTATATGCATTTCATTGGTGCTTCTTACCAAATCGTCAGTAGACTTCAACCACAGTTTTGCAAAGTTTCAAACTTCTCAACTTATTAAGACTTCCAAAAACCATCTGAGAATTATGTTAAATAAATTAACTATAAAAATTTACAAACAATTTCAAAAAATCACATTATAATAAGTGTAGCAGGCTATGAAACTTATACAAACCAAACCCAACAAACAACTTTTTATTCGATACGACTCTATTTAATTTTTCTATACCTTTATACAATTAGAAATCCCTTGGATAACAATGAAAGTATTTATAAGGCAAAATGAAAAATAAAATCTCAACTGAATTGTTAATAAACTAATTTTTTGACATATTGTCATTGTACTATTATAATATGAAATTTATTTGTTGGGTGGTTAAGCAATGTCTATATGCATTTCATTGGTGCTTCTTACCAAATCGTCAGTAGACTTCAACCACAGTTTTGCAAAGTTTCAAACTTCTCAACTTATTAAAAGACTTCCAAAAACCATCTGAGAATTATGTTAAATAAATTAACTATAAAAATTCACAAACAATTTAAAAAAATCACATTATAATAAGTGTAGCAGGCTATGAAACTTATACAAACCAAACCCAACAAACAACTTTTTATTCGATACGACTCTATTTTATTTTTCTATACCTTTATACAATTAGAAATCCCTTGGATAACAATGAAAGTATTTATAAGGCAAAATGAAAAATAAAATCTCAACTGAATTGTTAATAAACTAATTTTTTGACATATTGTCATTGTACTATTATAATATGAAATTTATTTGTTGGGTGGTTAAGCAATGTCTATATGCATTTCATTGGTGCTTCTTACCAAATCGTCAGTAGACTTCAACCACAGTTTTGCAAAGTTTCAAACTTCTCAACTTATTAAAAGACTTCCAAAAACCATCTGAGAATTATGTTAAATAAATTAACTATAAAAATTCACAAACAATTTAAAAAAATCACATTATAATAAGTGTAGCAGGCTATGAAACTTATACAAACCAAACCCAACAAACAACTTTTTATTCGATACGACTCTATTTTATTTTTCTATACCTTTATACAATTAGAAATCCCTTGGATAACAATGAAAGTATTTATAAGGCAAAATGAAAAATAAAATCTCAACTGAATTGTTAATAAACTAATTTTTTGACATATTGTCATTGTACTATTATAATATGAAATTTATTTGTTGGGTGGTTAAGTAATGTCTATATGCATTTCATTGGTGCTTCTTACCAAATCGTCAGTAGACTTCAACCACAGTTTTGCAAAGTTTCAAACTTCTCAACTTATTAAGACTTCCAAAAACCATCTGAGAATTATGTTAAATAAATTAACTATAAAAATTCCCAAACAATTTAAAAAAATCACATTATAATAAGTGTAGCAGGCTATGAAACTTATACAAACCAAACCCAACAAACAACTTTTTATTCGATACGACTCTATTTTATTTTTCTATACCTTTATACAATTAGAAATCCCTTGGATAACAATGAAAGTATTTATAAGGCAAAATGAAAAATAAAATCTCAACTGAATTGTTAATAAAATAATTTTTTGACATATTGTCATTGTACTATTATAATATGAAATTTATTTGTTGGGTGGTTAAACAATGTCTATATGCATTTCATTGGTGCTTCTTACCAAATCGTCAGTAAACTTCAACCACAGTTTTGCAAAGTTTCAAACTTCTCAACTTATTAAGACTTCCAAAAACCATCTGAGAATTATGTTAAATAAATTAACTATAAAAATTCACAAACAATTTCAAAAAATCACATTATAATAAGTGTAGCAGGCTATGAAACTTATACAAACCAAACCCAACAAACAACTTTTTATTCGATACGACTCTATTTTATTTTTCTATACCTTTATACAATTAAAAATCCCTTGGATAACAATGAAAGTATTTATAAGGCAAAATGAAAAATAAAATCTCAACTGAATTGTTAATAAACTAATTTTTTGACATATTGTCATTGTACTATTATAATATGAAATTTATTTGTTGGGTGGTTAAGCAATGTCTATATGCATTTCATTGGTGCTTCTTACCAAATCGTCAGTAGACTTCAACCTCAGTTTTGCAAAGTTTCAAACTTCTCAACTTATTAAAAGACTTCCAAAAACCATCTGAGAATTATGTTAAATAAATTAACTATAAAAATTCACAAACAATTTCAAAAAATCACATTATAATAAGTGTAGCAGGCTATGAAACTTATACAAACCAAACCCAACAAACAACTTTTTATTCGATACGACTCTATTTTATTTTTCTATACCTTTATACAATTAGAAATCCCTTGGATAACAATGAAAGTATTTATAAGGCAAAATGAAAAATAAAATCCCAACTGAATTGTTAATAAACTAATTTTTTGACATATTGTCATTGTACTATTATAATATGAAATTTATTTGTTGGGTGGTTAAGCAATGTCTATATGCATTTCATTGGTGCTTCTTACCAAATCGTCAGTAGACTTCAACCACAGTTTTGCAAAGTTTCAAACTTCTCAACTTATTAAGACTTCCAAAAACCATCTGAGAATTATGTTAAATAAATTAACTATAAAAATTTACAAACAATTTCAAAAAATCACATTATAATAAGTGTAGCAGACTATGAAACTTATACAAACCAAACCCAACAAACAACTTTTTATTCGATACGACTCTATTTAATTTTTCTATACCTTTATACAATTAGAAATCCCTTGGATAACAATGAAAGTATTTATAAGGCAAAATGAAAAATAAAATCTCAACTGAATTGTTAATAAACTAATTTTTTGACATATTGTCATTGTACTATTATAATATGAAATTTATTTGTTGGGTGGTTAAGCAATGTCTATATGCATTTCATTGGTGCTTCTTACCAAATCGTCAGTAGACTTCAACCACAGTTTTGCAAAGTTTCAAACTTCTCAACTTATTAAAAGACTTCCAAAAACCATCTGAGAATTATGTTAAATAAATTAACTATAAAAATTCACAAACAATTAAAAAAAATCACATTATAATAAGTGTAGCAGGCTATGAAACTTATACAAACCAAACCCAACAAACAACTTTTTATTCGATACGACTCTATTTTATTTTTCTATACCTTTATACAATTAGAAATCCCTTGGATAACAATGAAAGTATTTATAAGGCAAAATGAAAAATAAAATCTCAACTGAATTGTTAATAAACTAATTTTTTGACATATTGTCATTGTACTATTATAATATGAAATTTATTTGTTGGGTGGTTAAGTAATGTCTATATGCATTTCATTGGTGCTTCTTACCAAATCGTCAGTAGACTTCAACCACAGTTTTGCAAAGTTTCAAACTTCTCAACTTATTAAGACTTCCAAAAAGCCATCTGAGAATTATGTTAAATAAATTAACTATAAAAATTCCCAAACAATTTAAAAAAATCACATTATAATAAGTGTAGCAGGCTATGAAACTTATACAAACCAAACCCAACAAACAACTTTTTATTCGATACGACTCTATTTTATTTTTCTATACCTTTATACAATTAGAAATCCCTTGGATAACAATGAAAGTATTTATAAGGCAAAATGAAAAATAAAATCTCAACTGAATTGTTAATAAAATAATTTTTTGACATATTGTCATTGTACTATTATAATATGAAATTTATTTGTTGGGTGGTTAAGCAATGTCTATATGCATTTCATTGGTGCTTCTTACCAAATCGTCAGTAGACTTCAACCACAGTTTTGCAAAGTTTCAAACTTCTCAACTTATTAAAAGACTTCCAAAAACCATCTGAGAATTATGTTAAATAAATTAACTATAAAAATTCACAAACAATTTCAAAAAATCACATTATAATAAGTGTAGCAGGCTATGAAACTTATACAAACCAAACCCAACAAACAACTTTTTATTCGATACGACTCTATTTTATTTTTCTATACCTTTATACAATTAGAAATCCCTTGGATAACAATGAAAGTATTTATAAGGCAAAATGAAAAATAAAAACTCAACTGAATTGTTAATAAACTAATTTTTTGACATATTGTCATTGTACTATTATAATATGAAATTTATTTGTTGGGTGGTTAAGCAATGTCTATATGCATTTCATTGGTGCTTCTTACCAAATCGTCAGTAGACTTCAACCACAGTTTTGCAAAGTTTCAAACTTCTCAACTTATTAAGACTTCCAAAAACCATCTGAGAATTATGTTAAATAAATTAACTATAAAAATTCACAAACAATTTCAAAAAATCACATTATAATAAGTGTAGCAGGCTATGAAACTTATACAAACCAAACCCAACAAACAACTTTTTATTCGATACGACTCTATTTTATTTTTCTATACCTTTATACAATTAGAAATCCCTTGGATAACAATGAAAGTATTTATAAGGCAAAATGAAAAATAAAATCTCAACTGAATTGTTAATAAACTAATTTTTTGACATATTGTCATTGTACTATTATAATATGAAATTTATTTGTTGGGTGGTTAAGCAATGTCTATATGCATTTCATTGGTGCTTCTTACCAAATCGTCAGTAGACTTCAACCACAGTTTTGCAAAGTTTCAAACTTCTCAACTTATTAAGACTTCCAAAAACCATCTGAGAATTATGTTAAATAAATTAACTATAAAAATTCACAAACAATTTCAAAAAATCACATTATAATAAGTGTAGCAGGCTATGAAACTTATACAAACCAAACCCAACAAACAACTTTTTATTCGATACGACTCTATTTAATTTTTCTATACCTTTATACAATTAGAAATCCCTTGGATAACAATGAAAGTATTTATAAGGCAAAATGAAAAATAAAATCTCAACTGAATTGTTAATAAACTAATTTTTTGACATATTGTCATTGTACTATTATAATATGAAATTTATTTGTTGGGTGGTTAAGCAATGTCTATATGCATTTCATTGGTGCTTCTTACCAAATCGTCAGTAGACTTCAACCACAGTTTTGCAAAGTTTCAAACTTCTCAACTTATTAAAAGACTTCCAAAAACCATCTGAGAATTATGTTAAATAAATTAACTATAAAAATTCACAAACAATTAAAAAAAATCACATTATAATAAGTGTAGCAGGCTATGAAACTTATACAAACCAAACCCAACAAACAACTTTTTATTCGATACGACTCTATTTTATTTTTCTATACCTTTATACAATTAGAAATCCCTTGGATAACAATGAAAGTATTTATAAGGCAAAATGAAAAATAAAATCTCAACTGAATTGTTAATAAACTAATTTTTTGACATATTGTCATTGTACTATTATAATATGAAATTTATTTGTTGGGTGGTTAAGTAATGTCTATATGCATTTCATTGGTGCTTCTTACCAAATCGTCAGTAGACTTCAACCACAGTTTTGCAAAGTTTCAAACTTCTCAACTTATTAAGACTTCCAAAAAGCCATCTGAGAATTATGTTAAATAAATTAACTATAAAAATTCCCAAACAATTTAAAAAAATCACATTATAATAAGTGTAGCAGGCTATGAAACTTATACAAACCAAACCCAACAAACAACTTTTTATTCGATACGACTCTATTTTATTTTTCTATACCTTTATACAATTAGAAATCCCTTGGATAACAATGAAAGTATTTATAAGGCAAAATGAAAAATAAAATCTCAACTGAATTGTTAATAAAATAATTTTTTGACATATTGTCATTGTACTATTATAATATGAAATTTATTTGTTGGGTGGTTAAGCAATGTCTATATGCATTTCATTGGTGCTTCTTACCAAATCGTCAGTAGACTTCAACCACAGTTTTGCAAAGTTTCAAACTTCTCAACTTATTAAAAGACTTCCAAAAACCATCTGAGAATTATGTTAAATAAATTAACTATAAAAATTCACAAACAATTTCAAAAAATCACATTATAATAAGTGTAGCAGGCTATGAAACTTATACAAACCAAACCCAACAAACAACTTTTTATTCGATACGACTCTATTTTATTTTTCTATACCTTTATACAATTAGAAATCCCTTGGATAACAATGAAAGTATTTATAAGGCAAAATGAAAAATAAAAACTCAACTGAATTGTTAATAAACTAATTTTTTGACATATTGTCATTGTACTATTATAATATGAAATTTATTTGTTGGGTGGTTAAGCAATGTCTATATGCATTTCATTGGTGCTTCTTACCAAATCGTCAGTAGACTTCAACCACAGTTTTGCAAAGTTTCAAACTTCTCAACTTATTAAGACTTCCAAAAACCATCTGAGAATTATGTTAAATAAATTAACTATAAAAATTCACAAACAATTTCAAAAAATCACATTATAATAAGTGTAGCAGGCTATGAAACTTATACAAACCAAACCCAACAAACAACTTTTTATTCGATACGACTCTATTTTATTTTTCTATACCTTTATACAATTAGAAATCCCTTGGATAACAATGAAAGTATTTATAAGGCAAAATGAAAAATAAAATCTCAACTGAATTGTTAATAAACTAATTTTTTGACATATTGTCATTGTACTATTATAATATGAAATTTATTTGTTGGGTGGTTAAGCAATGTCTATATGCATTTCATTGGTGCTTCTTACCAAATCGTCAGTAGACTTCAACCACAGTTTTGCAAAGTTTCAAACTTCTCAACTTATTAAGACTTCCAAAAACCATCTGAGAATTATGTTAAATAAATTAACTATAAAAATTCACAAACAATTTCAAAAAATCACATTATAATAAGTGTAGCAGGCTATGAAACTTATACAAACCAAACCCAACAAACAACTTTTTATTCGATACGACTCTATTTTATTTTTCTATACCTTTATACAATTAGAAATCCCTTGGATAACAATGAAAGTATTTATAAGGCAAAATGAAAAATAAAATCTCAACTGAATTGTTAATAAACTAATTTTTTGACATATTGTCATTGTACTATTATAATATGAAATTTATTTGTTGGGTGGTTAAGCAATGTC
The DNA here is from genome assembly GCA_963675445.1 of Linnaemya vulpina. Taxonomy (NCBI): domain Eukaryota; kingdom Metazoa; phylum Arthropoda; class Insecta; order Diptera; family Tachinidae; genus Linnaemya; species Linnaemya vulpina. The sequence goes on from OY776281.1 coordinate 35,731,074, forward strand.
TATATGCATTTCATTGGTGCTTCTTACCAAATCGTCAGTAGACTTCAACCACAGTTTTGCAAAGTTTCAAACTTCTCAACTTATTAAAAGACTTCCAAAAACCATCTGAGAATTATGTTAAATAAATTAACTATAAAAATTCACAAACAATTTAAAAAAATCACATTATAATAAGTGTAGCAGGCAATGAAACTTATACAAACCAAACCCAACAAACAACTTTTTATTCGATACGACTCTATTTTATTTTTCTATACCTTTATAAAATTAGAAATCCCTTGGATAACAATGAAAGTATTTATAAGGCAAAATGAAAAATAAAATCTCAACTGAATTGTTAATAAACTAATTTTTTGACATATTGTCATTGTACTATTATAATATGAAATTTATTTGTTGGGTGGTTAAGCAATGTCTATATGCATTTCATTGGTGCTTCTTACCAAATCGTCAGTAGACTTCAACCACAGTTTTGCAAAGTTTCAAACTTCTCAACTTATTAAGACTTCCAAAAACCATCTGAGAATTATGTTAAATAAATTAACTATAAAAATTCACAAACAATTTAAAAAAATCACATTATAATAAGTGTAGCAGGCTATGAAACTTATACAAACCAAACCCAACAAACAACTTTTTATTCGATACGACTCTATTTTATTTTTCTATACCTTTATACAATTAGAAATCCCTTGGATAACAATGAAAGTATTTATAAGGCAAAATGAAAAATAAAATCTCAACTGAATTGTTAATAAAATAATTTTTTGACATATTGTCATTGTACTATTATAATATGAAATTTATTTGTTGGGTGGTTAAGCAATGTCTATATGCATTTCATTGGTGCTTCTTACCAAATCGTCAGTAAACTTCAACCACAGTTTTGCAAAGTTTCAAACTTCTCAACTTATTAAGACTTCCAAAAACCATCTGAGAATTATGTTAAATAAATTAACTATAAAAATTCACAAACAATTTCAAAAAATCACATTATAATAAGTGTAGCAGGCTATGAAACTTATACAAACCAAACCCAACAAACAACTTTTTATTCGATACGACTCTATTTTATTTTTCTATACCTTTATACAATTAGAAATCCCTTGGATAACAATGAAAGTATTTATAAGGCAAAATGAAAAATAAAATCTCAACTGAATTGTTAATAAACTAATTTTTTGACATATTGTCATTGTACTATTATAATATGAAATTTATTTGTTGGGTGGTTAAGCAATGTCTATATGCATTTCATTGGTGCTTCTTACCAAATCATCAGTAGACTTCAACCACAGTTTTGCAAAGTTTCAAACTTCTCAACTTATTAAAAGACTTCCAAAAACCATCTGAGAATTATGTTAAATAAATTAACTATAAAAATTCACAAACAATTTCAAAAAATCACATTATAATAAGTGTAGCAGGCTATGAAACTTATACAAACCAAACCCAACAAACAACTTTTTATTCGATACGACTCTATTTTATTTTTCTATACCTTTATACAATTAGAAATCCCTTGGATAACAATGAAAGTATTTATAAGGCAAAATGAAAAATAAAATCTCAACTGAATTGTTAATAAACTAATTTTTTGACATATTGTCATTGTACTATTATAATATGAAATTTATTTGTTGGGTGGTTAAGCAATGTCTATATGCATTTCATTGGTGCTTCTTACCAAATCGTCAGTAGACTTCAACCACAGTTTTGCAAAGTTTCAAACTTCTCAACTTATTAAGACTTCCAAAAACCATCTGAGAATTATGTTAAATAAATTAACTATAAAAATTCACAAACAATTTAAAAAAATCACATTATAATAAGTGTAGCAGGCTATGAAACTTATACAAACCAAACCCAACAAACAACTTTTTATTCGATACGACTCTATTTTATTTTTCTATACCTTTATACAATTAGAAATCCCTTGGATAACAATGAAAGTATTTATAAGGCAAAATGAAAAATAAAATCTCAACTGAATTGTTAATAAACTAATTTTTTGACATATTGTCATTGTACTATTATAATATGAAATTTATTTGTTGGGTGGTTAAGCAATGTCTATATGCATTTCATTGGTGCTTCTTACCAAATCGTCAGTAGACTTCAACCACAGTTTTGCAAAGTTTCAAACTTCTCAACTTATTAAGACTTCCAAAAACCATCTGAGAATTATGTTAAATAAATTAACTATAAAAATTCACAAACAATTTCAAAAAATCACATTATAATAAGTGTAGCAGGCTATGAAACTTATACAAACCAAACCCAACAAACAACTTTTTATTCGATACGACTCTATTTTATTTTTCTATACCTTTATACAATTAGAAATCCCTTGGATAACAATGAAAGTATTTATAAGGCAAAATGAAAAATAAAATCTCAACTGAATTGTTAATAAACTAATTTTTTGACATATTGTCATTGTACTATTATAATATGAAATTTATTTGTTGGGTGGTTAAGCAATGTCTATATGCATTTCATTGGTGCTTCTTACCAAATCGTCAGTAGACTTCAACCACAGTTTTGCAAAGTTTCAAACTTCTCAACTTATTAAAAGACTTCCAAAAACCATCTGAGAATTATGTTAAATAAATTAACTATAAAAATTCACAAACAATTTCAAAAAATCACATTATAATAAGTGTAGCAGGCTATGAAACTTATACAAACCAAACCCAACAAACAACTTTTTATTCGATACGACTCTATTTTATTTTTCTATACCTTTATACAATTAGAAATCCCTTGGATAACAATGAAAGTATTTATAAGGCAAAATGAAAAATAAAATCTCAACTGAATTGTTAATAAACTAATTTTTTGACATATTGTCATTGTACTATTATAATATGAAATTTATTTGTTGGGTGGTTAAGCAATGTCTATATGCATTTCATTGGTGCTTCTTACCAAATCGTCAGTAGACTTCAACCACAGTTTTGCAAAGTTTCAAACTTCTAAACTTATTAAGACTTCCAAAAACCATCTGAGAATTATGTTAAATAAATTAACTATAAAAATTTACAAACAATTTCAAAAAATCACATTATAATAAGTGTAGCAGGCTATGAAACTTATACAAACCAAACCCAACAAACAACTTTTTATTCGATACGACTCTATTTAATTTTTCTATACCTTTATACAATTAGAAATCCCTTGGATAACAATGAAAGTATTTATAAGGCAAAATGAAAAATAAAATCTCAACTGAATTGTTAATAAACTAATTTTTTGACATATTGTCATTGTACTATTATAATATGAAATTTATTTGTTGGGTGGTTAAGCAATGTCCATATGCATTTCATTGGTGCTTCTTACCAAATCGTCAGTAGACTTCAACCACAGTTTTGCAAAGTTTCAAACTTCTCAACTTATTAAAAGACTTCCAAAAACCATCTGAGAATTATGTTAAATAAATTAACTATAAAAATTCACAAACAATTTAAAAAAATCACATTATAATAAGTGTAGCAGGCTATGAAACTTATACAAACCAAACCCAACAAACAACTTTTTATTCGATACGACTCTATTTTATTTTTCTATACCTTTATACAATTAGAAATCCCTTGGATAACAATGAGAGTATTTATAAGGCAAAATGAAAAATAAAATCTCAACTGAATTGTTAATAAACTAATTTTTTGACATATTGTCATTGTACTATTATAATATGAAATTTATTTGTTGGGTGGTTAAGCAATGTCTATATGCATTTCATTGGTGCTTCTTACCAAATCGTCAGTAGACTTCAACCACAGTTTTGCAAAGTTTCAAACTTCTCAACTTATTAAGACTTCCAAAAACCATCTGAGAATTATGTTAAATAAATTAACTATAAAAATTCACAAACAATTTAAAAAAATCACATTATAATAAGTGTAGCAGCCTATGAAACTTATACAAACCAAACCCAACAAACAATTTTTTATTCGATACGACTCTATTTTATTTTTTTATACCTTTATACAATTAGAAATCCCTTGGATAACAATGAAAGTATTTATAAGGCAAAATGAAAAATAAAATCTCAACTGAATTGTTAATAAAATAATTTTTTGACATATTGTCATTGTACTATTATAATATGAAATTTATTTGTTGGGTGGTTAAGCAATGTCTATATGCATTTCATTGGTGCTTCTTACCAAATCGTCAGTAGACTTCAACCACAGTTTTGCAAAGTTTCAAACTTCTCAACTTATTAAGACTTCCAAAAACCATCTGAGAATTATGTTAAATAAATTAACTATAAAAATTCACAAACAATTTCAAAAAATCACATTATAATAAGTGTAGCAGGCTATGAAACTTATACAAACCAAACCCAACAAACAACTTTTTATTCGATACGACTCTATTTTATTTTTCTATACCTTTATACAATTAGAAATCCCTTGGATAACAATGAAAGTATTTATAAGGCAAAATGAAAAATAAAATCTCAACTGAATTGTTAATAAACTAATTTTTTGACATATTGTCATTGTACTATTATAATATGAAATTTATTTGTTGGGTGGTTAAGCAATGTCTATATGCATTTCATTGGTGCTTCTTACCAAATCGTCAGTAGACTTCAACCACAGTTTTGCAAAGTTTCACACTTCTCAACTTATGAAGACTTCCAAAAACCATCTGAGAATTATGTTAAATAAATTAACTATAAAAATTCACAAACAATTTCAAAAAATCACATTATAATAAGTGTAGCAGGCTATGAAACTTATACAAACCAAACCCAACAAACAACTTTTTATTCGATACGACTCTATTTTATTTTTCTATACCTTTATACAATTAGAAATCCCTTGGATAACAATGAAAGTATTTATAAGGCAAAATGAAAAATAAAATCTCAACTGAATTGTTAATAAACTAATTTTTTGACATATTGTCATTGTACTATTATAATATGAAATTTATTTGTTGGGTGGTTAAGCAATGTCTATATGCATTTCATTGGTGCTTCTTACCAAATCGTCAGTAGACTTCAACCACAGTTTTGCAAAGTTTCAAACTTCTCAACTTATTAAAAGACTTCCAAAAACCATCTGAGAATTATGTTAAATAAATTAACTATAAAAATTCACAAACAATTTCAAAAAATCACATTATAATAAGTGTAGCAGGCTATGAAACTTATACAAACCAAACCCAACAAACAACTTTTTATTCGATACGACTCTATTTTATTTTTCTATACCTTTATACAATTAGAAATCCCTTGGATAACAATGAAAGTATTTATAAGGCAAAATGAAAAATAAAATCTCAACTGAATTGTTAATAAACTAATTTTTTGACATATTGTCATTGTACTATTATAATATGAAATTTATTTGTTGGGTGGTTAAGCAATGTCTATATGCATTTCATTGGTGCTTCTTACCAAATCGTCAGTAGACTTCAACCACAGTTTTGCAAAGTTTCAAACTTCTCAACTTATTAAGACTTCCAAAAACCATCTGAGAATTATGTTAAATAAATTAACTATAAAAATTCACAAACAATTTCAAAAAATCACATTATAATAAGTGTAGCAGGCTATGAAACTTATACAAACCAAACCCAACAAACAACTTTTTATTCGATACGACTCTATTTTATTTTTCTATACCTTTATACAATTAGAAATCCCTTGGATAACAATGAAAGTATTTATAAGGCAAAATGAAAAATAAAATCTCAACTGAATTGTTAATAAACTAATTTTTTGACATATTGTCATTGTACTATTATAATATGAAATTTATTTGTTGGGTGGTTAAGCAATGTCTATATGCATTTCATTGGTGCTTCTTACCAAATCATCAGTAGACTTCAACCACAGTTTTGCAAAGTTTCAAACTTCTCAACTTATTAAAAGACTTCCAAAAACCATCTGAGCATTATGTTAAATAAATTAACTATAAAAATTCACAAACAATTTCAAAAAATCACATTGTAATAAGTGTAGCAGGCTATGAAACTTATACAAACCAAACCCAACAAACAACTTTTTATTCGATACGACTCTATTTTATTTTTCTATACCTTTATACAATTAGAAATCCCTTGGATAACAATGAAAGTATTTATAAGGCAAAATGAAAAATAAAATCTCAACTGAATTGTTAATAAACTAATTTTTTGACATATTGTCATTGTACTATTATAATATGAAATTTATTTGTTGGGTGGTTAAGCAATGTCTATATGCATTTCATTGGTGCTTCTTACCAAATCGTCAGTAGACTTCAACCACAGTTTTGCAAAGTTTCAAACTTCTCAACTTATTAAAAGACTTCCAAAAACCATTTGAGAATTATGTTAAATAAATTAACTATAAAAATTCACAAACAATTTAAAAAAATCACATTATAATAAGTGTAGCAGGCTATGAAACTTATACAAACCAAACCCAACAAACAACTTTTTATTCGATACGACTCTATTTTATTTTTCTATACCTTTATACAATTAGAAATCCCTTGGATAACAATGAAAGTATTTATAAGGCAAAATGAAAAATAAAATCTCAACTGAATTGTTAATAAACTAATTTTTTGACATATTGTCATTGTACTATTATAATATGAAATTTATTTGTTGGGTGGTTAAGCAATGTCTATATGCATTTCATTGGTGCTTCTTACCAAATCGTCAGTAGACTTCAACCACAGTTTTGCAAAGTTTCAAACTTCTCAACTTATTAAGACTTCCAAAAGCCATCTGAGAATTATGTTAAATAAATTAACTATAAAAATTCACAAACAATTTCAAAAAATCACATTATAATTAGTGTAGCAGGCTATGAAACTTATACAAACCAAACCCAACAAACAACTTTTTATTCGATGCGACTCTATTTTATTTTTCTATACCTTTATACAATTAGAAATCCCTTGGATAACAATGAAAGTATTTATAAGGCAAAATGAAAAATAAAATCTCAACTGAATTGTTAATAAACTAATTTTTTGACATATTGTCATTGTACTATTATAATATGAAATTTATTTGTTGGGTGGTTAAGCAATGTCTATATGCATTTCATTGGTGCTTCTTACCAAATCGTCAGTAGACTTCAACCACAGTTTTGCAAAGTTTCAAACTTCTCAACTTATTAAAAGACTTCCAAAAACCATCTGAGAATTATGTTAAATAAATTAACTATAAAAATTCACAAGCAATTTCAAAAAATCACATTATAATTATTGTAGCAGGCTATGAAACTTATACAAACCAAACCCAACAAACAACTTTTTATTCGATACGACTCTATTTTATTTTTCTATACCTTTATACAATTAGAAATCCCTTGGATAACAATGAAAGTATTTATAAGGCAAAATGAAAAATAAAATCTAAACTGAATTGTTAATAAACTAATTTTTTGACATATTGTCATTGTACTATTATAATATGAAATTTATTTGTTGGGTGGTTAAGCAATGTCTATATGCATTTCATTGGTGATTCTTACCAAATCGTCAGTAGACTTCAACCACAGTTTTGCAAAGTTTCAAACTTCTCAACTTATTAAAAGACTTCCAAAAACCATCTGAGAATTATGTTAAATAAATTAACTATAAAAATTCACAAACAATTTCAAAAAATCACATTATAATAAGTGTAGCAGGCTATGAAACTTATACAAACCAAACCCAACAAACAACTTTTATTCGATACGACTCTATTTTATTTTTCTATACCTTTATACAATTAGAAATCCCTTGGATAACAATGAAAGTATTTATAAGGCAAAATGAAAAATAAAATCTCAATTGAATTGTTAATAAACTAATTTTTTGACATATTGTCATTGTACTATTATAATATGAAATTTATTTGTTGGGTGGTTAAGCAATGTCTATATGCATTTCATTGGTGCTTCTTACCAAATCGTCAGTAGACTTCAACCACAGTTTTGCAAAGTTTCAAACTTCTCAACTTATTAAAAGACTTCCAAAAACCATCTGAGAATTATGTTAAATAAATTAACTATAAAAATTCACAAACAATTTCAAAAAATCACATTATAATAAGTGTAGCAGGCTATGAAACTTATACAAACCAAACCCAACAAACAACTTTTTATTCGATACGACTCTATTTTATTTTTCTATACCTTTATACAATTAGAAATCCCTTGGATAACAATGAAAGTATTTATAAGGCAAAATGAAAAATAAAATCTCAACTGAATTGTTAATAAACTAATTTTTTGACATATTGTCATTGTACTATTATAATATGAAATTTATTTGTTGGGTGGTTAAGCAATGTCTATATGCATTTCATTGGTGCTTCTTACCAAATCGTCAGTAGACTTCAACCACAGTTTTGCAAAGTTTCAAACTTCTCAACTTATTAAAAGACTTCCAAAAACCATCTGAGAATTATGTTAAATAAATTAACTATAAAAATTCACAAACAATTTCAAAAAATCACATTATAATAAGTGTAGCAGGCTATGAAACTTATACAAACCAAACCCAACAAACAACTTTTTATTCGATACGATTCTATTTTATTTTTCTATACCTTTATACAATTAGAAATCCCTTGGATAAAAATGAAAGTATTTATAAGGCAAAATGAAAAATAAAATCTCAACTGAATTGTTAATAAACTAATTTTTTGACATATTGTCATTGTACTATTATAATATGAAATTTATTTGTTGGGTGGTTAAGCAATGTCTATATGCATTTCATTGGTGCTTCTTACTAAATCGTCAGTAGACTTCAACCACAGTTTTGCAAAGTTTCAAACTTCTCAACTTATTAAAAGACTTCCAAAAACCATCTGAGAATTATGTTAAATAAATTAACTATAAAAATTCACAAACAATTTAAAAAAATCACATTATAATAAGTGTAGCAGGCTATGAAACTTATACAAACCAAACCCAACAAACAACTTTTTATTCGATACGACTCTATTTTATTTTTCTATACCTTTATAATTACAATTAGAAATTCCTTGAATAACAATGAAAGTATTTATAAGGCAAAATGAAAAATAAAATCTCAACTGAATTGTTAATAAACTAATTTTTTGACATATTGTCATTGTACTATTATAATATGAAATTTATTTGTTGGGTGGTTAAGCAATGTCTATATGCATTTCATTGGTGCTTCTTACCAAATCGTCAGTAGACTTCAACCACAGTTTTGCAAAGTTTCAAACTTCTCAACTTATTAAGACTTCGAAAAACCATCTGAGAATTATGTTAAATAAATTAACTATAAAAATTCACAAACAATTTCAAAAAATCACATTATAATAAGTGTAGCAGGCTATGAAACTTATACAAACCAAACCCAACAAACAACGTTTTATTCGATACGACTCTATTTTATTTTTCTATACCTTTATACAATTAGAAATCCCTTGGATAACAATGAAAGTATTTATAAGGCAAAATGAAAAATAAAATCTCAACTGAATTGTTAATAAACTAATTTTTTGACATATTGTCATTGTACTATTATAATATGAAATTTATTTGTTGGGTGGTTAAGCAATGTCTATATGCATTTCATTGGTGCTTCTTACCAAATCGTCAGTAGACTTCAACCACAGTTTTGCAAAGTTTCAAACTTCTCAACTTATTAAAAGACTTCCAAAAACCATCTGAGAATAATGTTAAATAAATTAACCATAAAAATTCACAAACAATTTCAAAAAATCACATTATAATTAGTGTAGCAGGCTATGAAACTTATACAAATCAAACCCAACAAACAACTTTTTATTCGATACGACTCTATTTTATTTTTCTATACCTTTATACAATTAGAAATCCCCTGGATAACAATGAAAGTATTTATAAGGCAAAATGAAAAATAAAATCTCAACTGAATTGTTAATAAACTAATTTTTTGACATATTGTCATTGTACTATTATAATATGAAATTTATTTGTTGGGTGGTTAAGCAATGTCTATATGCATTTCATTGGTGCTTCTTACCAAATCGTCAGTAGACTTCAACCACAGTTTTGCAAAGTTTCACACTTCTCAACTTATTAAGACTTCCAAAAACCATCTGAGAATTATGTTAAATAAATTAACTATAAAAATTCACAAACAATTTCAAAAAATCACATTATAATAAGTGTAGCAGGCTATGAAACTTATACAAACCAAACCCAACAAACAACTTTTTATTCGATACGACTCTATTTTATTTTTCTATACCTTTATACAATTAGAAATCCCTTGGATAACAATGAAAGTATTTATAAGGCAAAATGAAAAATAAAATCTCAACTGAATTGTTAATAAACTAATTTTTTGACATATTGTCATTGTACTATTATAATATGAAATTTATTTGTTGGGTGGTTAAGCAATGTCTATATGCATTTCATTGGTGCTTCTTACCAAATCGTCAGTAGACTTCAACCACAGTTTTGCAAAGTTTCAAACTTCTCAACTTATTAAAAGACTTCCAAAAACCATCTGAGAATTATGTTAAATAAATTAACTATAAAAATTCACAAACAATTTCAAAAAATCACATTATAATAAGTGTAGCAGGCTATGAAACTTATACAAACCAAACCCAACAAACAACTTTTTATTCGATACGACTCTATTTTATTTTTCTATACCTTTATACAATTAGAAATCCCTTGGATAACAATGAAAGTATTTATAAGGCAAAATGAAAAATAAAATCTCAACTGAATTGTTAATAAACTAATTTTTTGACATATTGTCATTGTACTATTATAATATGAAATTTATTTGTTGGGTGGTTAAGCAATGTCTATATGCATTTCATTGGTGCTTCTTACCAAATCGTCAGTAGACTTCAACCACAGTTTTGCAAAGTTTCAAACTTCTCAACTTATTAAGACTTCCAAAAACCATCTGAGAATTATGTTAAATAAATTAACTATAAAAATTCACAAACAATTTAAAAAAATCACATTATAATAAGTGTAGCAGGCTATGAAACTTATACAAACCAAACCCAACAAACAACTTTTTATTCGATACGACTCTATTTTATTTTTCTATACCTTTATAATTACAATTAGAAATTCCTTGAATAACAATGAAAGTATTTATAAGGCAAAATGAAAAATAAAATCTCAACTGAATTGTTAATAAACAAATTTTTTGACATATTGTCATTGTACTATTATAATATGAAATTTATTTGTTGGGTGGTTAAGCAATGTCTATATGCATTTCATTGGTGCTTCTTACCAAATCGTCAGTAGACTTCAACCACAGTTTTGCAAAGTTTCAAACTTCTCAACTTATTAAAAGACTTCCAAAAACCATCTGAGAATAATGTTAAATAAATTAACCATAAAAATTCACAAACAATTTCAAAAAATCACATTATAATTAGTGTAGCAGGCTATGAAACTTATACAAATCAAACCCAACAAACAACTTTTTATTCGATACGACTCTATTTTATTTTTCTATACCTTTATACAATTAGAAATCCCCTGGATAACAATGAAAGTATTTATAAGGCAAAATGAAAAATAAAATCTCAACTGAATTGTTAATAAACTAATTTTTTGACATATTGTCATTGTACTATTATAATATGAAATTTATTTGTTGGGTGGTTAAGCAATGTCTATATGCATTTCATTGGTGCTTCTTACCAAATCGTCAGTAGACTTCAACCACAGTTTTGCAAAGTTTCACACTTCTCAACTTATTAAGACTTCCAAAAACCATCTGAGAATTATGTTAAATAAATTAACTATAAAAATTCACAAACAATTTCAAAAAATCACATTATAATAAGTGTAGCAGGCTATGAAACTTATACAAACCAAACCCAACAAACAACTTTTAATTCGATACGACTCTATTTTATTTTTCTATACCTTTATACAATTAGAAATCCCTTGGATAACAATGAAAGTATTTATAAGGCAAAATGAAAAATAAAATCTCAACTGAATTGTTAATAAACTAATTTTTTGACATATTGTCATTGTACTATTATAATATGAAATTTATTTGTTGGGTGGTTAAGCAATGTCTATATGCATTTCATTGGTGCTTCTTACCAAATCGTCAGTAGACTTCAACCACAGTTTTGCAAAGTTTCAAACTTCTCAACTTATTAAAAGACTTCCAAAAACCATCTGAGAATTATGTTAAATAAATTAACTATAAAAATTCACAAACAATTTCAAAAAATCACATTATAATAAGTGTAGCAGGCTATGAAACTTATACAAACCAAACCCAACAAACAACTTTTTATTCGATACGACTCTATTTTATTTTTCTATACCTTTATACAATTAGAAATCCCTTGGATAACAATGAAAGTATTTATAAGGCAAAATGAAAAATAAAATCTCAACTGAATTGTTAATAAACTAATTTTTTGACATATTGTCATTGTACTATTATAATATGAAATTTATTTGTTGGGTGGTTAAGCAATGTCTATATGCATTTCATTGGTGCTTCTTACCAAATCGTCAGTAGACTTCAACCACAGTTTTGCAAAGTTTCAAACTTCTCAACTTATTAAGACTTCCAAAAACCATCTGAGAATTATGTTAAATAAATTAACTATAAAAATTCACAAACAATTTCAAAAAATCACATTATAATAAGTGTAGCAGGCTATGAAACTTATACAAACCAAACCCAACAAACAACTTTTTATTCGATACGACTCTATTTTATTTTTCTATACCTTTATACAATTAGAAATCCCTTGGATAACAATGAAAGTATTTATAAGGCAAAATGAAAAATAAAATCTCAACTGAATTGTTAATAAACTAATTTTTTGACATATTGTCATTGTACTATTATAATATGAAATTTCTTTGTTGGGTGGTTAAGCAATGTCTATATGCATTTCATTGGTGCTTCTTACCAAATCATCAGTAGACTTCAACCACAGTTTTGCAAAGTTTCAAACTTCTCAACTTATTAAAAGACTTCCAAAAACCATCTGAGCATTATGTTAAATAAATTAACTATAAAAATTCACAAACAATTTCAAAAAATCACATTGTAATAAGTGTAGCAGGCTATGAAACTTATACAAACCAAACCCAACAAACAACTTTTTATTCGATACGACTCTATTTTATTTTTCTATACCTTTATACAATTAGAAATCCCTTGGATAACAATGAAAGTATTTATAAGGCAAAATGAAAAATAAAATCTCAACTGAATTGTTAATAAACTAATTTTTTGACATATTGTCATTGTACTATTATAATATGAAATTTATTTGTTGGGTGGTTAAGCAATGTCTATATGCATTTCATTGGTGCTTCTTACCAAATCGTCAGTAGACTTCAACCACAGTTTTGCAAAGTTTCACACTTCTCAACTTATTAAGACTTCCAAAAACCATCTGAGAATTATGTTAAATAAATTAACTATAAAAATTCACAAACAATTTCAAAAAATCACATTATAATAAGTGTAGCAGGCTATGAAACTTATACAAACCAAACCCAACAAACAACTTTTTATTCGATACGACTCTATTTTATTTTTCTATACCTTTATACAATTAGAAATCCCTTGGATAACAATGAAAGTATTTATAAGGCAAAATGAAAAATAAAATCTCAACTGAATTGTTAATAAACTAATTTTTTGACATATTGTCATTGTACTATTATAATATGAAATTTATTTGTTGGGTGGTTAAGCAATGTCTATATGCATTTCATTGGTGCTTCTTACCAAATCGTCAGTAGACTTCAACCACAGTTTTGCAAAGTTTCAAACTTCTCAACTTATTAAAAGACTTCCAAAAACCATCTGAGAATTATGTTAAATAAATTAACTATAAAAATTCACAAACAATTTCAAAAAATCACATTATAATAAGTGTAGCAGGCTATGAAACTTATACAAACCAAACCCAACAAACAACTTTTTATTCGATACGACTCTAATTTATTTTTCTATACCTTTATACAATTAGAAATCCCTTGGATAACAATGAAAGTATTTATAAGGCAAAATGAAAAATAAAATCTCAACTGAATTGTTAATAAACTAATTTTTTGACATATTGTCATTGTACTATTATAATATGAAATTTATTTGTTGGGTGGTTAAGCAATGTCTATATGCATTTCATTGGTGCTTCTTACCAAATCGTCAGTAGACTTCAACCACAGTTTTGCAAAGTTTCAAACTTCTCAACTTATTAAGACTTCCAAAAACCATCTGAGAATTATGTTAAATAAATTAACTATAAAAATTCACAAACAATTTCAAAAAATCACATTATAATAAGTGTAGCAGGCTATGAAACTTATACAAACCAAACCCAACAAACAACTTTTTATTCGATACGACTCTATTTTATTTTTCTATACCTTTATACAATTAGAAATCCCTTGGATAACAATGAAAGTATTTATAAGGCAAAATGAAAAATAAAATCTCAACTGAATTGTTAATAAACTAATTTTTTGACATATTGTCATTGTACTATTATAATATGAAATTTATTTGTTGGGTGGTTAAGCAATGTCTATATGCATTTCATTGGTGCTTCTTACCAAATCGTCAGTAGACTTCAACCACAGTTTTGCAAAGTTTCAAACTTCTCAACTTATTAAAAGACTTCCAAAAACCATCTGAGCATTATGTTAAATAAATTAACTATAAAAATTCACAAACAATTTCAAAAAATCACATTGTAATAAGTGTAGCAGGCTATGAAACTTATACAAACCAAACCCAACAAACAACTTTTTATTCGATACGACTCTATTTTATTTTTCTATACCTTTATACAATTAGAAATCCCTTGGATAACAATGAAAGTATTTATAAGGCAAAATGAAAAATAAAATCTCAACTGAATTGTTAATAAACTAATTTTTTGACATATTGTCATTGTACTATTATAATATGAAATTTATTTGTTGGGTGGTTAAGCAATGTCTATATGCATTTCATTGGTGCTTCTTACCAAATCGTCAGTAGACTTCAACCACAGTTTTGCAAAGTTTCAAACTTCTCAACTTATTAAGACTTCCAAAAACCATCTGAGAATTATGTTAAATAAATTAACTATAAAAATTCACAAACAATTTCAAAAAATCACATTATAATAAGTGTAGCAGGCTATGAAACTTATACAAACCAAACCCAACAAACAACTTTTTATTCGATACGACTCTATTTTATTTTTCTATACCTTTATACAATTAGAAATCCCTTGGATAACAATGAAAGTATTTATAAGGCAAAATGAAAAATAAAATCTCAACTGAATTGTTAATAAACTAATTTTTTGACATATTGTCATTGTACTATTATAATATGAAATTTCTTTGTTGGGTGGTTAAGCAATGTCTATATGCATTTCATTGGTGCTTCTTACCAAATCATCAGTAGACTTCAACCACAGTTTTGCAAAGTTTCAAACTTCTCAACTTATTAAAAGACTTCCAAAAACCATCTGAGCATTATGTTAAATAAATTAACTATAAAAATTCACAAACAATTTCAAAAAATCACATTGTAATAAGTGTAGCAGGCTATGAAACTTATACAAACCAAACCCAACAAACAACTTTTTATTCGATACGACTCTATTTTATTTTTCTATACCTTTATACAATTAGAAATCCCTTGGATAACAATGAAAGTATTTATAAGGCAAAATGAAAAATAAAATCTCAACTGAATTGTTAATAAACTAATTTTTTGACATATTGTCATTGTACTATTATAATATGAAATTTATTTGTTGGGTGGTTAAGCAATGTCTATATGCATTTCATTGGTGCTTCTTACCAAATCGTCAGTAGACTTCAACCACAGTTTTGCAAAGTTTCACACTTCTCAACTTATTAAGACTTCCAAAAACCATCTGAGAATTATGTTAAATAAATTAACTATAAAAATTCACAAACAATTTCAAAAAATCACATTATAATAAGTGTAGCAGGCTATGAAACTTATACAAACCAAACCCAACAAACAACTTTTTATTCGATACGACTCTATTTTATTTTTCTATACCTTTATACAATTAGAAATCCCTTGGATAACAATGAAAGTATTTATAAGGCAAAATGAAAAATAAAATCTCAACTGAATTGTTAATAAACTAATTTTTTGACATATTGTCATTGTACTATTATAATATGAAATTTATTTGTTGGGTGGTTAAGCAATGTCTATATGCATTTCATTGGTGCTTCTTACCAAATCGTCAGTAGACTTCAACCACAGTTTTGCAAAGTTTCAAACTTCTCAACTTATTAAGACTTCCAAAAACCATCTGAGAATTATGTTAAATAAATTAACTATAAAAATTCACAAACAATTTCAAAAAATCACATTATAATAAGTGTAGCAGGCTATGAAACTTATACAAACCAAACCCAACAAACAACTTTTTATTCGATACGACTCTATTTTATTTTTCTATACCTTTATACAATTAGAAATCCCTTGGATAACAATGAAAGTATTTATAAGGCAAAATGAAAAATAAAATCTCAACTGAATTGTTAATAAACTAATTTTTTGACATATTGTCATTGTACTATTATAATATGAAATTTATTTGTTGGGTGGTTAAGCAATGTCTATATGCATTTCATTGGTGCTTCTTACCAAATCGTCAGTAGACTTCAACCACAGTTTTGCAAAGTTTCAAACTTCTCAACTTATTAAAAGACTTCCAAAAACCATCTGAGCATTATGTTAAATAAATTAACTATAAAAATTCACAAACAATTTCAAAAAATCACATTGTAATAAGTGTAGCAGGCTATGAAACTTATACAAACCAAACCCAACAAACAACTTTTTATTCGATACGACTCTATTTTATTTTTCTATACCTTTATACAATTAGAAATCCCTTGGATAACAATGAAAGTATTTATAAGGCAAAATGAAAAATAAAATCTCAACTGAATTGTTAATAAACTAATTTTTTGACATATTGTCATTGTACTATTATAATATGAAATTTATTTGTTGGGTGGTTAAGCAATGTCTATATGCATTTCATTGGTGCTTCTTACCAAATCGTCAGTAGACTTCAACCACAGTTTTGCAAAGTTTCAAACTTCTCAACTTATTAAGACTTCCAAAAACCATCTGAGAATTATGTTAAATAAATTAACTATAAAAATTCACAAACAATTTCAAAAAATCACATTATAATAAGTGTAGCAGGCTATGAAACTTATACAAACCAAACCCAACAAACAACTTTTTATTCGATACGACTCTATTTTATTTTTCTATACCTTTATACAATTAGAAATCCCTTGGATAACAATGAAAGTATTTATAAGTCAAAATGAAAAATAAAATCTCAACTGAATTGTTAATAAACTAATTTTTTGACATATTGTCATTGTACTATTATAATATGAAATTTATTTGTTGGGTGGTTAAGCAATGTCTATATGCATTTCATTGGTGCTTCTTACCAAATCGTCAGTAAACTTCAACCACATTTTTGCAAAGTTTCAAACTTCTCAACTTATTAAGACTTCCAAAAACCATCTGAGAATTATGTTAAATAAATTAACTATAAAAATTCACAAACAATTTCAAAAAATCACATTATCATAAGTGTAGCAGGCTATGAAACTTATACAAACCAAACCCAACAAACAACTTTTTATTCGATACGACTCTATTTTATTTTTCTATACCTTTATACAATTAGAAATCCCTTGGATAACAATGAAAGTATTTATAAGGCAAAATGAAAAATAAAATCTCAACTGAATTGTTAATAAACTAATTTTTTGACATATTGTCATTGTACTATTATAATATGAAATTTATTTGTTGGGTGGTTAAGCAATGTCTATATGCATTTCATTGGTGCTTCTTACCAAATCGTCAGTAGACTTCAACCACAGTTTTGCAAAGTTTCAAACTTCTCAACTTATTAAAAGACTTCCAAAAACCATCTGAGAATTATGTTAAATAAATTAACTATAAAAATTCACAAACAATTTCAAAAAATCACATTATAATAAGTGTAGCAGGCTATGAAACTTATACAAACCAAACCCAACAAACAACTTTTTATTCGATACGACTCTATTTTATTTTTCTATACCTTTATACAATTAGAAATCCCTTGGATAACAATGAAAGTATTTATAAGGCAAAATGAAAAATAAAATCTCAACTGAATTGTTAATAAACTAATTTTTTGACATATTGTCATTGTACTATTATAATATGAAATTTATTTTTTGGGTGGTTAAGCAATGTCAATATGCATTTCATTGGTGCTTCTTACCAAATCGTCAGTAGACTTCAACCACAGTTTTGCAAAGTTTCAAACTTCTCAACTTATTAAGACTTCCAAAAACCATCTGAGAATTATGTTAAATAAATTAACTATAAAAATTCAAAAACAATTTCAAAAAATCACATTATAATAAGTGTAGCAGGCTATGAAACTTATACAAACCAAACCCAACAAACAACTTTTTATTCGATACGACTCTATTTTATGTTTCTATACCTTTATACAATTAGAAATCCCTTGGATAACAATGAAAGTATTTATAAGGCAAAATGAAAAATAAAATCTCAACTGAATTGTTAATAAACTAATTTTTTGACATATTGTCATTGTACTATTATAATATGAAATTTATTTGTTGGGTGCTTAAGTAATGTCTATATGCATTTCACTGGTGCTTCTTACCAAATCGTCAGTAGACTTCAACCACAGTTTTGCAAAGTTTCAAACTTCTCAACTTATTAAAAGACTTCCAAAAACCATCTGAGGATTATGTTAAATAAATTAACTATAAAAATTCACAAACAATTTCAAAAAATCACATTGTAATAAGTGTAGCAGGCTATGAAACTTATACAAACCAAACCCAACAAACCACTTTTTATTCGATACGACTCTATTTTATTTTTCTATACCTTTATACAATTAGAAATCCCTTGGATAACAATGAAAGTATTTATAAGGCAAAATGAAAAATAAAATCTCAACTGAATTGTTAATAAACTAATTTTTTGACATATTGTCATTGTACTATTATAATATGAAATTTATTTGTTGGGTGGTTAAGCAATGTCTATATGCATTTCATTGGTGCTTCTTACCAAATCGTCAGTAGACTTCAACCACAGTTTTGCAAAGTTTCAAACTTCTCAACTTATTAAAAGACTTCCAAAAACCATCTGAGAATAATGTTAAATAAATTAACCATAAAAATTCACAAACAATTTCAAAAAATCACATTATAATTAGTGTAGCAGGCTATGAAACTTATACAAATCAAACCCAACAAACAACTTTTTATTCGATACGACTCTATTTTATTTTTCTATACCTTTATACAATTAGAAATCCCCTGGATAACAATGAAAGTATTTATAAGGCAAAATGAAAAATAAAATCTCAACTGAATTGTTAATAAACTAATTTTTTGACATATTGTCATTGTACTATTATAATATGAAATTTATTTGTTGGGTGGTTAAGCAATGTCTATATGCATTTCATTGGTGCTTCTTACCAAATCGTCAGTAGACTTCAACCACAGTTTTGCAAAGTTTCAAACTTCTCAACTTATTAAAAGACTTCCAAAAACCATCTGAGAATTATGTTAAATAAATTAACTATAAAAATTCACAAACAATTTCAAAAAATCACATTATAATAAGTGTAGCAGGCTATGAAACTTATACAAACCAAACCCAACAAACAACTTTTTATTCGATACGACTCTATTTTATTTTTCTATACCTTTATACAATTAGAAATCCCTTGGATAACAATGAAAGTATTTATAAGGCAAAATGAAAAATAAAATCTCAACTGAATTGTTAATAAACTAATTTTTTGACATATTGTCATTGTACTATTATAATATGAAATTTATTTGTTGGGTGGTTAAGCAATGTCTATATGCATTTCATTGGTGCTTCTTACCAAATCGTCAGTAGACTTCAACCACAGTTTTGCAAAGTTTCAAACTTCTCGACTTATTAAGACTTCTAAAAACCATCTGAGAATTATGTTAAATAAATTAACTATAAAAATTCACAAACAATTTCAAAAAATCACATTATAATAAGTGTAGCAGGCTATGAAACTTATACAAACCAAACCCAACAAACAACTTTTTATTCGATACGACTCTATTTTATTTTTCTATACCTTTATACAATTAGAAATCCCTTGGATAACAATGAAAGTATTTATAAGGCAAAATGAAAAATAAAATCTCAACTGAATTTTTAATAAACTAATTTTTTGACATATTGTCATTGTACTATTATAATATGAAATTTATTTGTTGGGTGGTTAAGCAATGTCTATATGCATTTCATTGGTGCTTCTTACCAAATCGTCAGTAGACTTCAACCACAGTTTTGCAAAGTTTCAAACTTCTCAACTTATTAAAAGACTTCCAAAAACCATCTGAGAATTATGTTAAATAAATTAACTATAAAAATTCACAAACAATTTCAAAAAATCACATTATAATAAGTGTAGCAGGCTATGAAACTTATACAAACCAAACCCAACAAACAACTTTTATTCGATACGACTCTATTTTATTTTTCTATACCTTTATACAATTAGAAATCCCTTGGATAACAATGAAAGTATTTATAAGGCAAAATGAAAAATAAAATCTCAATTGAATTGTTAATAAACTAATTTTTTGACATATTGTCATTGTACTATTATAATATGAAATTTATTTGTTGGGTGGTTAAGCAATGTCTATATGCATTTCATTGGTGCTTCTTACCAAATCGTCAGTAGACTTCAACCACAATTTTGCAAAGTTTCAAACTTCTCAACTTATTAAGACTTCCAAAAACCATCTGAGAATTATGTTAAATAAATTAACTATAAAAATTCACAAGCAATTTCAAAAAATCACATTATAATAAGTGTAGCAGGCTATGAAACTTATACAAACCAAACCCAACAAACAACTTTTTATTCGATACGACTCTATTTTATTTTTCTATACCTTTATACAATTAGAAATCCCTTGGATAACAATGAAAGTATTTATAAGGCAAAATGAAAAATAAAATCTCAACTGAATTGTTAATAAACTAATTTTTTGACATATTGTCATTGTACTATTATAATATGAAATTTATTTGTTGGGTGGTTAAGCAATGTCTATATGCATTTCATTGGTGCTTCTTACCAAATCGTCAGTAGACTTCAACCACAGTTTTGCAAAGTTTCAAACTTCTCAACTTATTAAGACTTCCAAAATCAATCTGAGAATTATGTTAAATAAATTAACTATAAAAATTCACAAACAATTTCAAAAAATCACATTATAATAAGTGTAGCAGGCTATGAAACTTATACAAACCAAACCCAACAAACAACTTTTTATTCGATACGACTCTATTTTATTTTTCTATACCTTTATACAATTAGAAATCCCTTGGATAACAATGAAAGTATTTATAAGGCAAAATGAAAAATAAAATCTCAACTGAATTGTTAATAAACTAATTTTTTGACATATTGTCATTGTACTATTATAATATGAAATTTATTTGTTGGGTGGTTAAGCAATGTCTATATGCATTTCATTGGTGCTTCTTACCAAATCGTCAGTAGACTTCAACCACAGTTTTGCAAAGTTTCAAACTTCTCAACTTATTAAAAGACTTCCAAAAACCATCTGAGAATTATGTTAAATAAATTAACTATAAAAATTCACAAACAATTTCAAAAAATCACATTATAATAAGTGTAGCAGGCTATGAAACTTATACAAACCAAACCCAACAAACAACTTTTATTCGATACGACTCTATTTTATTTTTCTATACCTTTATACAATTAGAAATCCCTTGGATAACAATGAAAGTATTTATAAGGCAAAATGAAAAATAAAATCTCAATTGAATTGTTAATAAACTAATTTTTTGACATATTGTCATTGTACTATTATAATATGAAATTTATTTGTTGGGTGGTTAAGCAATGTCTATATGCATTTCATTGGTGCTTCTTACCAAATCGTCAGTAGACTTCAACCACAGTTTTGCAAAGTTTCAAACTTCTCAACTTATTAAAAGACTTCCAAAAACCATCTGAGAATTATGTTAAATAAATTAACTATAAAAATTCACAAACAATTTCAAAAAATCACATTATAATAAGTGTAGCAGGCTATGAAACTTATATAAACCAAACCCAACAAACAACTTTTTATTCGATACGACTCTATTTTATTTTTCTATACCTTTATACAATTAGAAATCCCTTGGATAACAATGAAAGTATTTATAAGGCAAAATGAAAAATAAAATCTCAACTGAATTGTTAATAAACTAATTTTTTGACATATTGTCATTGTACTATTATAATATGAAATTTATTTGTTGGGTGGTTAAGCAATGTCTGTATGCATTTCATTGGTGCTTCTTACCAAATCGTCAGTAGACTTCAACCACAGTTTTGCAAAGTTTCAAACTTCTCAACTTATTAAGACTTCCAAAAACCATCTGAGAATTATGTTAAATAAATTAACTATAAAAATTCACAAACAATTTCAAAAAATCACATTATAATAAGTGTAGCAGGCTATGAAACTTATACAAACCAAACCCAACAAACAACTTTTTATTCGATACGACTCTATTTTATTTTTCTATACCTTTATACAATTAGAAATCCCTTGGATAACAATGAAAGTATTTATAAGGCAAAATGAAAAATAAAATCTCAACTGAATTGTTAATAAACTAATTTTTTGACATATTGTCATTGTACTATTATAATATGAAATTTATTTGTTGGGTGGTTAAGCAATGTCTATATGCATTTCATTGGTGCTTCTTACCAAATCGTCAGTAGACTTCAACCACAGTTTTGCAAAGTTTCAAACTTCTCGACTTATTAAGACTTCTAAAAACCATCTGAGAATTATGTTAAATAAATTAACTATAAAAATTCACAAACAATTTCAAAAAATCACATTATAATAAGTGTAGCAGGCTATGAAACTTATACAAACCAAACCCAACAAACAACTTTTTATTCGATACGACTCTATTTTATTTTTCTATACCTTTATACAATTAGAAATCCCTTGGATAACAATGAAAGTATTTATAAGGCAAAATGAAAAATAAAATCTCAACTGAATTTTTAATAAACTAATTTTTTGACATATTGTCATTGTACTATTATAATATGAAATTTATTTGTTGGGTGGTTAAGCAATGTCTATATGCATTTCATTGGTGCTTCTTACCAAATCGTCAGTAGACTTCAACCACAGTTTTGCAAAGTTTCAAACTTCTCAACTTATTAAAAGACTTCCAAAAACCATCTGAGAATTATGTTAAATAAATTAACTATACAAATTCACAAACAATTTCAAAAAATCACATTATAATAAGTGTAGCAGGCTATGAAACTTATACAAACCAAACCCAACAAACAACTTTTATTCGATACGACTCTATTTTATTTTTCTATACCTTTATACAATTAGAAATCCCTTGGATAACAATGAAAGTATTTATAAGGCAAAATGAAAAATAAAATCTCAATTGAATTGTTAATAAACTAATTTTTTGACATATTGTCATTGTACTATTATAATATGAAATTTATTTGTTGGGTGGTTAAGCAATGTCTATATGCATTTCATTGGTGCTTCTTACCAAATCGTCAGTAGACTTCAACCACAATTTTGCAAAGTTTCAAACTTCTCAACTTATTAAGACTTCCAAAAACCATCTGAGAATTATGTTAAATAAATTAACTATAAAAATTCACAAGCAATTTCAAAAAATCACATTATAATAAGTGTAGCAGGCTATGAAACTTATACAAACCAAACCCAACAAACAACTTTTTATTCGATACGACTCTATTTTATTTTTCTATACCTTTATACAATTAGAAATCCCTTGGATAACAATGAAAGTATTTATAAGGCAAAATGAAAAATAAAATCTCAACTGAATTGTTAATAAACTAATTTTTTGACATATTGTCATTGTACTATTATAATATGAAATTTATTTGTTGGGTGGTTAAGCAATGTATATATGCATTTCATTGGTGCTTCTTACCAAATCGTCAGTAGACTTCAACCACAGTTTTGCAAAGTTTCAAACTTCTCAACTTATTAAGACTTCCAAAATCAATCTGAGAATTATGTTAAATAAATTAACTATAAAAATTCACAAACAATTTCAAAAAATCACATTATAATAAGTGTAGCAGGCTATGAAACTTATACAAACCAAACCCAACAAACAACTTTTTATTCGATACGACTCTATTTTATTTTTCTATACCTTTATACAATTAGAAATCCCTTGGATAACAATGAAAGTATTTATAAGGCAAAATGAAAAATAAAATCTCAACTGAATTGTTAATAAACTAATTTTTTGACATATTGTCATTGTACTATTATAATATGAAATTTATTTGTTGGGTGGTTAAGCAATGTCTATATGCATTTCATTGGTGCTTCTTACCAAATCGTCAGTAGACTTCAACCACAGTTTTGCAAAGTTTCAAACTTCTCAACTTATTAAAAGACTTCCAAAAACCATCTGAGAATTATGTTAAATAAATTAACTATAAAAATTCACAAACAATTTCAAAAAATCACATTATAATAAGTGTAGCAGGCTATGAAACTTATACAAACCAAACCCAACAAACAACTTTTATTCGATACGACTCTATTTTATTTTTCTATACCTTTATACAATTAGAAATCCCTTGGATAACAATGAAAGTATTTATAAGGCAAAATGAAAAATAAAATCTCAATTGAATTGTTAATAAACTAATTTTTTGACATATTGTCATTGTACTATTATAATATGAAATTTATTTGTTGGGTGGTTAAGCAATGTCTATATGCATTTCATTGGTGCTTCTTACCAAATCGTCAGTAGACTTCAACCACAGTTTTGCAAAGTTTCAAACTTCTCAACTTATTAAAAGACTTCCAAAAACCATCTGAGAATTATGTTAAATAAATTAACTATAAAAATTCACAAGCAATTTCAAAAAATCACATTATAATTATTGTAGCAGGCTATGAAACTTATACAAACCAAACCCAACAAACAACTTTTTATTCGATACGACTCTATTTTATTTTTCTATACCTTTATACAATTAGAAATCCCTTGGATAACAATGAAAGTATTTATAAGGCAAAATGAAAAATAAAATCTCAACTGAATTGTTAATAAACTAATTTTTTGACATATTGTCATTGTACTATTATAATATGAAATTTATTTGTTGGGTGGTTAAGCAATGTCTATATGCATTTCATTGGTGCTTCTTACCAAATCGTCAGTAGACTTCAACCACAGTTTTGCAAAGTTTCAAACTTCTCAACTTATTAAAAGACTTCCAAAAACCATCTGAGAATTATGTTAAATAAATTAACTATAAAAATTCACAAACAATTTCAAAAAATCACATTATAATAAGTGTAGCAGGCTATGAAACTTATACAAACCAAACCCAACAAACAACTTTTATTCGATACGACTCTATTTTATTTTTCTATACCTTTATACAATTAGAAATCCCTTGGATAACAATGAAAGTATTTATAAGGCAAAATGAAAAATAAAATCTCAATTGAATTGTTAATAAACTAATTTTTTGACATATTGTCATTGTACTATTATAATATGAAATTTATTTGTTGGGTGGTTAAGCAATGTCTGTATGCATTTCATTGGTGCTTCTTACCAAATCGTCAGTAGACTTCAACCACAGTTTTGCAAAGTTTCAAACTTCTCAACTTATTAAAAGACTTCCAAAAACCATCTGAGAATTATGTTAAATAAATTAACTATAAAAATTCACAAACAATTTCAAAAAATCACATTATAATAAGTGTAGCAGGCTATGAAACTTATACAAACCAAACCCAACAAACAACTTTTTATTCGATACGACTCTATTTTATTTTTCTATACCTTTATACAATTAGAAATCCCTTGGATAACAATGAAAGTATTTATAAGGCAAAATGAAAAATAAAATCTCAACTGAATTGTTAATAAACTAATTTTTTGACATATTGTCATTGTACTATTATAATATGAAATTTATTTGTTGGGTGGTTAAGCAATGTCTATATGCATTTCATTGGTGCTTCTTACCAAATCGTCAGTAGACTTCAACCACAGTTTTGCAAAGTTTCAAACTTCTCAACTTATTAAAAGACTTCCAAAAACCATTTGAGAATTATGTTAAATAAATTAACTATAAAAATTCACAAACAATTTCAAAAAATCACATTATAATAAGTGTAGCAGGCTATGAAACTTATACAAACCAAACCCAACAAACAACTTTTTATTCGATACGACTCTATTTTATTTTTCTATACCTTTATACAATTAGAAATCCCTTGGATAACAATGAAAGTATTTAAAAGGCAAAATGAAAAATAAAATCTCAACTGAATTGTTAATAAACTAATTTTTTGACATATTGTCATTGTACTATTATAATATGAAATTTATTTGTTGGGTGGTTAAGCAATGTCTATATGCATTTCATTGGTGCTTCTTACCAAATCGTCAGTAGACTTCAACCACAGTTTTGCAAAGTTTCAAACTTCTCAACTTATTAAGACTTCCAAAAGCCATCTGAGAATTATGTTAAATAAATTAACTATAAAAATTCACAAACAATTTCAAAAAATCACATTATAATTAGTGTAGCAGGCTATGAAACTTATACAAACCAAACCCAACAAACAACTTTTTATTCGATGCGACTCTATTTTATTTTTCTATACCTTTATACAATTAGAAATCCCTTGGATAACAATGAAAGTATTTATAAGGCAAAATGAAAAATAAAATCTCAACTGAATTGTTAATAAACTAATTTTTTGACATATTGTCATTGTACTATTATAATATGAAATTTATTTGTTGGGTGGTTAAGCAATGTCTATATGCATTTCATTGGTGCTTCTTACCAAATCGTCAGTAGACTTCAACCACAGTTTTGCAAAGTTTCAAACTTCTCAACTTATTAAAAGACTTCCAAAAACCATCTGAGAATTATGTTAAATAAATTAACTATAAAAATTCACAAGCAATTTCAAAAAATCACATTATAATTATTGTAGCAGGCTATGAAACTTATACAAACCAAACCCAACAAACAACTTTTTATTCGATACGACTCTATTTTATTTTTCTATACCTTTATACAATTAGAAATCCCTTGGATAACAATGAAAGTATTTATAAGGCAAAATGAAAAATAAAATCTCAACTGAATTGTTAATAAACTAATTTTTTGACATATTGTCATTGTACTATTATAATATGAAATTTATTTGTTGGGTGGTTAAGCAATGTCTATATGCATTTCATTGGTGATTCTTACCAAATCGTCAGTAGACTTCAACCACAGTTTTGCAAAGTTTCAAACTTCTCAACTTATTAAAAGACTTCCAAAAACCATCTGAGAATTATGTTAAATAAATTAACTATAAAAATTCACAAACAATTTCAAAAAATCACATTATAATAAGTGTAGCAGGCTATGAAACTTATACAAACCAAACCCAACAAACAACTTTTATTCGATACGACTCTATTTTATTTTTCTATACCTTTATACAATTAGAAATCCCTTGGATAACAATGAAAGTATTTATAAGGCAAAATGAAAAATAAAATCTCAACTGAATTGTTAATAAACTAATTTTTTGACATATTGTCATTGTACTATTATAATATGAAATTTATTTGTTGGGTGGTTAAGCAATGTCTATATGCATTTCATTGGTGCTTCTTACCAAATCGTCAGTAGACTTCAACCACAGTTTTGCAAAGTTTCAAACTTCTCAACTTATTAAAAGACTTCCAAAAACCATCTGAGAATTATGTTAAATAAATTAACTATAAAAATTCACAAACAATTTCAAAAAATCACATTATAATAAGTGTAGCAGGCTATGAAACTTATACAAACCAAACCCAACAAACAACTTTTATTCGATACGACTCTATTTTATTTTTCTATACCTTTATACAATTAGAAATCCCTTGGATAACAATGAAAGTATTTATAAGGCAAAATGAAAAATAAAATCTCAATTGAATTGTTAATAAACTAATTTTTTGACATATTGTCATTGTACTATTATAATATGAAATTTATTTGTTGGGTGGTTAAGCAATGTCTGTATGCATTTCATTGGTGCTTCTTACCAAATCGTCAGTAGACTTCAACCACAGTTTTGCAAAGTTTCAAACTTCTCAACTTATTAAAAGACTTCCAAAAACCATCTGAGAATTATGTTAAATAAATTAACTATAAAAATTCACAAACAATTTCAAAAAATCACATTATAATAAGTGTAGCAGGCTATGAAACTTATACAAACCAAACCCAACAAACAACTTTTTATTCGATACGACTCTATTTTATTTTTCTATACCTTTATACAATTAGAAATCCCTTGGATAACAATGAAAGTATTTATAAGGCAAAATGAAAAATAAAATCTCAACTGAATTGTTAATAAACTAATTTTTTGACATATTGTCATTGTACTATTATAATATGAAATTTATTTGTTGGGTGGTTAAGCAATGTCTATATGCATTTCATTGGTGCTTCTTACCAAATCGTCAGTAGACTTCAACCACAGTTTTGCAAAGTTTCAAACTTCTCAACTTATTAAAAGACTTCCAAAAACCATTTGAGAATTATGTTAAATAAATTAACTATAAAAATTCACAAACAATTTCAAAAAATCACATTATAATAAGTGTAGCAGGCTATGAAACTTATACAAACCAAACCCAACAAACAACTTTTTATTCGATACGACTCTATTTTATTTTTCTATACCTTTATACAATTAGAAATCCCTTGGATAACAATGAAAGTATTTAAAAGGCAAAATGAAAAATAAAATCTCAACTGAATTGTTAATAAACTAATTTTTTGACATATTGTCATTGTACTATTATAATATGAAATTTATTTGTTGGGTGGTTAAGCAATGTCTATATGCATTTCATTGGTGCTTCTTACCAAATCGTCAGTAGACTTCAACCACAGTTTTGCAAAGTTTCAAACTTCTCAACTTATTAAGACTTCCAAAAGCCATCTGAGAATTATGTTAAATAAATTAACTATAAAAATTCACAAACAATTTCAAAAAATCACATTATAATTAGTGTAGCAGGCTATGAAACTTATACAAACCAAACCCAACAAACAACTTTTTATTCGATGCGACTCTATTTTATTTTTCTATACCTTTATACAATTAGAAATCCCTTGGATAACAATGAAAGTATTTATAAGGCAAAATGAAAAATAAAATCTCAACTGAATTGTTAATAAACTAATTTTTTGACATATTGTCATTGTACTATTATAATATGAAATTTATTTGTTGGGTGGTTAAGCAATGTCTATATGCATTTCATTGGTGCTTCTTACCAAATCGTCAGTAGACTTCAACCACAGTTTTGCAAAGTTTCAAACTTCTCAACTTATTAAAAGACTTCCAAAAACCATCTGAGAATTATGTTAAATAAATTAACTATAAAAATTCACAAGCAATTTCAAAAAATCACATTATAATTATTGTAGCAGGCTATGAAACTTATACAAACCAAACCCAACAAACAACTTTTTATTCGATACGACTCTATTTTATTTTTCTATACCTTTATACAATTAGAAATCCCTTGGATAACAATGAAAGTATTTATAAGGCAAAATGAAAAATAAAATCTCAACTGAATTGTTAATAAACTAATTTTTTGACATATTGTCATTGTACTATTATAATATGAAATTTATTTGTTGGGTGGTTAAGCAATGTCTATATGCATTTCATTGGTGATTCTTACCAAATCGTCAGTAGACTTCAACCACAGTTTTGCAAAGTTTCAAACTTCTCAACTTATTAAAAGACTTCCAAAAACCATCTGAGAATTATGTTAAATAAATTAACTATAAAAATTCACAAACAATTTCAAAAAATCACATTATAATAAGTGTAGCAGGCTATGAAACTTATACAAACCAAACCCAACAAACAACTTTTATTCGATACGACTCTATTTTATTTTTCTATACCTTTATACAATTAGAAATCCCTTGGATAACAATGAAAGTATTTATAAGGCAAAATGAAAAATAAAATCTCAATTGAATTGTTAATAAACTAATTTTTTGACATATTGTCATTGTACTATTATAATATGAAATTTATTTGTTGGGTGGTTAAGCAATGTCTATATGCATTTCATTGGTGCTTCTTACCAAATCGTCAGTAGACTTCAACCACAGTTTTGCAAAGTTTCAAACTTCTCAACTTATTAAAAGACTTCCAAAAACCATCTGAGAATTATGTTAAATAAATTAACTATAAAAATTCACAAACAATTTCAAAAAATCACATTATAATAAGTGTAGCAGGCTATGAAACTTATACAAACCAAACCCAACAAACAACTTTTTATTCGATACGACTCTATTTTATTTTTCTATACCTTTATACAATTAGAAATCCCTTGGATAACAATGAAAGTATTTATAAGGCAAAATGAAAAATAAAATCTCAACTGAATTGTTAATAAACTAATTTTTTGACATATTGTCATTGTACTATTATAATATGAAATTTATTTGTTGGGTGGTTAAGCAATGTCTATATGCATTTCATTGGTGCTTCTTACCAAATCGTCAGTAGACTTCAACCACAGTTTTGCAAAGTTTCAAACTTCTCAACTTATTAAAAGACTTCCAAAAACCATCTGAGAATTATGTTAAATAAATTAACTATAAAAATTCACAAACAATTTCAAAAAATCACATTATAATAAGTGTAGCAGGCTATGAAACTTATACAAACCAAACCCAACAAACAACTTTTTATTCGATACGATTCTATTTTATTTTTCTATACCTTTATACAATTAGAAATCCCTTGGATAAAAATGAAAGTATTTATAAGGCAAAATGAAAAATAAAATCTCAACTGAATTGTTAATAAACTAATTTTTTGACATATTGTCATTGTACTATTATAATATGAAATTTATTTGTTGGGTGGTTAAGCAATGTCTATATGCATTTCATTGGTGCTTCTTACTAAATCGTCAGTAGACTTCAACCACAGTTTTGCAAAGTTTCAAACTTCTCAACTTATTAAAAGACTTCCAAAAACCATCTGAGAATTATGTTAAATAAATTAACTATAAAAATTCACAAACAATTTAAAAAAATCACATTATAATAAGTGTAGCAGGCTATGAAACTTATACAAACCAAACCCAACAAACAACTTTTTATTCGATACGACTCTATTTTATTTTTCTATACCTTTATAATTACAATTAGAAATTCCTTGAATAACAATGAAAGTATTTATAAGGCAAAATGAAAAATAAAATCTCAACTGAATTGTTAATAAACTAATTTTTTGACATATTGTCATTGTACTATTATAATATGAAATTTATTTGTTGGGTGGTTAAGCAATGTCTATATGCATTTCATTGGTGCTTCTTACCAAATCGTCAGTAGACTTCAACCACAGTTTTGCAAAGTTTCAAACTTCTCAACTTATTAAGACTTCCAAAAACCATCTGAGAATTATGTTAAATAAATTAACTATAAAAATTCACAAACAATTTCAAAAAATCACATTATAATAAGTGTAGCAGGCTATGAAACTTATACAAACCAAACCCAACAAACAACGTTTTATTCGATACGACTCTATTTTATTTTTCTATACCTTTATACAATTAGAAATCCCTTGGATAACAATGAAAGTATTTATAAGGCAAAATGAAAAATAAAATCTCAACTGAATTGTTAATAAACTAATTTTTTGACATATTGTCATTGTACTATTATAATATGAAATTTATTTGTTGGGTGGTTAAGCAATGTCTATATGCATTTCATTGGTGCTTCTTACCAAATCGTCAGTAGACTTCAACCACAGTTGTGCAAAGTTTCAAACTTCTCAACTTATTAAGACTTCCAAAAACCATCTGAGAATTATGTTAAATAAATTAACTATAAAAATTCACAAACAATTTCAAAAAATCACATTATAATAAGTGTAGCAGGCTATGAAACTTATACAAACCAAACCCAACAAACAACTTTTTATTCGATACGACTCTATTTTATTTTTCTATACCTTTATACAATTAGAAATCCCTGGGATAACAATGAAAGTATTTATAAGGCAAAATGAAAAATAAAATCTCAACTGAATTGTTAATAAACTAATTTTTTGACATATTGTCATTGTACTATTATAATATGAAATTTATTTGTTGGGTGGTTAAGCAATGTCTATATGCATTTCATTGGTGCTTCTTACCAAATCGTCAGTAGACTTCAACCACAGTTTTGCAAAGTTTCAAACTTCTCAACTTATTAAGACTTCCAAAAACCATCTGAGAATTATGTTAAATAAATTAACTATAAAAATTCACAAACAATTTCAAAAAATCACATTATAATAAGTGTAGCAGGCTATGAAACTTATACAAACCAAACCCAACAAACAACTTTTTATTCGATACGACTCTATTTTATTTTTCTATACCTTTATACAATTAGAAATCCCTTGGATAACAATGAAAGTATTTATAAGGCAAAATGAAAAATAAAATCTCAACTGAATTGTTAATAAACTAATTTTTTGACATATTGTCATTGTACTATTATAATATGAAATTTATTTGTTGGGTGGTTAAGCAATGTCTATATGCATTTCATTGGTGCTTCTTACCAAATCGTCAGTAGACTTCAACCACAGTTTTGCAAAGTTTCAAACTTCTCAACTTATTAAGACTTCCAAAAACCATCTGAGAATTATGTTAAATAAATTAACTATAAAAATTCACAAACAGTTTCAAAAAATCACATTATAATAAGTGTAGCAGGCTATGAAACTTATACAAACCAAACCCAACAAACAACTTTTTATTCGATACGACTCTATTTTATTTTTCTATACCTTTATACAATTAGAAATCCCTTGGATAACAATGAAAGTATTTATAAGGCAAAATGAAAAATAAAATCTCAACTGAATTGTTAATAAACTAATTTTTTGACATATTGTCATTG
The DNA here is from genome assembly GCA_963675445.1 of Linnaemya vulpina. NCBI lineage: Eukaryota > Metazoa > Arthropoda > Insecta > Diptera > Tachinidae > Linnaemya > Linnaemya vulpina. The sequence continues at coordinate 35,764,239 of OY776281.1, forward strand.
TACTATTATAATATGAAATTTATTTGTTGGGTGGTTAAGCAATGTCTATATGCATTTCATTGGTGCTTCTTACCAAATCGTCAGTAGACTTCAACCACAGTTTTGCAAAGTTTCAAACTTCTCAACTTATTTAAAGACTTCCAAAAACCATCTGAGAATTATGTTAAATAAATTAACTATAAAAATTCACAAACAATTTCAAAAAATCACATTATAATAAGTGTAGCAGGCTATGAAACTTATACAAACCAAACCCAACAAACAACTTTTTATTCGATACGACTCTATTTTATTTTTCTATACCTTTATAGTAGTAGGGAACTGTATGTGCTACGACCATTAAAAATATTAAATTTCAGCAATTAAATTTGAAATTTTTCAATTTTAATTGCCAAAATTCTCAAATTTCACAAAATTCTCAAATTTCATTTTGTGTGTGTTCGTGTGTATTTTTTCCCACGGTTTAATAGGGGCGTTCACATTGTTGTTTTTTTTAAATAAAATGTTGGGGTAGGCGTGGGAATTTGTGTCTGTCCATATGTGACCTTGAGAATACATGTCCGTCGGTATGTGAGCGTGGGAATTTGTGTCTGTCCATATGTGACCTTGAGAATACATGTCCGTCGGTATGTGAGCGTGGGAATTTGTGTCTGTCCATATGTGACCTTGAGAATACATGTCCGTCAGAATGTGAGCGTGGGAATTTGTGTCTGTCCATATGTGACCTTGAGAATACATGTCCGTCCATATGTGACCTTGAATATACATGTCCGTCTGTATGTGAGCGTGGAAATTTCTGTCTGTCCATTTATACTGTGTACGCCTGGTGAATAAAAAAATTTAGAAGCGTTTTTAGGAATTACACTATTTAAAAAGTGTAGTAGTTATATATGGATACCCTTAATGTTTGTGGTTCGTTCCTTCTTGCTGGAGTGAGATTTTTTCTTTTATTTTTTTGCTTATTAAAATTTGGTGTGTTTACTTAAGATTTGTCGTCCAGCAATTCAGTGTTTTTTTTTACTTTTTTGCTTGCAATGCTTGAGTCTGGAGGAATAATTTGATTATTCTGATCTTGAAGACGTTGTGAAAAAAAAAAAAATTACTATTGCATATATATTGAAACTGATGTTTTGTTTATTTTATACATGACGATCATCGATGGATTTTATTTGGGGATCTGGATGGTGGTGCGATTTCTGTATTTTGTAGAATATGAATATTTATGCTATGTTTAAGTGTGTGTGTTTTGTGTTCTGAGTGGCGGTTGGAATGTCTGCCTGTCAGACAGGCTGTGTGTATGACAATTGGTGAGTCTGTACGACAGTCCGCTTTCTTGCTTTCCTGGTCAGTATAAAATGTGATAAGATGTACATATTCATGCGTACATAAATATCTACAAATTTATTTCATTTACGCATATACATACAAACAAATAATAAGCGTTTATTCTTTGTGCCCAAATATTCCCTTGACCATTTGAATGAATGAATGAACCATTGTGTATGTTTGTTTGTGTGTTCACTGAAAAAAATAAATATGTATGTAGGTTTTTTGTTTGAAATAAAAAGACATTTATTTTAATTTGTATAAGCATTTATTTAAAAGTTTGTTAACACTTTCATTTTTAAGTAAAATTGCATTCCTTAAGGCACAAACACCATAGTCGTGATAGCTACAATAGAGATATATGGAATGCTTAGTTTCCATTTGTTTGAAATTAATGCAGCCAATGTCTTCAATGTTATAAACTGTTTGATGAATAATTTTTTCCAGCCATTTTTTCTTCTCTCCCCCCTTAACATATATTTGTGAATTTCTTATATTCGATTTTAAAAACTTGCAAACGCTTTGAAATGAGACAGATCCATCATTCCAGTTAATATGATGATAGTTTTTTGTTAACCAAACTGCTTCTCTCTGTTTTTTGGCTGATAAACATGCGAAATCAAAAGGAGGTTTTATGATGAAATTGAACCATTCCTTGTTGCTGAAAACTACAGCTAGTTCTTGTGCGATGAAGTCATTTGAATTAGTTTTGAAACCTTGCAAGTCTACAAAAACAATATCACCATCCATGTTATTTAATTTATAAGAGCTTCCGGACTTGACCTTTTATTGGTATGTATTCTATTACGCGGTCATGAATAAGAACGCGGTAAGCTGATGTTTTTGCTGGAATATTTGTTGCTGTTTCAAATTCAATTTTTATGTCGATTGGTCCGGTATTGAGCGTTTCGTTTTGGTGACTGACATCAACTACAATAATTGGAGCGTTATTTTTAAACTCTTGACCTGTTAGAAGAGGTTGGGGTTGTTTCATGTAGTAGCTTTGTTGGAATCTTAGATACATATCATATAGAATCGCATAGCGCTCATTTTTGAATTTTATATTAAGATCGTCATATGGGTAAGAGGTTGAGTTTAAATGTACTTTTAAGTTAGTAAGATCACAATGAACAAACTTGTTTTCTTGTTGAAAGGCAATCAAGACAAAACGAGGGCGTTCTTTATTAGCGGCCAGTTTAACATTCCATATGTGATTGGTTCCCGTATTAAGGTGTGGATTCATATGACAATCCCAACTACGGAATGCCATTGGTATAGCAGCACCATTATTAAGTATTTTGATCATATTCAATTTACTATGATCAGATAATTGAACATGTGGAATTCTCCATGATATTAGTGAAATTGTAAGTTTTGCTTTCTCGGTGGAAACATTCGAGTGTACAAGATCTTCATCGTTCTTATTACGCAAGAGTATCAATTCATGTTTACCATTTAATAAAACTTTATTGTAGTCTTCAGCGAATCCTAAAAGAAGTTTGAGTGGTACATAGAAATTAAAATTTCCATTTTGAAGATCTATTTTATCAAGTTTATTCCATCCAGCATTTTGCAACACAACGCTTTCCGTAGGTGATAAAGAAACCAAATTTTTTATGGTACTGGTGGCTCCCAAATATCTTGTATGATCAATTTCAATACCATTCAGTTCATAGCGGATTTCATCAAAGAGATATGCAACAAAATTATTTTTCAACTGAAAGTTGGGTGTAGATTTCGATGTTTTTTCGTCTACAACAAGTCCTTCCACATATATATAGCTTTCACTGGGTAACACATATAGATCTTGGTTTTGTATTGAAATTCTTATTTCATCGTTGTTGTTAAAAGACTGAAGGTATGGTATGTATGTGTGATAATCCTTTTTGATAATATTTTCGTCAGATATTGGTTTATCTAAAACGTCTATTATTGAACTCATTTTGTTTTCAATTTAAAGTTCAGTGACTTGAGAAAACTCTTGTTTGCTGCTGTAAGCGATTTTTGACGAACAGATCTTTTCAATTGTTGCTTAGGTTGTAACGTTTGAGAATTAGATGTTGCTGTAGTATTCTTCGATATACTCGTGTTGTATATTATCATTATTTAGTTGTCCTTAAATGTATTCGTATTGTAATTTCCTCACCTCTGAAATTAATTAAGTCGCCGTTTTGATCAACCACGCGACGAGCAACTTATCTCTCTGGAGTTTACTGGCAAATAAATAAGATTTTTGGGAATCTCAACTATTTTATATCCAGCCGGTACATTAATCGGAAATTCATGTAGTGTATGAGCTTTAGAATTATTCATATAAGTATTAACCACAATACTGCTTTCAATCCTCAAGAGATTCACCTTAAAGATATTCACTGGAAGATCAGAGTAATGTTCTTTGTTTGGCGTTAATATTCTGCTATTGAATCCTAAAAGTCTACCTATTGTATTTTCTTTATTAAAATATATTGGTTCTTTAGAGCTGCTGACTTTGACTTGCATTGTATTGTTGTTAGCTTCAATCAAAATTTTGTTTTCTGGTCTATATCGTTTGTATTGTTCTTCTATATAGTCAACTATATCATTTAATTCATAAGATCCGATCGGTATTTCAATTACAAGTTCACCGATATAAAATATATTGTTGTAGACATCCACATTCGGGATACTGTTGTATGAATGAAAATCAGTTAGAGCACATTCATAGGTTCCGTTTAAATCAATAGGAGGAGAATAATTAGCAGATAGCTCTGATGAATTGGAGCTCAGAGTAAATGTTATTGACATTGTGACTGTTTGATTGTAAATAAATGAGGTTAAACACACAGTATGATTTATAAGAAGCAGTTTCGTATTTATTGTTTATTTACTTATTTTAAACTAAATTAAATATTGATGCCATTGTTGTTGTTTTTGTTGTTGTTTATTTATTGTATTCTTCCATTTACAATATCTCATCTTTGCTTATCCAAGAATTGTGCTCATTACCAAAGCCCAGCCACTTGACAAATACCTTATGTCCTTTAGTTTTGAGAACCTTTTCAACTAGGTATGTATTAGGATATCTGTTTTTTGAAAGTTCTTCTTCATAGAATCCACTTTTAATAGGATTTCCGCGATAATCTTCTAATATATATGTTGTAGGATATGTATTTTGTACTCTTTTAATTGTAAAGATTTCTGTTGTCCAATTCGGAGTATAACCTTTTTCAAAAATGTTTTTATATTTGCTTATGCGTACATGATGTCCTGCATTAAATTTTGACATTTTATACATCTTTAAATGACTGTATACTGTGTTTAAAAGCAGTTTTTCATTTGTTAAATTTACTTTAATCGGTGACATTTTAATGGTGCGATGAATTTTTCTATTGTATGCATCAAGTAAATCTCTATACATATCAATCCAATTATATGAACCATTTAAGCTAAATTCCTTCCACATCATTCCTTTTAATGTTCTATTGAATCGTTCTACTATTGAGGCTTTCATAGTGCTATATATTGAGTAGTGATTAATATTGTATTTATTCAACAACTGACTGAAATGTTTATTGAAAAATTCTTTACCATCGTCTGTTTGCAAGTTTTTCGGTATTCGTCCCAATTTGAAAATATTCTCCATTGCCTGAGTTGTTTCGAATGCATTCTTTCTGCTCAAAGGTACTGCCCAAGCAAATTTTGAGAATGTATCAATTACAGTTAGCAAAAATCGATAATTTCTATTGTCTAAGGAATAATTTCCCATTTCAACTAAATCAGCTTGCCAAAGATCATCTATTCCTTTCATCACAACTCTACGACGTACAAAACGTTTTCGAGCCTGCTTATGCAATTCATTTACAACATTTCTCTTTGAAGACATCTTATTTTTCCAGTCGCTGTTTTAAGTGTGTTGTGATCTACTTGATGCACTTGCACCTATTGATACGAACATGTAATTTTCTATTCTATAAATTTTTTCTCGTAGCTCTTCAATTTCCATATCAAAAAGTGATTTATTACCATCCATTTTCTTATTGATATCCTGCAAATGAGCATTAAGATTTTCTAACTGGAAAGCTACTTCTTGTTGCTGTTTTTTGAGTTCAGTTTGCAGAAACAATTTACTGATAACATCGTTTTCCTCCACAGCATTTGCAACATTTTTGATTCTCTTGTATTGGACATCAATGTTTTTGTTCGTATCCATAAAGAAGCCCAACAACTTAGGCGCATTTTTGGTTGAAATTACTTCACTTCTATCGTTAATATAATGCCCAAATTTATCAACGGACATGTTTTATATAAAAATCTATGTATGTATATAGTTTATACAATTATATTAGCTTCACGTAGTTCTTCAATAATTGAGACAATTTCGTTGTTGTGATTAGTATGGCCTGCAGACTGTGATGCAAGCAGTAGTCTAAGTCGATCTACCAACTCGTTTGGATCATCCCAGTATATATAGTTTGGATTATGAGGGTTAAACTGCATCAAACGCCTTCCTAAATAATTACTTTTTGTTACATCTGATGAGCCTGTATGATTGTCTCCTTTGAAAAGTTTTCCAATAATATGTTTGTACTTATGGGCTATGCTCCCTTTGATTTGACCATCAGACTTATAGCCTCTCCTGTGGGCATTGGTAGCAAGTAATATTTTTTTATAGATTTCAAGCTCGAATTTATCATAGTTTTTTGGTGCTTTATGAAACATCAAAGAAAAAAGTCCTGGCGTGAGCGCCCATATTTGTCCCCCAACCTGTATCTTATCTTGATTTAACTCGATGGTGCTATTACCAAATCTCCATTCGTTATTATTATCTTTATGTGGACCATAGTTAGTATCTAGTTCGTTTCTCGATTGCAATAGTGATAAGTCAGAATAACTTTCTTCATTATTCGAATTTTGTGAGTAAAAGTCATCTCCATCATAATTACTGCTACTTTTACTATTAGATTGCTTAAAAATTTTTTGTTCACTTAGTTTCTTGGGTGTACTCGTTTCCAATTTTATTGTTGAGTTCTGAGGATGAAAACTTTCATTGTCATCAATTCCAGTTTCCTTATCACTCGGTTCTTTTTTAACTGGTCTACCAACGTATTTAGAGCTATTGATAAATTCTTTTAAAGGTTCTGTGATAGGCTTGAATGTATCTGTTAATTGCTGATGTGTATCTATTTCTCCAGTTTTTATACTACGAAGCTTTTTCTTCAAGATATTTCTTGTTGCCACCAAGTCTTTAAGAATTTGTTCATTCATTTTAGCTATCAGGTCAGTTCAATAGGAAGCAGATCAGGTTATCAGGTCAGTTTAACAGCTATCAGGTCAGTTTATCAGGTACCAGATCAGCTTATCAGGTCAGTTTATCAGGTATCAGACCAGCTTATCAGGTCAGTTTAACAGGTATCAGATCAGCTTATCAGGTCAGTTTAACAGGTATCAGGTCAGTTTATGAGGTATCAGATCTGCTTATCTGATCAGTTACAATAATGTCAGCGTTTTTAGTCCAAAAAATAATTTAAAATTCGACTCAAAAAAATGAATACGTATATATGACATCTCTCTATCCTTTTTCAACTACTTAGTTTTAAATACTTATATATATATTTAATTTTTCCTCACTTCGTCCTTTGTCAAAAATAAAACAAAAAAATCATTGTATAATGATTTTCTGTTGAGCTTCTTACAGTCTAGAAAGCTAAAACCGAGATTAGTTTGCAATAAAAGTTCAAAGCTATAAGTTGTGAAAAATTTCTACCGCAATGGATCTAGTGGAAAAATTTAATTCGTACAATACAAAATCCTTAATCCATATAAAGGATCTAGATGAATTATCCAAACACACTATCGTACGTGCAAAGCGAGTAACAACAAAGTATGGGGAAACAGTTCAACTTGAGCTGGAAAACCACATAATGTTTCTCCCCAACCGATACAATGCATTGACCAATGCAGAATTAGAAGATCTTTCGAATAATAAATATCGACTACAAAGAAAAGGAGAGCGAAACCTGATCTTAGAAAGCGAGATGAACGAGTTTTTAATACCAAACTCCCAGTACCCCGTTTGGCAGTAAAATATATGTTATGTTAATATATTTTGTAATTAACAAGAAAAAAAATAATAATAATAAAAAAGAAAATGTTTTTAAATATGTATGTATATAAATATATATGATTGTGTTTTATTTAATATCTTTGGTTATATCATAAAGAAATTTCAAACATAAGTGACCGCAATTATATGTATTAAAGTTTTGATATTGATTGTAGTTGTATTGAATATTTCTACCTAAATATTTGATTAATTCTAGAGGAGGTTGTAAATTTCCAAAGCTGTCGAAATATTGTTTTTCATTCTTGTTCCTATAGTATGCTACCCAATGAGCACCTGGGCCTGTTGATATATCCAAATTGATTATTCCACACTCTACAGTCTTTGGTCGTTTTGGTAGTGAATCCAACATATAAACTCCTCTAAAGTGTGGAATATATTTTGAAAATTTTCTTAGATCAAATTCTGATAATGGTCTGTTGGGTAGCATTTCTAATAGTTTTTTGAATGATCTTTACAAACAAGTCCATAACCGTTTTTATATGGTTTAAGGTACAGTCCTTCTCCCACAGCAATAGACTCCATTGCCTTATTGTGTCTGGTGGCTTCCTCAAGTTGTTTTTTTTGCATTCTTTGTTGAATTTACAGCTTTAGCTATAGCGGCACCTCCAGTTGCTAGACTACCAAGTGCACCTAGAGCAGTTAGAATCGGTATTATGGGCAAAAAACCACAAATTTTTGGAACATTTATAATACGCGGTATTATAACACGAGCTTTTTTCCCCTTAAGAGATTTACTGATAGCTTTACGAGCAATCTTAATGGCTGAATTAATATCTTGTGGTTTTTCTTCTTCAATATCTTTGTTGCTGATTTAATTGTTTTATGAAACAGATTTTTGTCCTTTATACGAATTCGTGGTGATGGTCTTTTCACTGTATTCCTTTTCTTTGCTTCAACACCCATACCAAGTTTAGTTTTTGCTTTCATTGCGTTGGTGACTATATATGAAAATGTTTTTTCTACAAGATCACAATCTTTTGAAAGAACTCTTTCCCAAGCCGTATTTTCAAGAATTTTGTCAGCTTGATGTCTGCTGTTTAAGTCTTTATTTTTCGAGTAAGCAATATCGTGATTTTTGCAAGCAGCATCCAATAAGTTAATTCCTTTATCTCCTCTATCTAAACGCTTTTGTAATCTTGTGCCAGGTCCACAATACTGGTATCCAGGAAGATGTAATTCAAAAGGTAGAGAATTTATTGCTTTATTTAGTAAACCTTCTCCAACGATAGTTTGTTTGTGACTAAAACTTTTGTTATAAAGTACAACCATATTAATTTAATCTACAATAAAAGATATTGTTTGCAAGTTTAGCAAGTAGTTATTAAAATGCGCTTCATAAAACAACATAAAAATATTTTAGTTCGTAATGCTGATATTTGTTCAAATGACAGTAAAAAAATAAGACATAGTTCCTTGTTACCAAATTCTATTCGAGCATTAATAGTTGGTCCTTCAAATTGTGGAAAAACTAACATAATGATTAGTTTGCTGGAAAGTCCTAATGGTCTCAAGTTTGAAAATATTTACTTGTACTCAAAATCTTTATATCAACCTAAATATGAATACCTAAAGAAATTAATTTCACCAATTAAAGGAATCGGATACTACACATTTGCAGAAAACGAGGACGTCGTTCCTCCTAGTGAAGCTAAAAGCAATTCAATTATGATTTTTGATGATGTTGCATGTGAAAAGCAAAACAATATACGTGCATATTTTTGTATGGGTCGTCATAAGAAAGTAGACTCATTTTACTTGTGTCAGACTTACACGCGGATTCCAAAACATTTGATAAGAGATAATGCTAATGTAATTATTATGTTTAAACAAGATGCGACAAATATGAAACATGTATATGATGATCACGTTGCCAGCGACATGAACTTTGAAATGTTTCAACGAATTTGTAGAAAATGTTGGAAGGAAAAATACGGATTTTTGGTGATAAGTAAAGATAATGAACTAAACAATGGTCGTTATAGAAAGTCATTTGATTACTTCATCATAATATAATTTACTGTTCATCAAATGCACCCTGCAGTATTTAATCTGACTTCAAACTTTATACATGTGATTATTGTAACTGATCAGATAAGCAGATCTGATACCTGATAAACTGACCTGATACCTGTTAAACTGACCTGATAACCTGATCTGCTTCCTATTGAACTGACCTGATAGCTAAAATGAATGAACAAATTCTTAAAGACTTGGTGGCAACAAGAAATATCTTGAAGAAAAAGCTTCGTAGTATAAAAACTGGTGCAATAGATACACATCAGCAATTAACAGATACATTCAAGCCTATCACAGAACCTTTAAAAGAATTTATCAATAGCTCTAAATACGTTGGTAGACCAGTTAAAAAAGAACCGAGTGATAAGGAAACTGGAATTGATGACAATGAAAGTTTTCATCCTCAGAACTCAACAATAAAATTGGAAACGAGTACACCCAAGAAACTAAGTGAAGAAACAATTTTTAAGCAATCTAATAGTAAAAGTAGCAGTAATTATGATGAAGATGACTTTTACTCACAAAATTCGAATAATGAAGAAAGTTATTCTGACTTATCACTATTGCAATCGAGAAACGAACTAGATACTAACAATGGTCCACATAAAGATAATAATAACGAATGGAGATTTGGTAATAGCACCATCGAGTTAAATCAAGATAAGATACAGGTTGGGGGACAAATATGGGCGCTCACGCCAGGACTTTTTTCTTTAATGTTTCATAAAGCACCAAAAAACTATGATAAATTCGAGCTTGAAATCTATAAAAAAATATTACTTGCTACCAATGCCCACAGGAGAGGCTATAAGTCTGATGGTCAAATCAAAGGGAGCATAGCCCATAAGTACAAACATATTATTGGAAAACTTTTCAAAGGAGACAATCATACAGGCTCATCAGATGTAACAAAAAGTAATTATTTTGGAAGGGGTTTGATGCAGTTTAACCCTCATAATCCAAACTATATATACTGGGATGATCCAAACGAGTTGGTAGATCGACTTAGACTACTGCTTGCATCACAGTCTGCAGGCCATACTAATCACAACAACGAAATTGTCTCAATTATTGAAGAACTACGTGAAGCTAATATAATTGTATAAACTATATACATACATAGATTTTTCTATAAAACATGTCCGTTGATAAATTTGGGCATTATATTAACGATAGAAGTGAAGTAATTTCAACCAAAAATGCGCCTAAGTTGTTGGGCTTCTTTATGGATACGAACAAAAACATTGATGTCCAATACAAGAGAATCAAAAATGTTGCAAATGCTGTGGAGGAAAACGATGTTATCAGTAAATTGTTTCTGCAAACTGAACTCAAAAAACAGCAACAAGAAGTAGCTTTCCAGTTAGAAAATCTTAATGCTCATTTGCAGGATATCAATAAGAAAATGGATGGTAATAAATCACTTTTTGATATGGAAATTGAAGAGCTACGAGAAAAAATTTATAGAATAGAAAATTACATGTTCGTATCAATAGGTGCAAGTGCATCAAGTAGATCACAACACACTTAAAACAGCGACTGGAAAAATAAGATGTCTTCAAAGAGAAATGTTGTAAATGAATTGCATAAGCAGGCTCGAAAACGTTTTGTACGTCGTAGAGTTGTGATGAAAGGAATAGATGATCTTTGGCAAGCTGATTTAGTTGAAATGGGAAATTATTCCTTAGGCAATAGAAATTATCGATTTTTGCTAACTGTAATTGATACATTCTCAAAATTTGCTTGGGCGGTACCTTTGAGAAGAAAGAATGCATTCGAAACAACTCAGGCAATGGAGAATATTTTCAAATTGGGACGAATACCGCAAAACTTGCAAACAGACGATGGTAAAGAATTTTTCAATAAACATTTCAGTCAGTTGATGAATAAATACAATATTAATCACTACTCAACATATAGCACTATGAAAGCCTCAATAGTAGAACGATTCAATAGAACATTAAAAGGAATGATGTGGAAGGAATTTAGCTTAAATGGTTCATATAATTGGATTGATATGTATAGAGATTTACTTGATGCATACAATAGAAAAATTCATCGCACCATTAAAATGTCACCGATTAAAGTAAATTCAACAAATGAAAAACAGCTTTTAAACACAGTATACAGTCATTTAAAGATGTATAAAATGTCAAAATTTAATGCAGGAGATCATGTACGCATAAGCAAATATAAAAACATTTTTGAAAAAGGTTATACTCCGAATTGGACAACAGAAATCTTTACAATTAAAAGAGTACAAAATACATATTCTACAACATATATATTAGAAGACTATCGCGGAAATCCTATTAAAGGTGGATTCTATGAAGAAGAACTTTCAAAAACCAGATATCCTAATACATACCTAGTTGAAAAGGTTCTCAAAACTAAAGGACATAAGGTGTTTGTCAAGTGGCTGGGCTTTGGTAATGAGCACAATTCTTGGATAAGCAAAGATGAGATATTGTAAATGGAAGAATACAATAAATAAACAACAACAAAAACAACAACAATGGCATCAATATTTAATTTAGTTTAAAATAAGTAAATAAACAATAAATACGAAACTGCTTCTTATAAATCATACTGTGTGTTTAACCTCATTTATTTACAATCAAACAGTCACAATGTCAATAACATTGACTCTGAGCTCCAATTCATCAGAGCTATCTGCTAATTATTTTCCTCCTATTGATTTAAACGGAACCTATGAATGTGCTCTAACTGATTTTCATTCATACAACAGTATCCCGAATGTGGATGTCTACAACAATATATTTTATATCGGTGAACTTGTAATTGAAATATCGATCGGATCTTATGAATTAAATGATATAGTTGACTATATAGAAGAACAATACAAACGATATAGACCAGAAAACAAAATTTTGATTGAAGCTAATAACAATACAATGCAAGTCAAAGTCAGCAGCTCTAAAGAACCAATATATTTTAATAAAGAAAATACAATAGGTAGACTTTTAGGATTCAATAGCAGAATATTAACGCCAAACAAAGAACATTACTCTGATCTTCCAGTGAATATCTTTAAGGTGAATCTCTTGAGGATTGAAAGCAGTATTGTGGTTAATACTTATATGAATAATTCTAAAGCTCATACACTACATGAATTTCCGATTAATGTCCCGGCTGGATATAAAATAGTTGAGATTCCCAAAAATCTTATTTATTTGCCAGTAAACTCCAGAGAGATAAGTTCACTAGCTCTTCGCGTGGTTGATCAAAACGGCGACTTAATTAATCTCAGAGGTGAGGAAATTACAATACGAATACATTTAAGGACAACTAAATAATGATAATATACAACACGAGTATATCGAAGAATACTACAGCAACATCTAATTCTCAAACGTTACAATCTAAGCAATAATTGAAAAGATCTGTTCGTCAAACATCGCTTACAGCAGCAAACAAGAGTTTTCTCAAGTCACTGAACTTTAAATTGAAAACAAAATGAGTTCAATAATAAACGTTTTAGATAAACCAATATCTGACGAAAATATTATCAAAAAGGATTATCACACATACATACCATACCTTCAGTCTTTTAACAACAACGATGAAATAAGAATTTCAATACAAAACCAAGATCTATATGTGTTATCCAGTTTTCGTCTACTTGTTGTAGACGAAAAAACATCGAAATCTACACCCAACTTTCAGTTGAAAAATAATTTTGTTGCATATCTCTTTGATGAAATCCGCTATGAACTGAATGGTATTGAAATTGATCATACAAGATATTTGGGAGCCACCAGTACCATAAAAAATTTGGTTTCTTTATCACCTACGGAAAGCGTTGTGTTGCAAAATGCTGGATGGAATAAACTTGATAAAATAGATCTTCAAAATGGAAATTTTAATTTCTATGTACCACTCAAACTTCTTTTAGGATTCGCTGAAGACTACAATAAAGTTTTATTAAATGGTAAACATGAATTGATACTCTTGCGTAATAAGAACGATGAAGATCTTGTACACTCGAATGTTTCCACCGAGAAAGCAAAACTTACAATTTCACTAATATCATGGAGAATTCCACATGTTCAATTATCTGATCATAGTAAATTGAATATGATCAAAATACTTAATAATGGTGCTGCTATACCAATGGCATTCCGTAGTTGGGATTGTCATATGAATCCACACCTTAATACGGGAACCAATCACATATGGAATGTTAAACTGGCCGCTAATAAAGAACGCCCTCGTTTTGTCTTGATTGCCTTTCAACAAGAAAACAAGTTTGTTCATTGTGATCTTACTAACTTAAAAGTACATTTAAACTCAACCTCTTACCCATATGACGATCTTAATATAAAATTCAAAAATGAGCGCTATGCGATTCTATATGATATGTATCTAAGATTCCAACAAAGCTACTACATGAAACAACCCCAACCTCTTCTAACAGGTCAAGAGTTTAAAAATAACGCTCCAATTATTGTAGTTGATGTCAGTCACCAAAACGAAACGCTCAATACCGGACCAATCGACATAAAAATTGAATTTGAAACAGCAACAAATATTCCAGCAAAAACATCAGCTTACTGCGTTCTTATTCATGACCGCGTAATAGAATACATACCAATAAAAGGTCAAGTCCGGAAGCTCTTATAAATTAAATAACATGGATGGTGATATTGTTTTTGTAGACTTGCAAGGTTTCAAAACTAATTCAAATGACTTCATCGCAAAAGAACTAGCTGTAGTTTTCAGCAACAAGGAATGGTTCAATTTCATCATAAAACCTCCTTTTGATTTCGCATGTTTATCAGCCAAAAAACAGAGAGAAGCAGTTTGGTTAACAAAAAACTATCATCATATAAACTGGAATGATGGATCAGTCTCATTTCAAAGCGTTTGCAAGTTTTTAAAATCGAATATAAGAAATTCACAAATATATGTTAAGGGGGGAGAGAAGAAAAAATGGCTGGAAAAAATTATTCATCAAACAGTTTATAACATTGAAGACATTGGCTGCATTAATTTCAAACAAATGGAAACTAAGCATTCCATATATCTCTATTGTAGCTATCACGACTATGGTGTTTGTGCCTTAAGGAATGCAATTTTACTTAAAAATGAAAGTGTTAACAAACTTTTAAATAAATGCTTATAAAAATTAAAATAAATGTCTTTTTATTTCAAACAAAAAACCTACATACATATTTATTTTTTTCAGAGAACACACAAACAAACATACACAACGGTTCATTCATTCATTCAAATGGTCAAGGGAATATTTGGGCACAAAGAATAAACGCTTATTATTTGTTTGTATGTATATGCGTAAATGAAATAAATTTGTAGATATTTATGTACGAATGAATATGTACACCTTATCACATTTTATACTGACCAGGAAAGCAAGAAAGCGGACTGTCATACAGACTCACCAATCGTCACACACACAGACTGTCTGACAGCCAGACATTCCAACCGCCACTCAGAACACAAAAAACACACACACTTAAACATAGCATAAATATTCATATTCTACAAAATACAGAAATCGCACCACCATCCAGATCCCCAAATAAAATCCATCGATGATCGTCATGTATAAAATAAACAAAACATCAGTTTCAATATTTATGCAATAGTAATTTTTTTTTTTTTCACAACGTCTTCAAGATCAGAATAATCAAATTATTCCTCCAGATTCAAGCATTGCAAGCAAAAAAGTAAAAAAAAAAACACTGAATTGCTGGACGACAAATCTTAAGTAAACACACCAAATTTTAATAAGCAAAAAAATAAAAGAAAAAATCTCACTCCAGCAAGAAGGAACGAACCACAAACATTAAGGGTATCCATATATAACTACTACACTTTTTAAATAGTGTGATTCCTAAAAATGCTTCTAAATTTTTTTATTCACCAGACGTACACAGTGTAAATGGACAGACAGAAATTCCCACGCTCACATACCGACGGACATGTATTCTCAAGGTCACATATGGACAGACACAAATTCCCACGCTCACATACCGACGGACATGTATTCTCAAGGTCACATATGGACAGACACAAATTCCCACGCTCACATACCGACGGACATGTATTCTCAAGGTCACATATGGACAGACACAAATTCCCACGCTCACATACCGACGGACATGTATTCTCAAGGTCACATATGGACAGACACAAATTCCCACGCTCACATACCGACGGACATGTATTCTCAAGCTCACATATGGACAGACACAAATTCCCACGCTCACATACCGACGGACATGTATTCTCAAGGTCACATATGGACAGACACAAATTCCCACGCCTACCCCAACATTTTATTTAAAAAAAAAACAACAATGTGAACGCCCCTATTAAACCGTGGGAAAAAATACACACACGAACACACACAAAATGAAATTTGAGAATTTTGTGAAATTTGAGAATTTTGGCAATTAAAATTGAAAAATTTCAAATTTAATTGCTGAAATTTAATATTTTTAATGGTCTCAGCACATACAGTTCCCTACTACTCTTTATACAATTAGAAATCCCTTGGATAACAATGAAAGTATTTATAAGGCAAAATGAAAAATGAAATCTCAACTGAATTGTTAATAAACTAATTTTTTGACATATTGTCATTGTACTATTATAATATGAAATTTATTTGTTGGGTGGTTAAGCAATGTCTATATGCATTTCATTGGTGCTTCTTACCAAATCGTCAGTAGACTTCAACCACAGTTTTGCAAAGTTTCAAACTTCTCAACTTATTAAGACTTCCAAAAACCATCTGAGAATTATGTTAAATAAATTAACTATAAAAATTCACAAACAATTTCAAAAAATCACATTATAATAAGTGTAGCAGGCTATGAAACTTATACAAACCAAACCCAACAAACAACTTTTTATTCGATACGACTCTATTTTATTTTTCTATACCTTTATACAATTAGAAATCCCTTGGATAACAATGAAAGTATTTATAAGGCAAAATGAAAAATAAAATCTCAACTGAATTGTTAATAAACTAATTTTTTGACATATTGTCATTGTACTATTATAATATGAAATTTATTTGTTGGGTGGTTAAGCAATGTCTATATGCATTTCATTGGTGCTTCTTACCAAATCGTCAGTAGACTTCAACCACAGTTTTGCAAAGTTTCAAACTTCTCAACTTATTAAGACTTCCAAAAACCATCTGAGAATTATGTTAAATAAATTAACTATAAAAATTCACAAACAATTTAAAAAAATCACATTATAATAAGTGTAGCAGGCTATGAAACTTATACAAACCAAACCCAACAAACAACTTTTTATTCGATACGACTGTATTTTATTTTTCTATACCTTTATACAATTAGAAATCCCTTGGATAACAATGAAAGTATTTATAAGGCAAAATGAAAAATAAAATCTCAACTGAATTGTTAATAAACTAATTTTTTGACATATTGTCATTGTACTATTATAATACGAAATTTATTTGTTGGGTGGTTAAGCAATGTCTATATGCATTTCATTGGTGCTTCTTACCAAATCGTCAGTAGACTTCAACCACAGTTTTGCAAAGTTTCAAACTTCTCAACTTATTAAAAGACTTCCAAAAACCATCTGAGAATTATGTTAAATAAATTAACTATAAAAATTCACAAACAATTTCAAAAAATCACATTATAATAAGTGTAGCAGGCTATGAAACTTATACAAACCAAACCCAACAAACAACTTTTTATTCGATACGACTCTATTTTATTTTTCTATACCTTTATACAATTAGAAATCCCTTGGATAACAATGAAAGTATTTATAAGGCAAAATGAAAAATAAAATTTCAACTGAATTGTTAATAAACTAATTTTTTGACATATTGTCATTGTACTATTATAATATGAAATTTATTTGTTGGGTGGTTAAGCAATGTCTATATGAATTTCATTGGTGCTTCTTACCAAATCGTCAGTAGACTTCAACCACAGTTTTGCAAAGTTTCAAACTTCTCAACTTATTAAGACTTCCAAAAACCATCTGAGAATTATGTTAAATAAATTAACTATAGAAATTCACAAACAATTTCAAAAAATCACATTATAATAAGTGTAGCAGGCTATGAAACTTATACAAACCAAACCCAACAAACAACTTTTTATTCGATACGACTCTATTTTATTTTTCTATACCTTTATACAATTAGAAATCCCTTGGATAACAATGAAAGTATTTATAAGGCAAAATGAAAAATAAAATCTCAACTGAATTGTTAATAAACTAATTTTTTGACATATTGTCATTGTACTATTATAATATGAAATTTATTTGTTGGGTGGTTAAGCAATGTCTATATGCATTTCATTGGTGCTTCTTACCAAATCGTCAGTAGACTTCAACCACAGTTTTGCAAAGTTTCAAACTTCTCAACTTATTAAAAGACTTCCAAAAACCATCTGAGAATTATGTTAAATAAATTAACTATAAAAATTCACAAACAATTTAAAAAAATCACATTATAATAAGTGTAGCAGGCTATGAAACTTATACAAACCAAACCCAACAAACAACTTTTTATTCGATACGACTCAATTTTATTTTTCTATACCTTTATACAATTAGAAATCCCTTGGATAACAATGAAAGTATTTATAAGGCAAAATGAAAAATAAAATCTCAACTGAATTGTTAATAAACTAATTTTTTGACATATTGTCATTGTACTATTATAATATGAAATTTATTTGTTGGGTGGTTAAGCAATGTCTATATGCATTTCATTGGTGCTTCTTACCAAATCGTCAGTAGACTTCAACCACAGTTTTGCAAAGTTTCAAACTTCTCAACTTATTAAGACTTCCAAAAACCATCTGAGAATTATGTTAAATAAATTAACTATAAAAATTCACAAACAATTTCAAAAAATCACATTATAATAAGTGTAGCAGGCTATGAAACTTATACAAACCAAACCCAACAAACAACTTTTTATTCGATACGACTCTATTTTATTTTTCTATACCTTTATACAATTAGAAATCCCTTGGATAACAATGAAAGTATTTATAAGGCAAAATGAAAAATAAAATCTCAACTGAATTGTTAATAAACTAATTTTTTGACATATTGTCATTGTACTATTATAATATGAAATTTATTTGTTGGGTGGTTAAGCAATGTCTATATGCATTTCATTGGTGCTTCTTACCAAATCGTCAATAGACTTCAACCACAGTTTTGCAAAGTTTCAAATTTCTCAACTTATTAAAAGACTTCCAAAAACCATCTGAGAATTATGTTAAATAAATTAACTATAAAAATTCACAAACAATTTCAAAAAATCACATTATAATAAGTGTAGCAGGCTATGAAACTTATACAAACCAAACCCAACAAACAACTTTTTATTCGATACGACTCTATTTTATTTTTCTATACCTTTATACAATTAGAAATCCCTTGGATAACAATGAAAGTATTTATAAGGCAAAATGAAAAAATAAAATTTCAACTGAATTGTTAATAAACTAATTTTTTGACATATTGTCATTGTACTATTATAATATGAAATTTATTTGTTGGGTGGTTAAGCAATGTCTATATGAATTTCATTGGTGCTTCTTACCAAATCGTCAGTAGACTTCAACCACAGTTTTGCAAAGTTTCAAACTTCTCAACTTATTAAGACTTCCAAAAACCATCTGAGAATTATGTTAAATAAATTAACTATAAAAATTCACAAACAATTTCAAAAAATCACATTATAATAAGTGTAGCAGGCTATGAAACTTATACAAACCAAACCCAACAAACAACTTTTTATTCGATACGACTCTATTTTATTTTTCTATACCTTTATACAATTAGAAATCCCTTGGATAACAATGAAAGTATTTATAAGGCAAAATGAAAAATAAAATCTCAACTGAATTGTTAATAAACTAATTTTTTGACATATTGTCATTGTACTATTATAATATGAAATTTATTTGTTGGGTGGTTAAGCAATGTCTATATGCATTTCATTGGTGCTTCTTACCAAATCGTCAGTAGACTTCAACCACAGTTTTGCAAAGTTTCAAACTTCTCAACTTATTAAGACTTCCAAAAACCATCTGAGAATTATGTTAAATAAATTAACTATAAAAATTCACAAACAATTTCAAAAAATCACATTATAATAAGTGTAGCAGGCTATGAAACTTATACAAACCAAACCCAACAAACAACTTTTTATTCGATACGACTCTATTTTATTTTTCTATACCTTTATACAATTAGAAATCCCTTGGATAACAATGAAAGTATTTATAAGGCAAAATGAAAAATAAAATCTCAACTGAATTGTTAATAAACTAATTTTTTGACATATTGTCATTGTACTATTATAATATGAAATTTATTTGTTGGGTGGTTAAGCAATGTCTATATGCATTTCATTGGTGCTTCTTACCAAATCGTTAATAGACTTCAACCACAGTTTTGCAAAGTTTCAAACTTCTCAACTTATTAAAAGACTTCCAAAAACCATCTGAGAATTATGTTAAATAAATTAACTATAAAAATTCACAAACAATTTCAAAAAATCACATTGTAATAAGTGTAGCAGGCTATGAAACTTATACAAACCAAACCCAACAAACAACTTTTTATTCGATACGACTCTATTTTATTTTTCTATACCTTTATACAATTAGAAATCCCTTGGATAACAATGAAAGTATTTATAAGGCAAAATGAAAAATAAAATCTCAACTGAATTGTTAATAAACTAATTTTTTGACATATTGTCATTGTACTATTATAATATGAAATTTATTTGTTGGGTGGTTAAGCAATGTCTATATGCATTTCATTGGTGCTTCTTACCAAATCGTCAGTAGACTTCAACCACAGTTTTGCAAAGTTTCAAACTTCTCAACTTATTAAGACTTCCAAAAACCATCTGAGAATTATGTTAAATAAATTAACTATAAAAATTCACAAACAATTTCAAAAAATCACATTATAATAAGTGTAGCAGGCTATGAAACTTATACAAACCAAACCCAACAAACAACTTTTTATTCGATACGACTCTATTTTATTTTTCCATACCTTTATACAATTAGAAATCCCTTGGATAACAATGAAAGTATTTATAAGGCAAAATGAAAAATAAAATCTCAACTGAATTGTTAATAAACTAATTTTTTGACATATTGTCATTGTACTATTATAATATGAAATTTATTTGTTGGGTGGTTAAGCAATGTCTATATGCATTTCATTGGTGCTTCTTACCAAATCGTCAGTAGACTTCAACCACAGTTTTGCAAAGTTTCAAACTTCTCAACTTATTAAAAGACTTCCAAAAACCATCTGAGAATTATGTTAAATAAATTAACTATAAAAATTCACAAACAATTTCAAAAAATCACATTATAATAAGTGTAGCAGGCTATGAAACTTATACAAACCAAACCCAACAAACAACTTTTTATTCGATACGACTCTATTTTATTTTTCTATACCTTTATACAATTAGAAATCCCTTGGATAACAATGAAAGTATTTATAAGGCAAAATGAAAAATAAAATCTCAACTGAATTGTTAATAAACTAATTTTTTGACATATTGTCATTGTACTATTATAATATGAAATTTATTTGTTGGGTGGTTAAGCAATGTCTATATGCATTTCATTGGTGCTTCTTACCAAATCGTCAGTAGACTTCAACCACAGTTTTGCAAAGTTTCAAACTTCTCAACTTATTAAGACTTCCAAAAACCATCTGAGAATTATGTTAAATAAATTAACTATAAAAATTCACAAACAATTTCAAAAAATCACATTATAATAAGTGTAGCAGGCTATGAAACTTATACAAACCAAACCCAACAAACAACTTTTTATTCGATACGACTCTATTTTATTTTTCCATACCTTTATACAATTAGAAATCCCTTGGATAACAATGAAAGTATTTATAAGGCAAAATGAAAAATAAAATCTCAACTGAATTGTTAATAAACTAATTTTTTGACATATTGTCATTGTACTATTATAATATGAAATTTATTTGTTGGGTGGTTAAGCAATGTCTATATGCATTTCATTGGTGCTTCTTACCAAATCGTCAGTAGACTTCAACCACAGTTTTGCAAAGTTTCAAACTTCTCAACTTATTAAAAGACTTCCAAAAACCATCTGAGAATTATGTTAAATAAATTAACTATAAAAATTCACAAACAATTTCAAAAAATCACATTATAATAAGTGTAGCAGGCTATGAAACTTATACAAACCAAACCCAACAAACAACTTTTTATTCGATACGACTCTATTTTATTTTTCCATACCTTTATACAATTAGAAATCCCTTGGATAACAATGAAAGTATTTATAAGGCAAAATGAAAAATAAAATCTCAACTGAATTGTTAATAAACTAATTTTTTGACATATTGTCATTGTACTATTATAATATGAAATTTATTTGTTGGGTGGTTAAGCAATGTCTATATGCATTTCATTGGTGCTTCTTACCAAATCGTCAGTAGACTTCAACCACAGTTTTGCAAAGTTTCAAACTTCTCAACTTATTAAAAGACTTCCAAAAACCATCTGAGAATTATGTTAAATAAATTAACTATAAAAATTCACAAACAATTTCAAAAAATCACATTATAATAAGTGTAGCAGGCTATGAAACTTACACAAACCAAACCCAACAAACAACTTTTTATTCGATACGACTCTATTTTATTTTTCTATACCTTTATACAATTAGAAATCCCTTGGATAACAATGAAAGTATTTATAAGGCAAAATGAAAAATAAAATCTCAACTGAATTGTTAATAAACTAATTTTTTGACATATTGTCATTGTACTATTATAATATGAAATTTATTTGTTGGGTGGCTAAGCAATGTCTATATGCATTTCATTGGTGCTTCTTACCAAATCGTCAGTAGACTTCAACCACAGTTTTGCAAAGTTTCAAACTTCTCAACTTATTAAAAGACTTCCAAAAACCATCTGAGAATTATGTTAAATAAATTAACTATAAAAATTCACAAACAATTTCAAAAAATCACATTATAATAAGTGTAGCAGGCTATGAAACTTATACAAACCAAACCCAACAAACAACTTTTTATTCGATACGACTCTATTTTATTTTTCTATACCTTTATACAATTAGAAATCCCTTGGATAACAATGAAAGTATTTATAAGGCAAAATGAAAAATAAAATCTCAACTGAATTGTTAATAAACTAATTTTTTGACATATTGTCATTGTACTATTATAATATGAAATTTATTTGTTGGGTGGTTAAGCAATGTCTATATGCATTTCATTGGTGCTTCTTACCAAATCGTCAGTAGACTTCAACCACAGTTTTGCAAAGTTTCAAACTTCTCAACTTATTAAGACTTCCAAAAACCATCTGAGAATTATGTTAAATAAATTAACTATAAAAATTCACAAACAATTTCAAAAAATCACATTATAATAAGTGTAGCAGGCTATGAAACTTATACAAACCAAACCCAACAAACAACTTTTTATTCGATACGACTCTATTTTATTTTTCTATACCTTTATACAATTAGAAATCCCTTGGATAACAATGAAAGTATTTATAAGGCAAAATGAAAAATAAAATCTCAACTGAATTGTTAATAAACTAATTTTTTGACATATTGTCATTGTACTATTATAATATGAAATTTATTTGTTGGGTGGTTAAGCAATGTCTATATGCATTTCATTGGTGCTTCTTACCAAATCGTCAGTAGACTTCAACCACAGTTTTGCAAAGTTTCAAACTTCTCAACTTATTAAAAGACTTCCAAAAACCATCTGAGAATTATGTTAAATAAATTAACTATAAAAATTCACAAACAATTTCAAAAAATCACATTGTAATAAGTGTAGCAGGCTATGAAACTTATACAAACCAAACCCAACAAACAACTTTTTATTCGATACGACTCTATTTTATTTTTCTATACCTTTATACAATTAGAAATCCCTTGGATAACAATGAAAGTATTTATAAGGCAAAATGAAAAATAAAATCTCAACTGAATTGTTAATAAACTAATTTTTTGACATATTGTCATTGTACTATTATAATATGAAATTTATTTGTTGGGTGGTTAAGCAATGTCTATATGCATTTCATTGGTGCTTCTTACCAAATCGTCAGTAGACTTCAACCACAGTTTTGCAAAGTTTCAAACTTCTCAACTTATTAAGACTTCCAAAAACCATCTGAGAATTATGTTAAATAAATTAACTATAAAAATTCACAAACAATTTCAAAAAATCACATTATAATAAGTGTAGCAGGCTATGAAACTTATACAAACCAAACCCAACAAACAACTTTTTATTCGACACGACTCTATTTTATTTTTCCATACCTTTATACAATTAGAAATCCCTTGGATAACAATGAAAGTATTTATAAGGCAAAATGAAAAATAAAATCTCAACTGAATTGTTAATAAACTAATTTTTTGACATATTGTCATTGTACTATTATAATATGAAATTTATTTGTTGGGTGGTTAAGCAATGTCTATATGCATTTCATTGGTGCTTCTTACCAAATCGTCAGTAGACTTCAACCACAGTTTTGCAAAGTTTCAAACTTCTCAACTTATTAAAAGACTTCCAAAAACCATCTGAGAATTATGTTAAATAAATTAACTATAAAAATTCACAAACAATTTCAAAAAATCACATTATAATAAGTGTAGCAGGCTATGAAACTTATACAAACCAAACCCAACAAACAACTTTTTATTCGATACGACTCTATTTTATTTTTCTATACCTTTATACAATTAGAAATCCCTTGGATAACAATGAAAGTATTTATAAGGCAAAATGAAAAATAAAATCTCAACTGAATTGTTAATAAACTAATTTTTTGACATATTGTCATTGTACTATTATAATATGAAATTTATTTGTTGGGTGGTTAAGCAATGTCTATATGCATTTCATTGGTGCTTCTTACCAAATCGTCAGTAGACTTCAACCACAGTTTTGCAAAGTTTCAAACTTCTCAACTTATTAAGACTTCCAAAAACCATCTGAGAATTATGTTAAATAAATTAACTATAAAAATTCACAAACAATTTCAAAAAATCACATTATAATAAGTGTAGCAGGCTATGAAACTTATACAAACCAAACCCAACAAACAACTTTTTATTCGATACGACTCTATTTTATTTTTCTATACCTTTATACAATTAGAAATCCCTTGGATAACAATGAAAGTATTTATAAGGCAAAATGAAAAATAAAATCTCAACTGAATTGTTAATAAACTAATTTTTTGACATATTGTCATTGTACTATTATAATATGAAATTTATTTGTTGGGTGGTTAAGCAATGTCTATATGCATTTCATTGGTGCTTCTTACCAAATCGTCAGTAGACTTCAACCACAGTTTTGCAAAGTTTCAAACTTCTCAACTTATTAAGACTTCCAAAAACCATCTGAGAATTATGTTAAATAAATTAACTATAAAAATTCACAAACAATTTCAAAAAATCACATTATAATAAGTGTAGCAGGCTATGAAACTTATACAAACCAAACCCAACAAACAACTTTTTATTCGATACGACTCTATTTTATTTTTCTATACCTTTATACAATTAGAAATCCCTTGGATAACAATGAAAGTATTTATAAGGCAAAATGAAAAATAAAATCTCAACTGAATTGTTAATAAACTAATTTTTTGACATATTGTCATTGTACTATTATAATATGAAATTTATTTGTTGGGTGGTTAAGCAATGTCTATATGCATTTCATTGGTGCTTCTTACCAAATCGTCAGTAGACTTCAACCACAGTTTTGCAAAGTTTCAAACTTCTCAACTTATTAAAAGACTTCCAAAAACCATCTGAGAATTATGTTAAATAAATTAACTATAAAAATTCACAAACAATTTCAAAAAATCACATTATAATAAGTGTAGCAGGCTATGAAACTTATACAAACCAAACCCAACAAACAACTTTTTATTCGATACGACTCTATTTTATTTTTCTATACCTTTATACAATTAGAAATCCCTTGGATAACAATGAAAGTATTTATAAGGCAAAATGAAAAAATAAAATTTCAACTGAATTGTTAATAAACTAATTTTTTGACATATTGTCATTGTACTATTATAATATGAAATTTATTTGTTGGGTGGTTAAGCAATGTCTATATATGAATTTCATTGGTGCTTCTTACCAAATCGTCAGTAGACTTCAACCACAGTTTTGCAAAGTTTCAAACTTCTCAACTTATTAAGACTTCCAAAAACCATCTGAGAATTATGTTAAATAAATTAACTATAAAAAATCACAAACAATTTCAAAAAATCACATTATAATAAGTGTAGCAGGCTATGAAACTTATACAAACCAAACCCAACAAACAACTTTTTATTCGATACGACTCTATTTTATTTTTCTATACCTTTATACAATTAGAAATCCCTTGGATAACAATGAAAGTATTTATAAGGCAAAATGAAAAATAAAATCTCAACTGAATTGTTAATAAACTAATTTTTTGACATATTGTCATTGTACTATTATAATATGAAATTTATTTGTTGGGTGGTTAAGCAATGTCTATATGCATTTCATTGGTGCTTCTTACCAAATCGTCAGTAGACTTCAACCACAGTTTTGCAAAGTTTCAAACTTCTCAACTTATTAAAAGACTTCCAAAAACCATCTGAGAATTATGTTAAATAAATTAACTATAAAAATTCACAAACAATTTCAAAAAATCACATTATAATAAGTGTAGCAGGCTATGAAACTTATACAAACCAAACCCAACAAACAACTTTTTATTCGATACGACTCTATTTTATTTTTCTATACCTTTATACAATTAGAAATCCCTTGGATAACAATGAAAGTATTTATAAGGCAAAATGAAAAAATAAAATTTCAACTGAATTGTTAATAAACTAATTTTTTGACATATTGTCATTGTACTATTATAATATGAAATTTATTTGTTGGGTGGTTAAGCAATGTCTATATGAATTTCATTGGTGCTTCTTACCAAATCGTCAGTAGACTTCAACCACAGTTTTGCAAAGTTTCAAACTTCTCAACTTATTAAGACTTCCAAAAACCATCTGAGAATTATGTTAAATAAATTAACTATAAAAATTCACAAACAATTTCAAAAAATCACATTATAATAAGTGTAGCAGGCTCTGAAACTTATACAAACCAAACCCAACAAACAACTTTTTATTCGATACGACTCTATTTTATTTTTCTATACCTTTATACAATTAGAAATCCCTTGGATAACAATGAAAGTATTTATAAGGCAAAATGAAAAATAAAATCTCAACTGAATTGTTAATAAACTAATTTTTTGACATATTGTCATTGTACTATTATAATATGAAATTTATTTGTTGGGTGGTTAAGCAATGTCTATATGCATTTCATTGGTGCTTCTTACCAAATCGTCAGTAGACTTCAACCACAGTTTTGCAAAGTTTCAAACTTCTCAACTTATTAAAAGACTTCCAAAAACCATCTGAGAATTATGTTAAATAAATTAACTATAAAAATTCACAAACAATTTCAAAAAATCACATTATAATAAGTGTAGCAGGCTATGAAACTTATACAAACCAAACCCAACAAACAACTTTTTATTCGATACGACTCTATTTTATTTTTCTATACCTTTATACAATTAGAAATCCCTTGGATAACAATGAAAGTATTTATAAGGCAAAATGAAAAAATAAAATTTCAACTGAATTGTTAATAAACTAATTTTTTGACATATTGTCATTGTACTATTATAATATGAAATTTATTTGTTGGGTGGTTAAGCAATGTCTATATGAATTTCATTGGTGCTTCTTACCAAATCGTCAGTAGACTTCAACCACAGTTTTGCAAAGTTTCAAACTTCTCAACTTATTAAGACTTCCAAAAACCATCTGAGAATTATGTTAAATAAATTAACTATAAAAATTCACAAACAATTTCAAAAAATCACATTATAATAAGTGTAGCAGGCTATGAAACTTATACAAACCAAACCCAACAAACAACTTTTTATTCGATACGACTCTATTTTATTTTTCTATACCTTTATACAATTAGAAATCCCTTGGATAACAATGAAAGTATTTATAAGGCAAAATGAAAAAATAAAATTTCAACTGAATTGTTAATAAACTAATTTTTTGACATATTGTCATTGTACTATTATAATATGAAATTTATTTGTTGGGTGGTTAAGCAATGTCTATATGAATTTCATTGGTGCTTCTTACCAAATCGTCAGTAGACTTCAACCACAGTTTTGCAAAGTTTCAAACTTCTCAACTTATTAAGACTTCCAAAAACCATCTGAGAATTATGTTAAATAAATTAACTATAAAAATTCACAAACAATTTCAAAAAATCACATTATAATAAGTGTAGCAGGCTATGAAACTTATACAAACCAAACCCAACAAACAACTTTTTATTCGATACGACTCTATTTTATTTTTCTATACCTTTATACAATTAGAAATCCCTTGGATAACAATGAAAGTATTTATAAGGCAAAATGAAAAATAAAATCTCAACTGAATTGTTAATAAACTAATTTTTTGACATATTGTCATTGTACTATTATAATATGAAATTTATTTGTTGGGTGGTTAAGCAATGTCTATATGCATTTCATTGGTGCTTCTTACCAAATCGTCAGTAGACTTCAACCACAGTTTTGCAAAGTTTCAAACTTCTCAACTTATTAAAAGACTTCCAAAAACCATCTGAGAATTATGTTAAATAAATTAACTATAAAAATTCACAAACAATTTCAAAAAATCACATTGTAATAAGTGTAGCAGGCTATGAAACTTATACAAACCAAACCCAACAAACAACTTTTTATTCGATACGACTCTATTTTATTTTTCTATACCTTTATACAATTAGAAATCCCTTGGATAACAATGAAAGTATTTATAAGGCAAAATGAAAAATAAAATCTCAACTGAATTGTTAATAAACTAATTTTTTGACATATTGTCATTGTACTATTATAATATGAAATTTATTTGTTGGGTGGTTAAGCAATGTCTATATGCATTTCATTGGTGCTTCTTACCAAATCGTCAGTAGACTTCAACCACAGTTTTGCAAAGTTTCAAACTTCTCAACTTATTAAGACTTCCAAAAACCATCTGAGAATTATGTTAAATAAATTAACTATAAAAATTCACAAACAATTTCAAAAAATCACATTATAATAAGTGTAGCAGGCTATGAAACTTATACAAACCAAACCCAACAAACAACTTTTTATTCGATACGACTCTATTTTATTTTTCCATACCTTTATACAATTAGAAATCCCTTGGATAACAATGAAAGTATTTATAAGGCAAAATGAAAAATAAAATCTCAACTGAATTGTTAATAAACTAATTTTTTGACATATTGTCATTGTACTATTATAATATGAAATTTATTTGTTGGGTGGTTAAGCAATGTCTATATGCATTTCATTGGTGCTTCTTACCAAATCGTCAGTAGACTTCAACCACAGTTTTGCAAAGTTTCAAACTTCTCAACTTATTAAAAGACTTCCAAAAACCATCTGAGAATTATGTTAAATAAATTAACTATAAAAATTCACAAACAATTTCAAAAAATCACATTATAATAAGTGTAGCAGGCTATGAAACTTATACAAACCAAACCCAACAAACAACTTTTTATTCGATACGACTCTATTTTATTTTTCTATACCTTTATACAATTAGAAATCCCTTGGATAACAATGAAAGTATTTATAAGGCAAAATGAAAAATAAAATCTCAACTGAATTGTTAATAAACTAATTTTTTGACATATTGTCATTGTACTATTATAATATGAAATTTATTTGTTGGGTGGTTAAGCAATGTCTATATGCATTTCATTGGTGCTTCTTACCAAATCGTCAGTAGACTTCAACCACAGTTTTGCAAAGTTTCAAACTTCTCAACTTATTAAGACTTCCAAAAACCATCTGAGAATTATGTTAAATAAATTAACTATAAAAATTCACAAACAATTTCAAAAAATCACATTATAATAAGTGTAGCAGGCTATGAAACTTATACAAACCAAACCCAACAAACAACTTTTTATTCGATACGACTCTATTTTATTTTTCTATACCTTTATACAATTAGAAATCCCTTGGATAACAATGAAAGTATTTATAAGGCAAAATGAAAAATAAAATCTCAACTGAATTGTTAATAAACTAATTTTTTGACATATTGTCATTGTACTATTATAATATGAAATTTATTTGTTGGGTGGTTAAGCAATGTCTATATGCATTTCATTGGTGCTTCTTACCAAATCGTCAGTAGACTTCAACCACAGTTTTGCAAAGTTTCAAACTTCTCAACTTATTAAGACTTCCAAAAACCATCTGAGAATTATGTTAAATAAATTAACTATAAAAATTCACAAACAATTTCAAAAAATCACATTATAATAAGTGTAGCAGGCTATGAAACTTATACAAACCAAACCCAACAAACAACTTTTTA
This sequence comes from Linnaemya vulpina, assembly GCA_963675445.1. NCBI lineage: Eukaryota > Metazoa > Arthropoda > Insecta > Diptera > Tachinidae > Linnaemya > Linnaemya vulpina. The sequence continues at coordinate 35,794,285 of OY776281.1, forward strand.
TTCGATACGACTTTATTTTATTTTTCTATACCTTTATACAATTAGAAATCCCTTGGATAACAATGAAAGTATTTATAAGGCAAAATGAAAAATAAAATCTCAACTGAATTGTTAATAAACTAATTTTTTGACATATTGTCATTGTACTATTATAATATGAAATTTATTTGTTGGGTGGTTAAGCAATGTCTATATGCATTTCATTGGTGCTTCTTACCAAATCGTCAGTAGACTTCAACCACAGTTTTGCAAAGTTTCAAACTTCTCAACTTATTAAAAGACTTCCAAAAACCATCTGAGAATTATGTTAAATAAATTAACTATAAAAATTCACAAACAATTTCAAAAAATCACATTATAATAAGTGTAGCAGGCTATGAAACTTATACAAACCAAACCCAACAAACAACTTTTTATTCGATACGACTCTATTTTATTTTTCTATACCTTTATACAATTAGAAATCCCTTGGATAACAATGAAAGTATTTATAAGGCAAAATGAAAAAATAAAATTTCAACTGAATTGTTAATAAACTAATTTTTTGACATATTGTCATTGTACTATTATAATATGAAATTTATTTGTTGGGTGGTTAAGCAATGTCTATATGAATTTCATTGGTGCTTCTTACCAAATCGTCAGTAGACTTCAACCACAGTTTTGCAAAGTTTCAAACTTCTCAACTTATTAAGACTTCCAAAAACCATCTGAGAATTATGTTAAATAAATTAACTATAAAAATTCACAAACAATTTCAAAAAATCACATTATAATAAGTGTAGCAGGCTATGAAACTTATACAAACCAAACCCAACAAACAACTTTTTATTCGATACGACTCTATTTTATTTTTCTATACCTTTATACAATTAGAAATCCCTTGGATAACAATGAAAGTATTTATAAGGCAAAATGAAAAATAAAATCTCAACTGAATTGTTAATAAACTAATTTTTTGACATATTGTCATTGTACTATTATAATATGAAATTTATTTGTTGGGTGGTTAAGCAATGTCTATATGCATTTCATTGGTGCTTCTTACCAAATCGTCAGTAGACTTCAACCACAGTTTTGCAAAGTTTCAAACTTCTCAACTTATTAAAAGACTTCCAAAAACCATCTGAGAATTATGTTAAATAAATTAACTATAAAAATTCACAAACAATTTCAAAAAATCACATTGTAATAAGTGTAGCAGGCTATGAAACTTATACAAACCAAACCCAACAAACAACTTTTTATTCGATACGACTCTATTTTATTTTTCTATATCTTTATACAATTAGAAATCCCTTGGATAACAATGAAAGTATTTATAAGGCAAAATGAAAAATAAAATCTCAACTGAATTGTTAATAAACTAATTTTTTGACATATTGTCATTGTACTATTATAATATGAAATTTATTTGTTGGGTGGTTAAGCAATGTCTATATGCATTTCATTGCTGCTTCTTACCAAATCGTCAGTAGACTTCAACCACAGTTTTGCAAAGTTTCAAACTTCTCAACTTATTAAAAGACTTCCAAAAACCATCTGAGAATTATGTTAAATAAATTAACTATAAAAATTCACAAACAATTTCAAAAAATCACATTATAATAAGTGTAGCAGGCTATGAAACTTATACAAACCAAACCCAACAAACAACTTTTTATTCGATACGACTCTATTTTATTTTTCTATACCTTTATACAATTAGAAATCCCTTGGATAACAATGAAAGTATTTATAAGGCAAAATGAAAAATAAAATCTCAACTGAATTGTTAATAAACTAATTTTTTGACATATTGTCATTGTACTATTATAATATGAAATTTATTTGTTGGGTGGTTAAGCAATGTCTATATGCATTTCATTGGTGCTTCTTACCAAATCGTCAGTAGACTTCAACCACAGTTTTGCAAAGTTTCAAACTTCTCACCTTATTAAGACTTCCAAAAACCATCTGAGAATTATGTTAAATAAATTAACTATAAAAATTCACAAACAATTTCAAAAAATCACATTATAATAAGTGTAGCAGGCTATGAAACTTATACAAACCAAACCCAACAAACAACTTTTTATTCGATACGACTCTATTTTATTTTTCTATACCTTTATACAATTAGAAATCCCTTGGATAACAATGAAAGTATTTATAAGGCAAAATGAAAAATAAAATCTCAACTGAATTGTTAATAAACTAATTTTTTGACATATTGTCATTGTACTATTATAATATGAAATTTATTTGTTGGGTGGTTAAGCAATGCCTATATGCATTTCATTGGTGCTTCTTACCAAATCGTCAGTAGACTTCAACCACAGTTTTGCAAAGTTTCAAACTTCTCAACTTATTAAGACTTCCAAAAACCATCTGAGAGTTATGTTAAATAAATTAACTATAAAAATTCACAAACAATTTCAAAAAATCACATTATAATAAGTGTAGCAGGCTATGAAACTTATACAAACCAAACCCAACAAACAACTTTTTATTCGATACGACTCTATTTTATTTTTCTATACCTTTATACAATTAGAAATCCCTTGGATAACAATGAAAGTATTTATAAGGCAAAATGAAAAATAAAATCTCAACTGAATTGTTAATAAACTAATTTTTTGACATATTGTCATTGTACTATTATAATATGAAATTTATTTGTTGGGTGGTTAAGCAATGTCTATATGCATTTCATTGGTGCTTCTTACCAAATCGTCAGTAGACTTCAACCACAGTTTTGCAAAGTTTCAAACTTCTCAACTTATTAAGACTTCCAAAAACCATCTGAGAATTATGATAAATAAATTAACTATAAAAATTCACAAACAATTTCAAAAAATCACATTATAATTAGTGTAGCAGGCTATGAAACTTATACAAACCAAACCCAACAAACAACTTTTTATTCGATACGACTCTATTTTATTTTTCTATACCTTTATACAATTAGAAATCCCTTGGATAACAATGAAAGTATTTATAAGGCAAAATGAAAAATAAAATCTCAACTGAATTGTTAATAAACTAATTTTTTGACATATTGTCATTGTACTATTATAATATGAAATTTATTTGTTGGGTGGTTAAGCAATGTCTATATGCATTTCATTGGTGCTTCTTACCAAATCGTCAGTAGACTTCAACCACAGTTTTGCAAAGTTTCAAACTTCTCAACTTATTAAGACTTCCAAAAACCATCTGAGAATTATGTTAAATAAATTAACTATAAAAATTCACAAACAATTTCAAAAAATCACATTATAATAAGTGTAGCAGGCTATGAAACTTATACAAACCAAACCCAACAAACAACTTTTTATTCGATACGACTCTATTTTATTTTTCTATACCTTTATACAATTAGAAATCCCTTGGATAACAATGAAAGTATTTATAAGGCAAAATGAAAAAATAAAATTTCAACTGAATTGTTAATAAACTAATTTTTTGACATATTGTCATTGTACTATTATAATATGAAATTTATTTGTTGGGTGGTTAAGCAATGTCTATATGAATTTCATTGGTGCTTCTTACCAAATCGTCAGTAGACTTCAACCACAGTTTTGCAAAGTTTCAAACTTCTCAACTTATTAAGACTTCCAAAAACCATCTGAGAATTATGTTAAATAAATTAACTATAAAAATTCACAAACAATTTCAAAAAATCACATTATAATAAGTGTAGCAGGCTATGAAACTTATACAAACCAAACCCAACAAACAACTTTTTATTCGATACGACTCTATTTTATTTTTCTATACCTTTATACAATTAGAAATCCCTTGGATAACAATGAAAGTATTTATAAGGCAAAATGAAAAATAAAATCTCAACTGAATTGTTAATAAACTAATTTTTTGACATATTGTCATTGTACTATTATAATATGAAATTTATTTGTTGGGTGGTTAAGCAATGTCTATATGCATTTCATTGGTGCTTCTTACCAAATCGTCAGTAGACTTCAACCACAGTTTTGCAAAGTTTCAAACTTCTCAACTTATTAAAAGACTTCCAAAAACCATCTGAGAATTATGTTAAATAAATTAACTATAAAAATTCACAAACAATTTCAAAAAATCACATTGTAATAAGTGTAGCAGGCTATGAAACTTATACAAACCAAACCCAACAAACAACTTTTTATTCGATACGACTCTATTTTATTTTTCTATACCTTTATACAATTAGAAATCCCTTGGATAACAATGAAAGTATTTATAAGGCAAAATGAAAAATAAAATCTCAACTGAATTGTTAATAAACTAATTTTTTGACATATTGTCATTGTACTATTATAATATGAAATTTATTTGTTGGGTGGTTAAGCAATGTCTATATGCATTTCATTGGTGCTTCTTACCAAATCGTCAGTAGACTTCAACCACAGTTTTGCAAAGTTTCAAACTTCTCAACTTATTAAGACTTCCAAAAACCATCTGAGAATTATGTTAAATAAATTAACTATAAAAATTCACAAACAATTTCAAAAAATCACATTATAATAAGTGTAGCAGGCTATGAAACTTATACAAACCAAACCCAACAAACAACTTTTTATTCGATACGACTCTATTTTATTTTTCCATACCTTTATACAATTAGAAATCCCTTGGATAACAATGAAAGTATTTATAAGGCAAAATGAAAAATAAAATCTCAACTGAATTGTTAATAAACTAATTTTTTGACATATTGTCATTGTACTATTATAATATGAAATTTATTTGTTGGGTGGTTAAGCAATGTCTATATGCATTTCATTGCTGCTTCTTACCAAATCGTCAGTAGACTTCAACCACAGTTTTGCAAAGTTTCAAACTTCTCAACTTATTAAAAGACTTCCAAAAACCATCTGAGAATTATGTTAAATAAATTAACTATAAAAATTCACAAACAATTTCAAAAAATCACATTATAATAAGTGTAGCAGGCTATGAAACTTATACAAACCAAACCCAACAAACAACTTTTTATTCGATACGACTCTATTTTATTTTTCTATACCTTTATACAATTAGAAATCCCTTGGATAACAATGAAAGTATTTATAAGGCAAAATGAAAAATAAAATCTCAACTGAATTGTTAATAAACAAATTTTTTGACATATTGTCATTGTACTATTATAATATGAAATTTATTTGTTGGGTGGTTAAGCAATGTCTATATGCATTTCATTGGTGCTTCTTACCAAATCGTCAGTAGACTTCAACCACAGTTTTGCAAAGTTTCAAACTTCTCAACTTATTAAAAGACTTCCAAAAACCATCTGAGAATTATGTTAAATAAATTAACTATAAAAATTCACAAACAATTTCAAAAAATCACATTATAATAAGTGTAGCAGGCTATGAAACTTATACAAACCAAACCCAACAAACAACTTTTTATTCGATACGACTCTATTTTATTTTTCTATACCTTTATACAATTAGAAATCCCTTGGATAACAATGAAAGTATTTATAAGGCAAAATGAAAAATAAAATCTCAACTGAATTGTTAATAAACTAATTTTTTGACATATTGTCATTGTACTATTATAATATGAAATTTATTTGTTGGGTGGTTAAGCAATGTCTATATGCATTTCATTGGTGCTTCTTACCAAATCGTCAGTAGACTTCAACCACAGTTTTGCAAAGTTTCAAACTTCTCAACTTATTAAGACTTCCAAAAACCATCTGAGAATTATGTTAAATAAATTAACTATAAAAATTCACAAACAATTTCAAAAAATCACATTATAATAAGTGTAGCAGGCTATGAAACTTATACAAACCAAACCCAACAAACAACTTTTTATTCGATACGACTCTATTTTATTTTTCTATACCTTTATACAATTAGAAATCCCTTGGATAACAATGAAAGTATTTATAAGGCAAAATGAAAAATAAAATCTCAACTGAATTGTTAATAAACTAATTTTTTGACATATTGTCATTGTACTATTATAATATGAAATTTATTTGTTGGGTGGTTAAGCAATGTCTATATGCATTTCATTGGTGCTTCTTACCAAATCGTCAGTAGACTTCAACCACAGTTTTGCAAAGTTTCAAACTTCTCAACTTATTAAAAGACTTCCAAAAACCATCTGAGAATTATGTTAAATAAATTAACTATAAAAATTCACAAACAATTTCAAAAAATCACATTGTAATAAGTGTAGCAGGCTATGAAACTTATACAAACCAAACCCAACAAACAACTTTTTATTCGATACGACTCTATTTTATTTTTCTATACCTTTATACAATTAGAAATCCCTTGGATAACAATGAAAGTATTTATAAGGCAAAATGAAAAATAAAATCTCAACTGAATTGTTAATAAACTAATTTTTTGACATATTGTCATTGTACTATTATAATATGAAATTTATTTGTTGGGTGGTTAAGCAATGTCTATATGCATTTCATTGGTGCTTCTTACCAAATCGTCAGTAGACTTCAACCACAGTTTTGCAAAGTTTCAAACTTCTCAACTTATTAAGACTTCCAAAAACCATCTGAGAATTATGTTAAATAAATTAACTATAAAAATTCACAAACAATTTCAAAAAATCACATTATAATAAGTGTAGCAGGCTATGAAACTTATACAAACCAAACCCAACAAACAACTTTTTATTCGATACGACTCTATTTTATTTTTCTATACCTTTATACAATTAGAAATCCCTTGGATAACAATGAAAGTATTTATAAGGCAAAATGAAAAATAAAATCTCAACTGAATTGTTAATAAACTAATTTTTTGACATATTGTCATTGTACTATTATAATATGAAATTTATTTGTTGGGTGGTTAAGCAATGCCTATATGCATTTCATTGGTGCTTCTTACCAAATCGTCAGTAGACTTCAACCACAGTTTTGCAAAGTTTCAAACTTCTCAACTTATTAAGACTTCCAAAAACCATCTGAGAATTATGATAAATAAATTAACTATAAAAATTCACAAACAATTTCAAAAAATCACATTATAATTAGTGTAGCAGGCTATGAAACTTATACAAACCAAACCCAACAAACAACTTTTTATTCGATACGACTCTATTTTATTTTTCTATACCTTTATACAATTAGAAATCCCTTGGATAGCAATGAAAGTATTTATAAGGCAAAATGAAAAATAAAATCTCAACTGAATTGTTAATAAACTAATTTTTTGACATATTGTCATTGTACTATTATAATATGAAATTTATTTGTTGGGTGGTTAAGCAATGTCTATATGCATTTCATTGGTGCTTCTTACCAAATCGTCAGTAGACTTCAACCACAGTTTTGCAAAGTTTCAAACTTCTCAACTTATTAAGACTTCCAAAAACCATCTGAGAATTATGTTAAATAAATTAACTATAAAAATTCACAAACAATTTCAAAAAATCACATTATAATAAGTGTAGCAGGCTATGAAACTTATACAAACGAAACCCAACAAACAACTTTTTATTCGATACGACTCTATTTTATTTTTCTATACCTTTATACAATTAGAAATCCCTTGGATAACAATGAAAGTATTTATAAGGCAAAATGAAAAATGAAATCTCAACTGAATTGTTAATAAACTAATTTTTTGACATATTGTCATTGTACTATTATAATATGAAATTTATTTGTTGGGTGGTTAAGCAATGTCTATATACATTTCATTGGTGCTTCTTACCAAATCGTCAGTAGACTTCAACCACAGTTTTGCAAAGTTTCAAACTTCTCAACTTATTAAGACTTCCAAAAACCATCTGAGAATTATGTTAAATAAATTAACTATAAAAATTCACAAACAATTTCAAAAAATCACATTATAATAAGTGTAGCAGGCTATGAAACTTATACAAACCAAACCCAACAAACAACTTTTTATTCGATACGACTCTATTTTATTTTTCTATACCTTTATACAATTAGAAATCCCTTGGATAACAATGAAAGTATTTATAAGGCAAAATGAAAAATAAAATCTCAACTGAATTGTTAATAAACTAATTTTTTGACATATTGTCATTGTACTATTATAATATGAAATTTATTTGTTGGGTGGTTAAGCAATGTCTATATGCATTTCATTGGTGCTTCTTACCAAATCGTCAGTAGACTTCAACCACAGTTTTGCAAAGTTTCAAACTTCTCAACTTATTAAAAAACATAAAAAAACCATCTGAGAATTATGTTAAATAAATTAACTATAAAAATTCACAAACAATTTCAAAAAATCACATTATAATAAGTGTAGCAGGCTATGAAACTTATACAAACCAAACCCAACAAACAACTTTTTATTCGATACGACTCTATTTTATTTTTCTATACCTTTATACAATTAGAAATCCCTTGGATAACAATGAAAGTATTTATAAGGCAAAATGAAAAATAAAATCTCAACTGAATTGTTAATAAACTAATTTTTTGACATATTGTCATTGTACTATTATAATATGAAATTTATTTGTTGGGTGGTTAAGCAATGTCTATATGCATTTCATTGGTGCTTCTTACCAAATCGTCAGTAGACTTCAACCACAGTTTTGCAAAGTTTCAAACTTCTCAACTTATTAAAAGACTTCCAAAAACCATCTGAGAATTATGTTAAATAAATTAACTATAAAAATTCACAAACAATTTCAAAAAATCACATTATAATAAGTGTAGCAGGCTATGAAACTTATACAAACCAAACCCAACAAACAACTTTTTATTCGATACGACTCTATTTTATTTTTCTATACCTTTATACAATTAGAAATCCCTTGGATAACAATGAAAGTATTTATAAGGCAAAATGAAAAATAAAATCTCAACTGAATTGTTAATAAACTAATTTTTTGACATATTGTCATTGTACTATTATAATATGAAATTTATTTGTTGGGTGGTTAAGCAATGTCTATATGCATTTCATTGGTGCTTCTTACCAAATCGTCAGTAGACTTCAACCACAGTTTTGCAAAGTTTCAAACTTCTCAACTTATTAAGACTTCCAAAAACCATCTGAGAATTATGTTAAATAAATTAACTATAAAAATTCACAAACAATTTCAAAAAATCACATTATAATAAGTGTAGCAGGCTATGAAACTTATACAAACCAAACCCAACAAACAACTTTTTATTCGATACGACTCTATTTTATTTTTCTATACCTTTATACAATTAGAAATCCCTTGGATAACAATGAAAGTATTTATAAGGCAAAATGAAAAATAAAATCTCAACTGAATTGTTAATAAACTAATTTTTTGACATATTGTCATTGTACTATTATAATATGAAATTTATTTGTTGGGTGGTTAAGCAATGTCTATATGCATTTCATTGGTGCTTCTTACCAAATCGTCAGTAGACTTCAACCACAGTTTTGCAAAGTTTCAAACTTCTCAACTTATTAAAAGACTTCCAAAAACCATCTGAGAATTATGTTAAATAAATTAACTATAAAAATTCACAAACAATTTCAAAAAATCACATTGTAATAAGTGTAGCAGGCTATGAAACTTATACAAACCAAACCCAACAAACAACTTTTTATTCGATACGACTCTATTTTATTTTTCTATACCTTTATACAATTAGAAATCCCTTGGATAACAATGAAAGTATTTATAAGGCAAAATGAAAAATAAAATCTCAACTGAATTGTTAATAAACTAATTTTTTGACATATTGTCATTGTACTATTATAATATGAAATTTATTTGTTGGGTGGTTAAGCAATGCCTATATGCATTTCATTGGTGCTTCTTACCAAATCGTCAGTAGACTTCAACCACAGTTTTGCAAAGTTTCAAACTTCTCAACTTATTAAGACTTCCAAAAACCATCTGAGAATTATGTTAAATAAATTAACTATAAAAATTCACAAACAATTTCAAAAAATCACATTATAATAAGTGTAGCAGGCTATGAAACTTATACAAACCAAACCCAACAAACAACTTTTTATTCGATACGACTCTATTTTATTTTTCTATACCTTTATACAATTAGAAATCCCTTGGATAACAATGAAAGTATTTATAAGGCAAAATGAAAAATAAAATCTCAACTGAATTGTCAATAAACTAATTTTTTGACATATTGTCATTGTACTATTATAATATGAAATTTATTTGTTGGGTGGTTAAGCAATGTCTATATGCATTTCATTGGTGCTTCTTACCAAATCGTCAGTAGACTTCAACCACAGTTTTGCAAAGTTTCAAACTTCTCAACTTATTAAGACTTCCAAAAACCATCTGAGAATTATGATAAATAAATTAACTATAAAAATTCACAAACAATTTCAAAAAATCACATTATAATTAGTGTAGCAGGCTATGAAACTTATGCAAACCAAACCCAACAAACAACTTTTTATTCGATACGACTCTATTTTATTTTTCTATACCTTTATACAATTAGAAATCCCTTGGATAACAATGAAAGTATTTATAAGGCAAAATGAAAAATAAAATCTCAACTGAATTGTTAATAAACTAATTTTTTGACATATTGTCATTGTACTATTATAATATGAAATTTATTTGTTGGGTGGTTAAGCAATGTCTATATGCATTTCATTGGTGCTTCTTACCAAATCGTCAGTAGACTTCAACCACAGTTTTGCAAAGTTTCAAACTTCTCAACTTATTAAGACTTCCAAAAACCATCTGAGAATTATGTTAAATAAATTAACTATAAAAATTCACAAACAATTTCAAAAAATCACATTATAATAAGTGTAGCAGGCTATGAAACTTATACAAACGAAACCCAACAAACAACTTTTTATTCGATACGACTCTATTTTATTTTTCTATACCTTTATACAATTAGAAATCCCTTGGATAACAATGAAAGTATTTATAAGGCAAAATGAAAAATGAAATCTCAACTGAATTGTTAATAAACTAATTTTTTGACATATTGTCATTGTACTATTATAATATGAAATTTATTTGTTGGGTGGTTAAGCAATGTCTATATGCATTTCATTGGTGCTTCTTACCAAATCGTCAGTAGACTTCAACCACAGTTTTGCAAAGTTTCAAACTTCTCAACTTATTAAGACTTCCAAAAACCATCTGAGAATTATGTTAAATAAATTAACTATAAAAATTCACAAACAATTTCAAAAAATCACATTATAATAAGTGTAGCAGGCTATGAAACTTATACAAACCAAACCCAACAAACAACTTTTTATTCGATACGACTCTATTTTATTTTTCTATACCTTTATACAATTAGAAATCCCTTGGATAACAATGAAAGTATTTATAAGGCAAAATGAAAAATAAAATCTCAACTGAATTGTTAATAAACTAATTTTTTGACATATTGTCATTGTACTATTATAATATGAAATTTATTTGTTGGGTGGTTAAGCAATGTCTATATGCATTTCATTGGTGCTTCTTACCAAATCGTCAGTAGACTTCAACCACAGTTTTGCAAAGTTTCAAACTTCTCAACTTATTAAAAAACATAAAAAAACCATCTGAGAATTATGTTAAATAAATTAACTATAAAAATTCACAAACAATTTCAAAAAATCACATTATAATAAGTGTAGCAGGCTATGAAACTTATACAAACCAAACCCAACAAACAACTTTTTATTCGATACGACTCTATTTTATTTTTCTATACCTTTATACAATTAGAAATCCCTTGGATAACAATGAAAGTATTTATAAGGCAAAATGAAAAATAAAATCTCAACTGAATTGTTAATAAACTAATTTTTTGACATATTGTCATTGTACTATTATAATATGAAATTTATTTGTTGGGTGGTTAAGCAATGTCTATATGCATTTCATTGGTGCTTCTTACCAAATCGTCAGTAGACTTCAACCACAGTTTTGCAAAGTTTCAAACTTCTCAACTTATTAAGACTTCCAAAAACCATCTGAGAATTATGTTAAATAAATTAACTATAAAAATTCACAAACAATTTCAAAAAATCACATTATAATAAGTGTAGCAGGCTATGAAACTTATACAAACCAAACCCAACAAACAACTTTTTATTCGATACGACTCTATTTTATTTTTCTATACCTTTATACAATTAGAAATCCCTTGGATAACAATGAAAGTATTTATAAGGCAAAATGAAAAATAAAATCTCAACTGAATTGTTAATAAACTAATTTTTTGACATATTGTCATTGTACTATTATAATATGAAATTTATTTGTTGGGTGGTTAAGCAATGTCTATATGCATTTCATTGGTGCTTCTTACCAAATCGTCAGTAGACTTCAACCACAGTTTTGCAAAGTTTCAAACTTCTCAACTTATTAAGACTTCCAAAAACCATCTGAGAATTATGTTAAATAAATTAACTATAAAAATTCACAAACAATTTCAAAAAATCACATTATAATAAGTGTAGCAGGCTATGAAACTTATACAAACCAAACCCAACAAACAACTTTTTATTCGATACGACTCTATTTTATTTTTCTATACCTTTATACAATTAGAAATCCCTTGGATAACAATGAAAGTATTTATAAGGCAAAATGAAAAATAAAATCTCAACTGAATTGTTAATAAACTAATTTTTTGACATATTGTCATTGTACTATTATAATATGAAATTTATTTGTTGGGTGGTTAAGCAATGTCTATATGCATTTCATTGGTGCTTCTTACCAAATCGTCAGTAGACTTCAACCACAGTTTTGCAAAGTTTCAAACTTCTCAACTTATTAAGACTTCCAAAAACCATCTGAGAATTATGTTAAATAAATTAACTATAAAAATTCACAAACAATTTCAAAAAATCACATTATAATAAGTGTAGCAGGCTATGAAACTTATACAAACCAAACCCAACAAACAACTTTTTATTCGATACGACTCTATTTTATTTTTCTATACCTTTATACAATTAGAAATCCCTTGGATAACAATGAAAGTATTTATAAGGCAAAATGAAAAATAAAATCTCAACTGAATTGTTAATAAACTAATTTTTTGACATATTGTCATTGTACTATTATAATATGAAATTTATTTGTTGGGTGGTTAAGCAATGTCTATATGCATTTCATTGGTGCTTCTTACCAAATCGTCAGTAGACTTCAACCACAGTTTTGCAAAGTTTCAAACTTCTCAACTTATTAAGACTTCCAAAAACCATCTGAGAATTATGTTAAATAAATTAACTATAAAAATTCACAAACAATTTCAAAAAATCACATTATAATAAGTGTAGCAGGCTATGAAACTTATACAAACCAAACCCAACAAACAACTTTTATTCGATACGACTCTATTTTATTTTTCTATACCTTTATACAATTAGAAATCCCTTGGATAACAATGAAAGTATTTATAAGGCAAAATGAAAAATAAAATCTCAATTGAATTGTTAATAAACTAATTTTTTGACATATTGTCATTGTACTATTATAATATGAAATTTATTTGGTGGGTGGTTAAGCAATGTCTATATGCATTTCATGGGTGCTTCTTACCAAATCGTCAGTAGACTTCAACCACAGTTTTGCAAAGTTTCAAACTTCTCAACTTATTAAGACTTCCAAAAACCATCTGAGAATTATGTTAAATAAATTAACTATAAAAATTCACAAACAATTTCAAAAAATCACATTATAATAAGTGTAGCAGGCTATGAAACTTATGCAAACCAAACCCAACAAACAACTTTTTATTCGATACGACTCTATTTTATTTTTCTATACCTTTATACAATTAGAAATCCCTTGGATAACAATGAAAGTATTTATAAGGCAAAATGAAAAATAAAATCTCAACTGAATTGTTAATAAACTAATTTTTTGACATATTGTCATTGTACTATTATAATATGAAATTTATTTGTTGGGTGGTTAAGCAATGTCTATATGCATTTCATTGGTGCTTCTTACCAAATCGTCAGTAGACTTCAACCACAGTTTTGCAAAGTTTCAAACTTCTCAACTTATTAAGACTTCCAAAAACCATCTGAGAATTATGTTAAATAAATTAACTATAAAAATTCACAAACAATTTCAAAAAATCACATTATAATAAGTGTAGCAGGCTATGAAACTTATACAAACCAAACCCAACAAACAACTTTTATTCGATACGACTCTATTTTATTTTTCTATACCTTTATACAATTAGAAATCCCTTGGATAACAATGAAAGTATTTATAAGGCAAAATGAAAAATAAAATCTCAATTGAATTGTTAATAAACTAATTTTTTGACATATTGTCATTGTACTATTATAATATGAAATTTATTTGGTGGGTGGTTAAGCAATGTCTATATGCATTTCATGGGTGCTTCTTACCAAATCGTCAGTAGACTTCAACCACAGTTTTGCAAAGTTTCAAACTTCTCAACTTATTAAGACTTCCAAAAACCATCTGAGAATTATGTTAAATAAATTAACTATAAAAATTCACAAACAATTTCAAAAAATCACATTATAATAAGTGTAGCAGGCTATGAAACTTATGCAAACCAAACCCAACAAACAACTTTTTATTCGATACGACTCTATTTTATTTTTCTATACCTTTATACAATTAGAAATCCCTTGGATAACAATGAAAGTATTTATAAGGCAAAATGAAAAATAAAATCTCAACTGAATTGTTAATAAACTAATTTTTTGACATATTGTCATTGTACTATTATAATATGAAATTTATTTGTTGGGTGGTTAAGCAATGTCTATATGCATTTCATTGGTGCTTCTTACCAAATCGTCAGTAGACTTCAACCACAGTTTTGCAAAGTTTCAAACTTCTCAACTTATTAAGACTTCCAAAAACCATCTGAGAATTATGTTAAATAAATTAACTATAAAAATTCACAAACAATTTCAAAAAATCACATTATAATAAGTGTAGCAGGCTATGAAACTTATACAAACCAAACCCAACAAACAACTTTTTATTCGATACGACTCTATTTTATTTTTCTATACCTTTATACAATTAGAAATCCCTTGGATAACAATGAAAGTATTTATAAGGCAAAATGAAAAATAAAATCTCAACTGAATTGTTAATAAACTAATTTTTTGACATATTGTCATTGTACTATTATAATATGAAATTTATTTGTTGGGTGGTTAAGCAATGTCTATATGCATTTCATTGGTGCTTCTTACCAAATCGTCAGTAGACTTCAACCACAGTTTTGCAAAGTTTCAAACTTCTCAACTTATTAAGACTTCCAAAAACCATCTGAGAATTATGTTAAATAAATTAACTATAAAAATTCACAAACAATTTCAAAAAATCACATTATAATAAGTGTAGCAGGCTATGAAACTTATACAAACCAAACCCAACAAACAACTTTTTATTCGATACGACTCTATTTTATTTTTCTATACCTTTATACAATTAGAAATCCCTTGGATAACAATGAAAGTATTTATAAGGCAAAATGAAAAATAAAATCTCAACTGAATTGTTAATAAACTAATTTTTTGACATATTGTCATTGTACTATTATAATATGAAATTTATTTGTTGGGTGGTTAAGCAATGTCTATATGCATTTCATTGGTGCTTCTTACCAAATCGTCAGTAGACTTCAACCACAGTTTTGCAAAGTTTCAAACTTCTCAACTTATTAAGACTTCCAAAAACCATCTGAGAATTATGTTAAATAAATTAACTATAAAAATTCACAAACAATTTCAAAAAATCACATTATAATAAGTGTAGCAGGCTATGAAACTTATACAAACCAAACCCAACAAACAACTTTTATTCGATACGACTCTATTTTATTTTTCTATACCTTTATACAATTAGAAATCCCTTGGATAACAATGAAAGTATTTATAAGGCAAAATGAAAAATAAAATCTCAATTGAATTGTTAATAAACTAATTTTTTGACATATTGTCATTGTACTATTATAATATGAAATTTATTTGGTGGGTGGTTAAGCAATGTCTATATGCATTTCATGGGTGCTTCTTACCAAATCGTCAGTAGACTTCAACCACAGTTTTGCAAAGTTTCAAACTTCTCAACTTATTAAGACTTCCAAAAACCATCTGAGAATTATGTTAAATAAATTAACTATAAAAATTCACAAACAATTTCAAAAAATCACATTATAATAAGTGTAGCAGGCTATGAAACTTATGCAAACCAAACCCAACAAACAACTTTTTATTCGATACGACTCTATTTTATTTTTCTATACCTTTATACAATTAGAAATCCCTTGGATAACAATGAAAGTATTTATAAGGCAAAATGAAAAATAAAATCTCAACTGAATTGTTAATAAACTAATTTTTTGACATATTGTCATTGTACTATTATAATATGAAATTTATTTGTTGGGTGGTTAAGCAATGTCTATATGCATTTCATTGGTGCTTCTTACCAAATCGTCAGTAGACTTCAACCACAGTTTTGCAAAGTTTCAAACTTCTCAACTTATTAAGACTTCCAAAAACCATCTGAGAATTATGTTAAATAAATTAACTATAAAAATTCACAAACAATTTCAAAAAATCACATTATAATAAGTGTAGCAGGCTATGAAACTTATACAAACCAAACCCAACAAACAACTTTTTATTCGATACGACTCTATTTTATTTTTCTATACCTTTATACAATTAGAAATCCCTTGGATAACAATGAAAGTATTTATAAGGCAAAATGAAAAATAAAATCTCAACTGAATTGTTAATAAACTAATTTTTTGACATATTGTCATTGTAC